>OX940977.1:40139527-40695438 GCA_954871275.1 Leptopterna dolabrata | reverse complement strand
AAGGAATTGACCACAGACAGACAGACACTGAACCAAAAATGTTCCTTGGTGCCTGAAACGTAAAATGCGAGTGGAAATTTTGTTTTTGGAGGGCATACATTTTTTTCGACTCTTGCACGAATACCAGCGAATACACTACCCATCCTGCGGTAGTGAGGAAGCAAAAAAAGTGGCGAACCTTCCCCGAAACATGTTGTGTAAACACGGAATCTGCAATAAATTAAGCTCTGCACAAATGTCTGTCCCCTCACCAATGGGACGATTAGAAACAAAATAGCACGTTCTATGTTAGGATCAATTGAAATCTCGTCCAGGTCCGATACAAGTAACAGATTCAAGCTAATTTATTACGTGTATTCATTCAATTCTCTTATACCCGAAGCCGATGTTTGTAGGGTAGTTAGGAATCGTGCCATTGTTTCAGTTTGAATTTGATGCATCAACCAGGTCGGGCAGGTGATGCGAGGTTAGTTGGGAACTGGGACCGTACATGGCCCCATATACATAGCTTCCCACGAAATTCCAGGTCGAACCCATGGCTCGATCGGATGCATCGCTATTCAAGGAAAACACTTTCTGCATTTGTAGACAAATTTAGTTGAAGGAACTTGATTACATTGGTTGGAAATCATGTGTGCCAGTTATTGGACAGTGAGTGAGGGCAGACAGAGCCCTCCCTATCTCCACATTCCAGACCACTTGAATGTACTCGTCGAGCTGAATCCAGAATCTAATCACAATCGGATTTACGTCCAACCGTTCAAAGTTATTATAAGCATAAACGTCCTCATAGAAGTGATTATAACACGTTTTTTAGTAGTATTTCATTCATAGCGTTTCAACGGATGGACAGATTCAAATGCGGATTTTTCATAAACCTTCCCAGATAAATTCTGCGTCAAATGGTACCAGCCGCAACTTTCTACGTTCAGCCGTTCTCAATTGATGCCGAGACAAACAAACAAACAAACAAACAGACAAACAGACACTGTTTTATTATATGTATAGATATAGACGGGTTATCTATACAGAGAGCTGTGATCTATAACAGAAGGGTATTCTGTACAAAATAATAAACCGTTGTTTAAATAATTATCGAATTTTCGGAGAAGAGACGCTGTTTATCTTCGTCATCAGGATTGCGTGCTGGAGTGTTAGTTACGTAAACTTGGCCACTTCAAACGACCTTATAAGGTATGCACTCGCGACTGAGTTGGAGGCGTAATTGCTTGACTTTTCCTAGTTATTTGAGTTTGATAAGTGTTCTGCGTTAACCGATTTCTGTGATTTACCTAGTTGAAGGGATGGGATGGGTCAGGTGTTCAATTTCTACGGGCCCCACCTGGCTCCATCTACGACGATGGAAACAGCTTTCCAGTGAAATGAGTTTCAAACTCGGCGCTGTTCCTCGCCGTCGCTCCCTCTCAGTGAGACGTACAGTATTCTCCACAACCTTGCAGTCATATTCATTTCTCTCTCCAATCCATCCTTCCTCACCCCGTCACTCCATCGCCCCTCCATCCCTCCTCGAAACACTCTCACTCTCCTCAAACTGCAAATCTTATCGCTCTGTGTAGGATATCGAAAGCCATCCGCTTCCTTGCCTCTGTTCTGATAACGAGTATTGTGGGATGCCTTGTCGTTTCCATGTCTGAAGCGAACCACAGGGAAGGTCGGGAAATCCAGGGGTCCTATTGACTAAAAGAGATAGTGAAAAAAGATTATCTATTTTGAAAATCTCCTGGGAGAGATCGCAACCCGTACTCGGACGTTTTTCCTCATGAATCGATAATATGTACTATGTATCGATAATTTATTAAGAGATGAAAAAACATACATCAAAATGACCAATGTGGTAGCCGGTGATCGAAGGTTGATACAAACTCAATATCAAACAAACGAGAAATGAGAAAGGGACTCTCTCTTTCGAGAAGACACCCATTTAGGCGTCTCTCTGAAAGAGATCGAAAATGCCAAGATGGCCGCCAACTCTGTCTTTTAGAAGTTATCGAATAACCCTGTCATGGATACTATAAAAATCTCTTCTGCCAAAAGAGAGTCAGACCGAAAAGAGACGTCTCTTTGACTTAGTGAATAGGCCCCCAGGTATCTAAAAATTATAAAACGCGAAACAAGGGGCTGATGTTTAAACTAATTCATTGGGCGTCACATTTTCCACCTCTCAGTTTCACGTACCTACACCTATCTTCATTATGTACGAACCTGATACGGCATTACCATCGCCCATTTTCCCGCTTTCTTCTCATTCACTTCCCTTCCCTCCATTTTATGTATCAGTCTTGTACGTTAAGCCTTCTTTTTTTAATTCCTTTTTATATATCTTATTTTGTATTACCTATTACTTCAGTATTTTCTGTCATGTCTTGTTGGCATGCGAGGTGGGATGTATATCCTATAATTATGCCGTGTAAATTATTTGAAATTTAATCGTTAGTATGTAGGGAATAGTTCACTAGAGATAGCATCCTGTCGAAAACCGAAAATATACCGATAGTGCCATTAGACCATCATTAGGTAATAATAGTGATCGGACGCTTTCTCGAATTTTGAGGTACCTTAGCTGTGCATCTTGGACTAAGTGTGTAGAGCATTCAGTAAAATGTGCTGTGACATCACATTTTACATATTCATATTATTTCATAACTACTGTCGTATTTCGAAGGAACGTTATTTTGCCGTGTGCTTTTCTATTTGGATACCTCCAGTGAAATACTCACCTCTCTTGTTACCAGCAAGAACCAAGAAAGAGACACGTGTTTTTGGGAAGCACTCGCTGAGATCCATCAATTGAACGATGGACGTTCCATCACCGAAACAAACAAGATGGGATTACCCATTACCTCTAATATCCGTTCCAACGCTTCTGCCTCGCATCTGCTGTTTCATTGCCTGGTATACTTTGATGCTATTAATTTCAGCTATACGAAGTTTACTCGTACTCCTCCATGCTTCAGATTCTTCCACTTGAAAGTTACAGCTTTTACGGGATAATAATAATTATTTTGAATGTTATTTTAGCTAAGTACTTGAGAAATAAGTCCTTGGATCAGTTAAATAAGATTTTTGTTCTTTTCGGATTTTGTTTCCCAAAAAATTCTGTCTTGCGGACTGTTTCTTGTCCGTTGTGTTTCTTGTAAAACCATTCCAGACATTTCGAGGAACGAAAAAAGAGAACGATGAATGTTGAATGTATGTGTAACGAAATGTAAATAGAGCGAAAAGGGAGAAGGAAGTTTAATCATGTTAGGTGGGAAAGAGTGGGTGGGGTTGCAGTGTAAATTAGGGCTGGCATTTCCCTTGCTGGGAAGGGACAATATGGTAATTTAGTGGTCATTGTAAGCAGAAATGGGAGCTAAAAGTTGGGACGAGTGAGGAAATAGGGGGTAGGGAGAGATAGAGAGGAAAAACGGCTGAGGCAAGAAGGGACGAGAACACCCGCACTTACGTGGATACTACATAACGGTGGCGTCGCTACAAGCCTTTTCACCACCTACTTACCATCAAAGACCTTGGTCGTAGCTTGTTATTGGGAACAGTTTATTTAACGCAGATATTACATCATGATCTTGATGTCTATATTTTTTTATACCTATTGTTTATTCCCCGTGGACTAAGCACAACAACCAGCAACTAATGACAATCTCTATTGATTATTCAGAACAAGGAACTCGGTTTCTAATAAATAACACAATTGAATGTTTTTGCTACATGAAGAATGGGGATCTGTTAATAACTCAAATACATCCGCTTCGAATAAGATTAGAATTTCTGTCATGTAAAAGTACCAAGTTGACATAACTTACCTTTGTCATGAATTAAGCATAAATAGTAGGGTAGTGTCCTTGGTGAGCAGCCGCGTTTCAGTGTTTTCTGGCGTGTTTCAAGCCGTCCCATCAGCGTTTATAAAAATAACTTTGTGTTCCATGGAAGCACAGTGAGGGAGATGTAGAACTACCTAATATGGTGTAAATGTAGTGAATCACTAAATCAGTGATGAATCGCCAGTAATTTGTTTCATAAAAAAAAGTTAGGTTTACAACCACCACCATCTTTTCTAAATGTACTGCTTACGTTGAACGACCACCGATGCCACCCTCCCTCGCCAAGGACTGTGGCGGCACGTACGGTTAGGAAGCCTGAACTAATATTAATAGCCCTCGGGGTATCTAATACTCGTCGTACAGGATGTATTTTAAACCTCCTCCCTGCGCCATAACGAAAATGAGACCTCATTGTGAGCAGGTGCTTATCAGGGATGAGTGGATGTGGAGTGGAGGAGACTGAAATCGTAGGTGGTAACCACTACCGTCCACTGATGAGCAATATTGTGGTTGAACGTTTCCCCGCCCTGGAGTGTCTGCAGGTTTCAAGTCAACCGCGAGGACGTATAATGGCTGCTAAGGGGCAGCCCTCTCTAGGGTTCTTTCTTTGCCTTCCACCAAGTTATTTATGCAGAACGAATTCAGGTCTTGCGTCGGTTTTTTTTCTACCTTGCCTTCTGTGTTTACTGACTGAAACAAGAAAGGGCGTATGGCAAATTCAAGTGGGAGGTTGGGAGAACCCGGCAAATCGTTTCCGAGTGTCAAAAGCGTGTGGGTAACTGGTGGGGAAAAGAGTTTTTCTCTCCTACCAACCTCTAAAATATCAAAACAGGGGTTCTGTATGTTCGGTTGGTAGCTACGTGGAAGGAATTCAAAGTTAATCCGAGGATTTAGTTGAGAGAACCTCGTGCGGATCGTTTTCGCGTAATTCTTTCGCCACTAAAAATGGTACAGCGTCCAAATCCCCGATGAGAGTTCCCCCTCAGTGATTCGCATTCGTTTCCATTTACACCTAACCCTCCCAAACTGTGAGTGAGTGGTGGGGGGGGGGGGGGGTGTGATTAATCCTACTGTATACTACAGAATCCACTTGAACGAGCACGAATCCCTGTTATAGCACAACGGTGGTTAGCAGATGTGAAACATGTCATGAGCAAATAAATAATAAGTGAAGTTTAAAAAAACACTTGGAACCGTTATAATTTCCGAATACTAACTCAAAATTAACAATAATTTAAGGATAATAATATGAGGCATCATCGTTGTCTTACCGTACACCAAGTCGGAAATTAACAACGACACATCAGATCTCAGTCAAGAAGTACCTTTCAAAAAGTATTCACAAAGCCAAGGTTCATCATTAGTTAAAATAACGAACCAAACATGGTTTGGCCATTTTTGAACGAAAGAAGTTATTTGCCGAACGTGAGTCGAGCGACATTTGCGGGTGACCACCACCTGTTGGTACCTCGTATATAGGTATGTACCTCGCTAAAAGTAACAATTTTGGGTATTTTGACTCAACATTTTGACATTATACTTCTTAGGCCTCCAGAATTTGCTGTATAGTTTTTGGTGCCACCGTGGTGCCCAGGGAACGCCACCGCGCTGGCACAAGTGGTGCCATCTGTCAGAAAAATGTGTGTGTGTGTGTGTGGTATATTTTTTCATGTTTTCCAGCACGCTGAATTGAATGGAATAACTTTCAAACATGGTTACAGCTATGAATCATCAGTCATCCTTGCAGCTGTTGATAAATATGTAGCCATAAAACGTTACGAAAAATAGCTATTATTGAGCGAGGTACATTGGCAGAATTTGAGCCTATTTTCAAAATTGACCCACTTGTTGTGCTTAGGTGCCCACGTAGACATAATATGTTAGGATATTCGGAATCATTTTCCGTTTTAAGAGAATTCAACCGTTCTGGTGAAAATGGCAATTAAGTTGATACGATATAGTTATAATGATTTTGATAATAACTTTCTACGTTAGTGTTAAGTATGTACCTACTTAACCTACGTGCATCACCTACGTCCATGTGCATTGTAAACATCTAGCTTCTAATGACTTTAGGGAAGAAGCGAAGTAGGTAGATTACATCGTTCAGTACTCACTTAACTTCTTGGCATATGTAATGTTATTTAAATACTAATGTATTTACCATCTCGGTAACGATCCTCCGTTTCATTAATTTGATTGAAAGAATAGAGAAACGCATGCGGACTGCTCATTATAAAGTCTCTAGGGTTGTTATTGATGTATTTTATATAGGGATTTAGTTCACTATCCCCCCCCCCCCCCCCCACTTTCAAGTGAGAATTTCTGCCACTCAGAGGAATACTTCAAAAAATTTTCCAAATACTGGGGGCCTATTCACTAAAAGAGATAGTGAAAAGAGATTATCTCTTGAAAATCTCGCGGGAGGGATGGTCTCCCTTGGGAGACAGTCTCTTCCAGCTCCCGGGTTCGTGTATTTTACTGAATACCTTCCATTTATATAATAATTTTATTGAGATGAAAAGAGATACACGATCAAAATGAGCGATGAATGATAAAATGAACGATGTGATAGCGGATGAACGAAGGTTGAAACATTATATATCACTATCAAAGAAAGAAAGAAAGACTGTCTCTTTCAAGAAAGACGCCTAACAAGGTGTCTCTCTTTAAAGAGATAGAAAATGCCAAAATGCCGCCAGCTATCTCTTTTAGACGTTACTGAATAATCCTGTCATGGTTAATATAAAACTCCCTTTTGCCAAAATATTAGTTGGACCAAAAAAGATAGGGGTCGCTTTTCCTTTCATTGCCTTTCAAAATGATTATCCACTGTGATGAATTTAAAATTCTCATCACGGTGGCGTGGAAGGTGAGTGAGTGAATTTAGGTAAAGGAGAGAGAAGGAGGAAAAGTCGCAGGCGGCTGTAGTCAACCGAACATCTACGACTTTTGGAGGAGAGAGAGGTGGTGTGGAAGGAAGGTGAGGAAAAGTCGCAGGCGGCTGTAGTCAACCGAACATCTACGACTTTGGAGGAGAGAGAGGTGGATGAGGGAATTTCACCTAGGCGGCTGTAGTCAACCGTTCATCTAGGTGAAGGAGAGGAAAGGAGAGGTCCCTTGTCTAGGCGGCTGTATTCAACCGATCATCTAGACAAGGAGGAGGAGAGAGGAGAGAGGAGGTGAAATTCCCAGGCGGCTGTATTCAACCGATCATCTGGGAGGTAAGGTAAGAGAGAGAAGAGAGAGCTGGTTAGAGGAAGTGTCGAATGAAGCTTGAGCGCCAGGATCCGGGGTTTTATAGTACTTGGGGGCCTCTCCCTCCAGCTCCTTGCTGGGAGCTGGTAGTGGGGCCCCAGGTTGAGTAACCCTGGGTTCTGTCGCCTGTCCCCACTCATATCTTTATTTACGGAGCTTTAGTTTGGCGTTTGGATATTGGTGAGAACTTAATATGATAGGAGTGTTCCCGGGAGGGACTCACGACAGAGGTCCCCCCAGTTTGAACCAATATTGGTGCTGAAGGCGCAAGATGACAGGAGCTGAGGGCTACGGCAAACAAGAGGTGGTCGCTGAAGGCGCAAAAATGACAGGAGCTGAGGGCTACAGCAAACAAGAGGAGGAGCTGAAGGCGCAAAGTGACAGGGGCTGAGGGCCGATGCAAACAGAGGTTGAGCTGAAGGCGGTCCTTAAAAACTAGTAGTACATGGTGTAGGCAGATTATAAGTAGGTAGATGATAAGTAGGTAGAATATAAGGTAGGTAACATAAGGTAGAATATAAGGTAGATGATAAGTAGGTGGTACATAAGGTAGGCAATATAAGGTAGAATATAAGGTAGAGTAAGTAGGATGAGACGGCGAGAGAATATACAATATGATGGGAGCAGTGGTCAGGATCCATAAACATGTGGCATTTAGGGAAGTGATCGGCAAGGGCGAGATGAGGAGGATGAACAATATTTACAATGATGAGGATGGAGTATGTACAGAGGATGAATGAGTATTTACAGTTGGTGGGTGAGTATTTACAGATGATGGATGAGTATGTACAAAAGATGAAGTAGTATATACAGAAGATACAGAGGTATGTACAAACATTTGGTCACTTCGTGGGAGGCGGTTGCGAGAATCCGCCGGTTCCTGGGTGTGGTGTGGCGAGTGGTTGTGTGTGTGTGTGTGTGAGTGTAGTGTGTTGGGGGCAGTCGCCGGCGGCCGACGTGTTGAGGCGGCCACGGAGGGGCCTCGAGTTCCGGTACAGTGCGAGTGGGTTGATGAGACACCAGCACTGTCCCGGAATCTCAAGGCCCCGCCGTGATTGCTCATAGCGGGGCGGGGGACTTGGCCGCCGGGACGAGGGGGGTGTGGGGACGCTCCCTCCGTCCGTTCCGCCGCCCGGGCCGTTTCGTCCCGGCGGGAACTATTGGGGATATCCCCGACGATGGAGGGGAGGGAGGGGGATCGAAGATGGAAAATTGGGGGGGAATTAAAACGGGGGGCTCCGAAATTGGCAGTTGAGCGGGGGGTGGTGGGTTTTTGGATGGTATGGGGGGGTTTTGAAGTTGAATGGTTGAAATTTGAACGGGGGGGGCTGAAATTTGAACGGGGGGGGCTGAAATGTGAACGGGAGGCGGGGGAGGCATGAGTTCCGCAAGGCGGAACTCGTGAAGGATGGAATCCATCAGGGGGTCGGTTGGGGTGTAGGGAGGGTGTACCCCCGTGGCTTGTGCTACGCGAAATTCGCGTAGAATTCGCCACTGGGGGTACTTCCATCGTCGGGGCCGGGGAGGTAACCCGGAGATCCGTGGCGGAGAAAAATAAAGCGGTGTGGTAGGCCCGGGCGAAGGGGGTAGGGGGGAAAGCGGGTCCGGGACAAAAACGTCCCGGAGAATCGCCGCCATTTCCGGATCCGAGTCGAAATCCGGAAACGACGGAGGTGACGGGTGTTGCGGGAAGAGGTGATGGTGCATCGTGAACGGACGGTGGGAGACTGATAGTGTTAGGTGTTGGGGTTAGCACAGGTGCGGGTTTGCACCTGGCTAACGGGACTGTATGTGGTTTGCCGTCAATTAACAGGGTTGCGGTTGTGTGTGTTGTGCGGATGACTTGAAAGGGCCCGGCGTAAAGTGGTTGGAAAGTTTTATGGATGCCGGGCTCTTTCAGGTACATGTGTGTTGTGGTGAAAAATCGTTTGGGATAAGTGGTGTCGTTTGTCGGTGTTGTTGAGTGTAGTGGTTCCCTGTTAATTGACGGTGTGTGGTGTGGAGTGAAAATATCGGCCGGTAAGCGTAGCGGGTCTTTAAAGGCGTTTTGTGCGGGGCTAGTTTGGTCTGAAGGACGGGCGGATGTTCGAAGGCTGAGTAAAATGTAGGGGAGAGATTTTGTCCAGGAAGGGGAATTTGCCGATGTAGAAATGGCCTGTTTCAGGACCGAGTGCCACCGCTCTATTTTCCCGTTGGATTGGGGATGGTATGGGGTAGTGTGAATTTTGTGGATGCCGAGGGAACGTAGTAAATCGGAAAAGTGGGCGGACTCAAACTGCCTCCCTTGATCGACCGTGACTGTCCGCGGACAACCGTAACGGCTAACCCATTGAGAAAGGAAAGCCGTTGCGACGGTGTCCGCGGTGATATTTGAGAGTGGGATGCATTCCACCCAGTTGGTGGCACGGTCGATCATCGTGAGGCAGTATTTTTTCCCCTCGGACGGGGGAAGGGGGCCCACTAAATCCAGATGAACGTGTTCCCACGGCAGGGAGTCGGGAATGGTTTGAGGTGGGACATGGGGGTGGGCCGAGACCTTAAACCGCTGGCACTTCTGGCACCCCAGAACCCAGTTACGAATATCTGTGTTCATGTGGGGCCAGAAGTACCGCGTCTTGATAAGGTCCCGGCTAGCCCGAATGCCAGGATGGTGAAGGGAGTGATAGTGGAGGAACAACTGCCGCCTCAGCTCCGGTGGGACGTAAGGGCGCGGTGTATCGGCCGTTACGTCGCACCAGAGGTCGAGGGGCGGCAGCTGTTCCAATTTGGAGGCGGAAATGAGATTGGAGAGGGCAGGGTCGGAATGTGGAGTTTGCTTTGATTTGATGGATTGAGGGGAAGGGAATGGCAGCAACTCCGCCACCGGCGCCGGGATAGGGGTGGGTCGGGAGAGTGCGTCCGCCACGCAGTTGTCGGCCCCCGGCAGATATCGTATATCGGACGTGAACTGTCCGATAAACTCGAGCTGCCGGAGGCGACGCGGGGAGGCGGACTTGCGATTTTGAAGGAGGGCGTGGGTCAGGGGCTTGTGGTCTGTAATGACAGAGAACTGCCTGCCCTCCACGAAGTCACGAAAGTGCTTTATGGCTTCGTGGATGGCGAGGAGTTCTCTGTCGAAGGTAGAGTAGTTTTTCTGGGTGGGGGATAAGGTTTTAGAAAAGAAGCCAATGGGTTGGGGGGTGGCGCCGGTGTGCTGTTGGAGCACTGCCCCGATGGCCCAATCGGACGCATCGGTAGTGATGGAAAGGGGAGCGTGAGGGTCGGGGTGGGCTAATAGAGCGGCGTCTACTAGGTCCTGTTTGCAAATTTTGAAGGAGGCGGAGAGTTGGGGGGTCCAGGTGATGGGGCGGTTATCATTTTTTTTGGAGGGTTGGGGAATGGCGTGTATGAGTGGTTGTTGATGTTGAGCGGCGTGTTTTATGTGTCTACGGTAAAAATTGAGCATACCCAGGAAGCGGCGGAGCTCGGTGACCGTGCGGGGTTGCGGGAAGTCAATAATCGCGTGGACCTTGTCCGGGAGGGGTGTGATGCCGTCCGAGGATACTTGGTGGCCGAGGCAGCGGACGGAGGGTTGGCCGAGGACACATTTGTCTGTGTTGACTAGGAGGCCTTCGGTGGAAAAGATGTTGAGGACTTGCTGTAGGTGGGCGAGGTGTTCTTCCTGGGTCTTGGAGGCGATCAGTATATCGTCGAGGAAGCAAAATACGAAAGGCAGGCCTCGCAAGATACTGTCCATATACCGCTGCCAAGTTTGCGCCGCGTTCCTTAATCCGAAGCCCATCTTCACATATTCAAATAACCCGAACGGGGTAATTATAGCGGTTTTCGGGACGTCGGGGGGGTGGATGTTGATGTGATGGAACGCTCGCGAAATATCAAGGGTGGAAAAGATAGTGGCGCCATGGAGATGTGACGAAAAGTCACGCAGGTGGGGGACATTATAGAGGTCCGGTGTGGTTTTCGAGTTGAGCCGCCGGTAGTCCCCGCAGGGGCGGATATCCCCATTGGGCTTCTGTACGATGTGGAGCGGAGAAGCCCAAGGGGATTTTGAGGGGCGTATGATACCGTCGGCGATGAGTTTGTCGAAGTGTTGGCGGGTCTTCGACAACTGAAGGGGATGTAGGCGGCGGGCTTTTGCGGTGATGGGTGGTCCTGTGGTCTCAATGTGGTGCTGGACAGTGGAGATGTGTGCAGAGGGGCGGCGCTGGGGACGGTAGTTGAGGAGGAGGCGTTCAAACTGTGTTGGGGGGTGGTTGATGGCGTGAATGAATCCGGGGATGGGTGTTTTGGTGGCGGGGTCAATCAGGCGCGCGTTCCGGACGTCGACCTGGAGACCGAAATAGGCAAGAAAATCGGCCCCCAGGATCGCCTTCTCCACGTCCGCCACGGTAAACTCCCACTCGTACGCGAGCCCGCTCATATGAACTGAGGAGCGGTACGTCCCGTACGAGGGGATGGTGGTACCGTTGGCGGCGTAGAGAAGCTGCCGGTAGCAGCGCGCCTGACGACGGAGGACGTTGTTGGGGAATATCGACAGCGCCGCCCCCGTGTCCACCAGGAAAGGAACATTAGTTTTCCTGCAGCGCAGGAAAAGTCGTTGGTGGGTCGGTAGGGCGTTGTGTTTGATGGCGGAGGTAGGGACGTGTGGTGGCGTTGGCAGGTCCTCCGCGAAGGAGACGCGGGGCGGTTTGTTGTCGTTCCGGAGGGGGGGAACGGTGGGGTCTGTAGGGGGTTTGGCCGGTTTGGTAGGAGGTGGCTTTGCTCTGGTCCGGGGGGGGGGAACGGTAGCGGCCGGTTGAGCGGTGGCCGGAGGGGGTTGTGCCCTGGAGGCGGGCTTGGAGGGTCCGTTCCGAGGTGGGGGAACGGAAGCGGCGGCGTGAGTGGCGGCCGGAAGGTTGGTTGCCCTTGTGGCGGGCGGGGAGGTTCCGTTCCGAGGTGGGGGAACGGCAGCGGCGGCGTGAGTGGCGGCCGGAAGGTTGGTAGCCCTGGTGGCGGGCGGGGAGGTTCCGTTGCGGTGGTGGTGGGGTGAGGGGTTCGGCGGCGCTGTAGGCGTGGCCGGGAGGTTGGCTGCCGTGGCGGCGGCGTAGGAGGGGTAGCGTGGCTTGGTGGTGGTGGCTGTGTGAATGCGGGCGGGGGGGGTATGTGCATGGTCCCCCCCGTGTTGGCGAGGAGGGGGGCCCGCCGGATTTACCGGCGGGCGGCTGCGTTTCCCTGCTTAGGGGCGAAGGAGCAGGGGGGTTGGCACTTGCGGGCCTCCCCACCGAAGTTTACATGATAGAAACAACGGTGGGGGGGGTCCGCAGGGAGGTAGTCGGTTGTGGTGGGGCGGGCCGAGTTGGATGCGCGCGTAGCTGCTGGGGACCGTCCTCTGCGCTGGCGGGGAGGGGATGCGTTGCGGCGCTCGGGTGAGCGCTGGCGGCGGCGGTCGGCGGACGAGTCGCGTCGGCGATCCGCCGAAAGGGGTCGACGTCCGTCGAGGGAGGGTGCCCGGCCGCGGTCCCGGGATTGTGTGCGGTCCCGGAAAGGCGGGGGGTGGCGCGGCGTACGCACCTCACCGACGGCGGCCGCAGCGGCCAAGTCGTGCACGGTGTCCGCGAGCCGTAGGAGGGGCTCGTCGGGGCCGTCGAGATGGCTGGCTAGGGCCATCTGGACGGGGTGGGGAAGGGCACGTAACCAGAACGTGCGTGCGATGTCGGCGGTCATAATCCCCTGCAGCTGGTGTCGCAGCCGTCGGTAGAGGTGGGAGGGCTTCTGGTCGCCGAGGTGTTGAGGTTGGGAGAGGGCGGCGACTCGGGCGATTTTCGACGGCTGGTAGGTGTTGATGAGGCGGCTGCGGAGGTCGTCGTACGCAGCGGCGGCGTCGGGGGAGATATCAGAGGTCTGCAGCAGGATCTCGTAGGGCAGTAGCGAAATGATCCGGGAATATCGGGTGTTCTGGCTGCGGATGTTGGCGGCCGAAAATGCTGCGTCCACTTGGAAAAACCAAAGTGCCGGGTCGTGCGTGTAGAAGGGGGGCAGCGACAGAGGGAACGCAGCGGACGCCGTCATGACGTTGGCGGCGGCTGCGGCCGTAGCGGCGGCGGCGGCGGCGGTGTCCGATGTCGCAGAGGTCGGCGGGGAGAGCGTGGAGAAAGGGTTGTCGGCCAATGCGTCGGATGTCGCAGCGGCGGGCGGCTGCAGTGTGGCTGGTCGCAGGAGCGGCGGTGTCGGTGAGTTCGGGTCCATTTCTGTAACTAAAATTCAAAAATTTGACGTGGTTTTGAATTTTGAAATTCGCAATCGGCGGGAGCGGTGGTGCGTTGAGTTGAGAGTTGAGCGGTGAGGTGTGGGCCAAGAATTGCGAATTTACACTGACTGGTTGAAATTTTGAATTTAAAATTTGGGACACCGAACTATTTGACTGGGGCGACACATGAGGTGGGAAGGTGGGAAGGAAGAAGGTTGAGTGAACGTCGGGTTCACCACTGTGATGAATTTAAAATTCTCATCACGGTGGCGTGGAAGGTGAGTGAGTGAATTTAGGTAAAGGAGAGAGAAGGAGGAAAAGTCGCAGGCGGCTGTAGTCAACCGAACATCTACGACTTTTGGAGGAGAGAGAGGTGGTGTGGAAGGAAGGTGAGGAAAAGTCGCAGGCGGCTGTAGTCAACCGAACATCTACGACTTTGGAGGAGAGAGAGGTGGATGAGGGAATTTCACCTAGGCGGCTGTAGTCAACCGTTCATCTAGGTGAAGGAGAGGAAAGGAGAGGTCCCTTGTCTAGGCGGCTGTATTCAACCGATCATCTAGACAAGGAGGAGGAGAGAGGAGAGAGGAGGTGAAATTCCCAGGCGGCTGTATTCAACCGATCATCTGGGAGGTAAGGTAAGAGAGAGAAGAGAGAGCTGGTTAGAGGAAGTGTCGAATGAAGCTTGAGCGCCAGGATCCGGGGTTTTATAGTACTTGGGGGCCTCTCCCTCCAGCTCCTTGCTGGGAGCTGGTAGTGGGGCCCCAGGTTGAGTAACCCTGGGTTCTGTCGCCTGTCCCCACTCATATCTTTATTTACGGAGCTTTAGTTTGGCGTTTGGATATTGGTGAGAACTTAATATGATAGGAGTGTTCCCGGGAGGGACTCACGACATCCACATTTGATTATCCATTTAGTGTATAACACTGAAACTAGCTTTTTAATAAAATGGAGGGCCCAACGGAACTATTTCCCTAGTGAAGAAGTTCCGAATGACCTCCCACACTTGGTCAAGGAGTAGGAGACGAGTACAGAATTAAAGGAAGCAATGGCAATCAAGGTTAGGTATATACCGCATACTGTGAATAAACTAAAATAATGGAGCGATATTTCTAAAATATTACTAATGTATGGAACATATTCGGAGTATCCAGTAATGGAATGGATGTAGTTAATCTTATTCGTAAAAAATAAATAATATCTAGAAAAATACTAAAACTGACTAGTCTCATTTTGAACTATTTTCCTTTCAGTTTTACATAGGTTTCTTCGCATTTTAATTTTAATTTTCCCATAAGTAATAAAGAATATTCGAGCGGATTATAGCGTTCATAAACAGGCGTGATGTTTTGCAATAAATTGTATGATCACCTCAGCAATCTCGTTCTCGTCATCCTCAAATTTATTCTATTATGAGCAATTTTTGTCTGGAAAGTTTCAACTCCAAAATAAAGAAAAATTCCACAAGTCGTACGAAAAGCCACTTGGTCCGAACGAATACGAGGTTTTGTGTACGTAGGTAACTAGGAGTTAGCGTGTTTAGAGAACTCTCAGAAACAGCAGGGACTTAAATGTGGGAGTTGAAATCCCCACCAAACTCGGGAGTTACACTTAACTCGAGGTGGTAAAATGCATTTTTTTCTGTAAATCCATATTAACCGCAACTCGCACTTGAACTCTAGGTGGTGAAACCCCCCTTAGAGAGCAATAGTTGGGTTTACCCAGTTAATTACCTTATGCTAGTGCTTCTAAAGTATGCATAACAAATCAGTGGTCTCTCATGAATCAATGTATAATTTGAAATCACCTACTCACTCACATAATGAATTACGAGTATTATCTAACGCACCCGTACTCTGTACTTAGTGATATCATCTTCATCTCCTTTGGTGCTTAGGTACTTCTGTTGAAAGGGTGTCGAAAGGACGTTGTGTGGAATACCTGCTGAAAAAACTGTAATTTTATGCCAATACTTCAACTATGCTTATGGATTTCTAACGATTTATCGGAGTTTCAACCTTCCCGAATGAGCTATACAAATCACCTGCAATCCGTTCATCAAACCGCGACATTTTTCGCGCGATTTTTTCAAGCGAAACGTGTCCCCATATTACGTGACTGACGTAGCCTATCAGGAGCCCGCAAAAACGATTTATCTTCCTCCCTCGGAGATCCCTCTGATGAATGTCCTTTTGAATTCGTTTAGAAGCGATGGTTGAATTAGAAGGATCGCAGTTTCAGTGGATATTTTCATTCCCTCTGGAATGATCACTTTGAAACTCCAATTAGAAACAGGTGGTCTGGTTATTATAGCCTAGTTATTATGTTGTAGCGACTATAGCCTGTGGAATCAATGGTTCGAAAAGGATCCAAAATAGGAATCATGGGGATTGATTGATGTGTTTTTAGTACAAATCTCCTTCTCCAGAATTGAATGGTTTTGTTGAAAGTGCTCGCCCACACTCAATATTTCACTTGTGTGAAGTGATTGGGCGAGTGATGAGGGGTTGTTCAGACCTCGTGAAAAGCTCTGCAAGATCCTTGGAGATCATAGCGTCACACCCATGGACACACCGATGGAGATAGAAAGCTAGTCACACCGAGTAAATGGAAGAAGTCAATAATCCGCCATACACTGATTGGTGACTAGTTATGAGCGTTTCTAGTACATTGCACAATGATCAATTATCTGAACAGAAGAAAACGGACGATTTTTCTGTTATTCATATCGAAAATTATAAACAGACGTCGAAGATCCCCCCTGCGTTTTCGTTTGTTACTTGCAATGTTCAACCGTAACGGGACTTCTCTGAAATTTGTTGATGTAGCTAGACGTAACATCCGAAAATCAACTTAGAAAAATTCGTCCGCCCGCCGTGTCCAGTAAGCATGTTTTGCCCATATAAAATTTGCTCAGAACATTGAAATTTTGCTTGGAAGCCTTACTTAGGCCGAATGCAATCTTAGAAAATTTTTAAAAATCTAGGTCAACAAGAAGGGGTGGAATACAGTGATTGGAACTATCGAAAACTCGCAGCTTCAGAACGCTCAGTAGAAGAGTTGGTAACTACCTATACGTCTACCCAGTGTATTCCGACTATTTTATCTCTCGCATCAAATTGTTATTCTGGGATGAGGACGTCCTGCTGTTCGTTTATATTGAAAGGAGTTGAAAACGGGTAAAATATCAACATTAGTATATGAATCGAACGACGAAAACTCCAGCTTGAAGTATAGATAACTTTATATGTAGTGTAAATGATATTAGGTACATCATCACAGTTATTCGTTACGACTTATACTTTCTTATAAGTATACCTATTCATATTCTATTTCAAACCTTCAAAGTTATCCATACACAGAGATCTTCAGTTATATCTAGTTTCATTGTGAGAACGGCTGATTAACGCTTAGCTTGTTGGTTTTGTTGAGTTTCATTTTCGTGATTTTTGAAATTTTGAGTTCAAGGAAGGACCAGTAAAGGCAAAGGAGAGGCTTTTATGCTCATGCGTTGGGTCCAGACTCCGGAAAGTCAAAGTGACTATAGAATAGTACCTAGCGCGTCTCCATCAGTTGGCATGATGTTGCGAGTACCTACATATAAATACCTACTATTAATATATTGCCTTCAAAATTCACTTCACACATCAAAATAACGTTTCACCAAATCATGATAGTGCAAAAATATCAATCAGTCCCACTCATCAGCCTAAATGTGCTCCATTTTACGATCCGCTCTGGCTCCAAAGGTGAATCATCCAGGAGTGGTAAATGCCAGCTTAATTGGGGAAAAGGTCAGAGGGCGGTCAGACGCGTGTTTTCCGACTTGAAGGGCCCTCCGCTCAGGTCTCGCAAAGTTCACGGGACAATGCTAATCTTTGAAACAACAGAAAACTCGAAATAGCCGCGAACGCTGCTTGAACCCCAGCGGAGAGTTGCAAACGCTGATAACCTCTTATGAATTTGAACTGATTATGAAACATGTTCGTGTTATAGTCCATGTTTTTATGTAGGTAGGTACTCAAAATATCAAATTGCCATTCGAAGCTAAGTAACCATACTTGATTTATAGAGGAATTATTGTAAAACGCGTTTGTGGTTTTCATGCCATTCCGAGCCTGTGTATCGGCAGAAAGGGACTCGATGCTAAGCGATGTAATTCATGTATTACTGCAGAATATAAATGTGTTTAAGTACATTTTCCAGTTCATCACATTCGGTTAAATTGAATGATATTATGAACCATGATGTTACAGCACTTCAATAATACAAATAAACTTTTACATAATGTATATAATTCTAAAGTGGTATTTTGTTTGGTTCCAGGTATGTACCGGCAATTGACATTACTGACTAAGAATCGAATTAAGTATGACCGTTTCAAAATTTCCTTGGAGGTAGGTTCTTGAATATAGATAAATATATTATACCTACTTAACGAGCATATTCAATAAGCATCACTTCAGGAACTTTCATTTTGGTTTATTATTTTCAATAATGAACCATTGGAATCGAGCAAGAAAAAAAAAATCTTACCCCCCCTCAAAATTTGATGGTTTACGTTTCAAGGTATGTAGAATCCGAAACTGCAATAAAAATATATGCCCCGTTACGGGGTTAGGTACTCACCTACGGAGGGTCTGGGATCTACATAATGTGTATAGACTAGTAAATATTATATAGACGGGTTATCTATACAGAGAGCTGTGATCTGTAAAAGAATGGTATTCTGTACAAAATAAAAAACGCTGCAAAGTCCTTGTCACATGGGTTTATTATTCTACTGGACATACCTACAGAAATGCTGGCTGTTCATTTATTGTTGCTTTCATGTGAAACCACCCCCAAAACTTGAATTAGGTGGTACGCTCCTTTTGGTTTATTATTCTGTGAATAATACACCTATGTATTCGCTCAGCAAAAAATTTTTATAACACCCCCTCAAATTTTATAAAAATTTTGAGGGGTGTTATAAAAATTTTTTGCTGAGCGATTACATAGGTGTATTATTCACAGAATAATAAACCAAAACCGTTGTGCAGGGATTTGCAGCGTTTTTTAATTGCTCGTCCTTCCCCTTGAATTTGAATTGAGTCTCACAAACTTCCTACTGCCAAATTTTAGCTCATAATTTGGTTTATTGTATTCGCCCCCACGTTAGCTCAAACTACCAAATATGTATAATACTTATCTGCCTCAAATGTAGAGGTAGGTAACCAAGGAAAAATTGAACGTGGGTTTTAGTGGACTGGTTTGGTAGATATCGTTGGATTCCAGGTGTCAAGTTCTTCCTAGCAGACTTAATTTTTTTACCGCCATTTGGCATGGAAGGTTGAAAATGTTGTTAGTGTTACGGATGCACCTATGTATCCGGATTTCATCGAAAAGGGCCGTCAATTTCTGGGTGAAACAAGGATGTTAGAACATTGTCATAGTCACATTAATCCGTAAAAATTATGATTTTATAAAATAAAAATGTTGAGTACTAGTGTTAGAACATTACATGTATAGCCTGTCTTGCTTCTAGGTTGTTTCAGACAGGAAGAAACAGACCTTTCTTTTCGTCCTGATTGTGGAACATTTAAACCAGTGGTTTTCAAATTGTTTTGGGTCGCGCCCCCTTGCGAGTTTTGAGGCATCTTGGCGCCCCCCTTCCATCCTCCTCCAAAATTCCCAAAACCAAGGTATTTTTGTTAGCAAATAGGAGAAAATATCGTTGCCTAGCAATTTATATAGTTTTTGCTGAATTTCATCTTATACAAACATCTTATATATACAAACAAAATTATTAATAAAAATAAACTTCTGTATTTATTTCACAAAATAAAAACGACGGACGTACGAAAACTAGTGTGATGGATGGTAGCGGCTCAATTGAGTTAACATCAAATTCTTGATATTCTGTCATATACACAGACTATTGAAAACACTAGATATGTGTAGTAATGGTTATGTAGATATCTGGAATCGGAAGAATGAGAAAAGTCACACTAATCCATAAAATGTATCTTTTTTTTTTGTAAAATACAAATGTTGAGTAATGAGTTGGAGGTTAAGGGCAGAAAGTCAGTTGGTAGTTGGTTGCAGGGTTGCCTTTACAGGTGTAAGTGCTGGTGGAGTCGTCGTAGGCGTAGCTGTAGGCGTCGGGACAAGCCTGCTTGAAGATAGCCGGGTAGTTGACTGGCCAGCTGCTGCTCTTGCAAGTCGTTGGGTTACCGTAAGCCCCGCGGCAGCAGTACTGGTCAGTATTGAATTTCATGCAGGCGCTCATACAGGCGACCGTCCACTGGCCGGACTTGATGGACAGCTCTGAGGGGCAGATGGCGTTGAGGTCCGCAAAGCATCCGGCGGCACCGCAGTCGTATTTGCCGCCGCCCCTGCTGACGTAGCCGCTTACCGGAGTCAATTTCAGAGGAAGGTTGTAGCCGTCGACGAGGCTGACGTCGTAGAAGTCGAGGCCGTACGCGCCTCCAAAGGTGAGCTCAGCGAGCGACGCTGGTGGAACCCCTCCGGCTCCATTGCACTCGATCCTGTTCCCACAGTCACCAGTCTGACAATGACCGGAACCGTCGCAGCTGGTCCTGCCCCAGATCCGTCCAGCCCAGTCGCCGGCCACTGAAATAACACCCCGTGTAATATTTTTTATCAAAAATATCATCTGTGGAGAATGATGATTATTGAAGGGAGTGTGAGCAAAAAAGTAAGACCTAATAAGCGGAAAACCCGTTCAACGAACTCATAACAATAGAAGGTAGGTCAAAGAAGCCAAGGCAGGAGAGAAGCCATTGACATCCAAGCTGATCTATATCACTGTTAAGTGAGAAAGAATGGAGACAACCTGACCTATTGGTAAAAGGAGACAAAAATGATTGAAAAACCATTGCTTGATACGTCAGATGTAATAAGAAGAAATTCAGTGAAACAGTCGTATCATTATTGGTTTATAATTGTCAATAATGAACCTTTGGAATCGAACATGAAAATAAGAAAAATTCGATTGTTTCCGTTTCTCAAGGTGCGTAGAATCCGAAAATGTAATAAAACGATTTCTGTCCGTCTTCCTTACGCCCTAGCCGTATTTCGCACTTTCCTGATTAACCATAACCAGATCTAATGAAATTTGGTTTGTAGGTCCCATTTCGGGTCTAGTTGGTCCGCGAAGCTTGGCGTTAATGTCTGTCATCTCTCCCCCAGTCTGCTCTGCCCCAATTACACCTACCGAGTACTGGGCCGAGACTGTGCACTCGGCCGAGTAAATCGCAGTGTGATCAGCCCAGACAGTAGGTACTCGGCCTAGTAACGGGCGAGTGATTTTGGGCGAGTCAGTGAATAGAACCATGTTCTATTTACTCAGCTGAGTAGGGACCCCCCACCACTCATCCACTCGCTCAGTTGCTTCTCGCCCATCCACTCGGCTAATGTAATCAGGTTTGGCGGGCGGGCGCGCCATTTGGTTTATTCTGTGAATAATACACCTATAAATTCGCTCAGCAAAAATTTGTTATGACCCCTCAAAATTTTTTCTTTTATACGTTTCAAGGTGGGTAGATTCCACAAATCCGCCATACCATCCATATCTACTTCATTTTCGGTCTAAAAAATTCGTTCTTTAACACATAGGCTCCACTAGGGCCCATCTTGTTTCCAGAAACTTTCCATGTTTAGGTTCTAACAAAGTTTCAGCCTTAAATTTACGTTAAATTTTGGTGTAAAATCGTTGTTTTTCTGCACACAGTTTGAGTCCCGAAGCTCGGCCGCCCGATCGGAATAAACCCAGGGGTGTTATTGGCGGGGGGATGGGTGTAAAAATAGTTTTTTTTGTTTCACAGCTTGTGAGATATCGTTATACATGTTTTTTAGGGCGAGAAGACCGAATATGAAGTTGACTTTGACTAAAGAGTGAAGAATTGAGGTTTTACGAAAGTTCAGCTCCCAATATTCATTTTTTTATGGGTCAAAAACCTGGGTAACTGTCTGAAATCACCGTAAAGTAGTACAATAACACGACAAGTAGTATTAACAGGTGAATCAAGACAATTAAATGACACTACCAATAATGAGAGAGATAATTTGTAAAAAAAAGGGGGGAAAAAAGCCAACATTTCTGCAGGTATGTGCAATAGAATAATAAAGCCATGTGACAAGGACTTTGCAGCGTTTTTCTCTTTTTACTTCGCTGTGCCATATTGCGCGGAACACTACACGACGCTACTGTCTATTCTCTGCCCAGCTGAAATGTAATCACCTACTCGGCCGAGCTACTCGGTGGGTGTAATTAGGCATTAAGGGGTGAAAAATAGGGGTTGCAATTTTCAGACCGCCGTAGCTCGAAAAATTTCAATAGAAGGATATGGTTTTTTTTAACGTTTTTAACTTGATCTTGAACTAAAGCATTTTTTGAGACCACTTCGAGTATTTTACGTCCAGCAGTTCGTTTGCACCCAAAAGGTTCGTCAACATGATCGTAAATGAAACGGTATGAATCCAGTCCAGATATCATTGCTAGAGAGCACTTGATAGTAATCACGGGTGGCTGTATGAAGTCGAGTTGGTTGTTCTGTGATATATGTCATTTGAAGAATGACTGCTCTTTTGTATTTTGTTGGTAGTTACTTTTGTAACTTGAACAAACGTTATGCCTCATGAATAACTATTAAGTAGGTACTGACCATAGAAAACAGTGATCGACGCAGAAAGGCAGCTATACAAGTAAATAATAAACCGTTGTGTAATAATGTGCAGCGTTTTTTTTTTGTTTTTTTTTTGTATGTCAATCTTCTGTTCATACGGAAGGAGAAGACATATGATAATATCCAAGGAAGCGGTGATTCCTTCGTTATTTGTGATCATTAAACTTCGAGGAATAACAGCATTATAACGTTACTGAAATTATTCATTAGGAACGAGTGTTCGAAAATTACCCCTGATGGTGTTAAAGCATTTTAGTTTTGCGGGTCAAAAAACGCTTACATTCACAAAAAAGGAGTAGTCTTCCATTATAAGGTTGTTGACTTCAAATACTTAACAACGGTCCATTACTTACTCTTATTTGATGTTCCGGTAAGTCTCTTCAGTCTAGAATGTCCACAACTAGACGAAAGGAATGTATTCATTCGTTTAAATTGGCATTCAAAGGTATAACTGCCATCCAGTGTTCTTTCTCGGAAAAGAAAAACTCCTCTAGTATCACAAAAACAATGTAACTGAATCGATTACATTATACAAGAGGCACTTTGAAGTATTCAAACTATTCTGCTCTCGGGTAATGCGGATGAAATGCATTATAATATCCTACAAAACAAAGATTGTGGAACTTAAACATCCCTTCTGTGGTATCAAAGGAAAATATTTCTCTCCTTTTTTTCCTCTCTGATGGAATTGCCAATTTGTTTGCCCACGGAGGTGAAACATTGTATTAATACAAATCAGAAACCTCTCGAAGACATTGGTTAAAAATTTGTAAGAGTTTAAAAATAACAAGTTTCGTGGGAACATCCAAATCTTGGATTTTTCCATTATTCCGGATCAGCTCAAATAACCCAGTGGTTGTGTCCGATCAGTATTATATAACAGTCGCTACCTACTAATACAGCTCATCATCGACTTACCTGATATAACTTTGGTCTGGTATGCACCAAGAGCGAACCCTCCGTTCTCCGGCTGCCCTTTACCAGGATTCCCGAGAATACCAGGCCATACTGTGAAGGGACAGTGGTTATATAAAGTTATATCATTCGCCAAACAACAAGCCAGGAAGGCAGCAAAACAAACGACTCGCCTCATGACTCTTCCTCCCAAATCGGACTGATGGGTAATTCACACCAGGCTTTTCTTTTTATTCCAGTCACGCAATCTTAAAACCACAACAATTAGCTAGTTACTCGAGTGTTGAAGAGAACAGTGTAAATACAAATAAGTGCAGCTACAGGAAACGACCTCTCTCATTTGCGATCTTCTATGAAGTTTGTTGACTGATTTTCAATGATCTGCTGCCTGATCGGCGATAGCACAACCTGAAACGCCGACATTCAAGAATATACAACCAGTATTATTTGGGAAAAGATATTTGTGTACACAGTTTACTCCCTTGAAATACTTGAAAGATGCAGCATGTACGAGTGAGGAGAAATCTAAGTAACATTGCCCAGAAAACTGACCCCTTTACCAACACCCTTTTCAAAATCTGGCTGCTAAATGCTAAGTGTCGAATTTTCACCCCCTCAAAAATTGCCCATCCATTATGAACAGGGAATTGAAGCGATTTGTACTAGGTAGATGACTAGATCTGACCATGAGATTTGCACGTAGAAATAACCAGAAAACGCTGCAAATCCCTGCACAACGGTTTATTATTTTGTACAGAATACCCTCCTGTTACAGATCACAGGTCTCCGTATAGATAACCCTTCTATATAACATAATTATGTGCTACTAGCTGTGTACCCGCGCTTCGCAACGGTAGAACAGACACCCCCTGTATCCCCCCCTCCTCAACTGATCAGAAACCTTCCCCAATGCCAACCCTAACTGCCTTTAACCCCCCCCCCCCCGTATCCTATGAACCCTCCCTACCTGGTTAGAAACATTCCTCAATGTTCACACAACAAATTCCCAAAGTTGCACTCCAATTGGTCAAGTAGTTTTGAAATTTCTGTAGACCCCCCCCCCCTCTCATAACCTGTACACCCCTCCCACTAACATCCTGATTGAAGTACCACTTGAATGTACTCGTCGAGCTGAATCCAGAATCTAATTACAATCGGATTTACGTCCAACCGTTCAAAGTTATTATAAGCATAAACGTCCTCATAGAAGTGATTATAACACGTTTTTTAGTAGTATTTCATTCATAGCGTTTCAACGGATGGACAGATTCAAATGCGGATTTTTCATAAACCTTCCCAGATAAATTCTGTGTCAAATGGTACCAGCCGCAACTTTCTACGTTCAGCCGTTCTCAATTGATGCCGAGACAAACAAACAGACAGACAAACAGACACTGTTTTATTATATGTATAGATGTAGGTTAGTACCTAACCCCGTACTCGTTACTAGGTACCTACCTAAACCGTTGTGTAATAATTTACCTGTATAGGTTCCCCTTCTACGGAGATATAATAATGAACCGTTGTGTAATAATTTGCCCGTCAATAATACTTCAACGTTTGTTCAAGTTGCAAAAGTACCTATCAACAAAATCGAGCCCCTTCTTGGTAGATGAGCCGTTGTGTAACACATTACCGTGGTGTAATAATTTGCCGTTGTGTAATAATTTGCCATTGTGTAATAATTTACCCATCAATAATACTTCAACGGTTGTTCAAGTTGCAAAAGTACCTATCAACAAAATCCAGCCCCTTCTGGGTAGATGAGCCGTTGTGTAATAATTTGCCATTGTGTAATAATTTACCCACCAATACAATCCGTTGTAAGTTAGTTTACCATCGTGTAGTAATAATTTACGCATCAATAATACTTCAACGTTTGTTCAAATTTCACTACCTATCAACAAACTCCAAAAGAGCCATCATTTTTCAAATGAAATAATATCACAGAACAACCAACTCGACCTCATACTCCGCCTATAAAATCAGGTGAACCCTAGCAATGATTTTATCTCCGGCCAATTTCCTATTGTCGGCGCGTCCCTGGTGACGAGATTTGGTCTGATGTATACAATTTCATTCACCCTGGTGTCGAAAATGCCTGTCGGTGCAAACTTCGGGGCCTTACTGTGAACAAACGGCTGGACGTACGGTGCTCCGGGTGGTCTTAAAAAACTCCCAAGTTCGAGAACTATTTAAAACCGTAAAAAAATGCACGTAAAAAAAGGTATAGGCGTTCTGAAAATTGCAACCCCTATTTTGAACCCCTTAGGCTATGTCCTAATTGGGAAGGCATCGCGCGATCGGGCGATCAGCGATGATCGCACGATCACGCGTTGATCGCGCGATCTAAATGCCTGTCCTAATTCATGTGCCCGTCGATCGCCTATTTAGTGCGACCGGACGATAGCGCGATGAAAAACACGCCATAGCGCGACCACCTCAGTTCCGTTCTCATTGCCGGAAATTCCTTCATATGCGTAGATGCTGAGTTTTTGTTTATTTTCCGATGCTTTTTAAAGAATATACTCATTATCAGCATAGAAGTTGTCACAGTGAAGTACAGTAACCAAAAATAAAGTACAAAACTTCGAAAAAAAAATTAATAAATCCAGTCATGCAGTGTGACTATAAGAGCGAATTTTCAAAAAATATTCTTGCTATTGTGTAAAAAAATGATATAGCGAGAAACGATACCACTTTTATCCATTTTTACCAATTTTTGACCCTAACCAAGTCAAATTTGACCCACTCTTTTTCAAGAAAATGTTTTTATCATCGAAATATTCCCTCCGTCGTGAATCACCGTTCCACACGAATTAATATTGATTTTAGCCCTTAATACCAGTTTTTGACCCCCAAAAATCCGAAATGGACCTCTGTTCTGTATGAAAAACAACTGAAATTTTTTTTCTGTCTTACCATTCCATACCACGTCCAGTAATTTTATATCAACTGCTCGCGACTTTAGCAATTTTTATCGATTTTTGACCCACCTTAGAATTTTTTAAAATTGCTCATCTTCGGACTCATCCTTTTGTTTGGCAGTACGAAAATTTTGAAATTTTTATCATGTACTCCTGGACAGATATCGTCCAAAAATTCACGTTCCGAAAATGTTGGACCCATTGCAATAGCTTCATTTTCTTTTAAATCCGCTAAAAAGTACGTCTGGCAAGCCTGGTTACAACATTTTTGACTGTATCTGCAGCCACGCAGTCACCAGTTTCAAGGTACCAATATGCGTCGAAGATTGGGTTCACACGAATTTCGTTAATTAAATGTTCTTCGAAAGTCAATACTGCACAAATACTGTTGATCGCGCGTCGAAAAACAAACTGGTTTGTTTTGAGGCGATGAGGCGTTTGGTGGTCGCGCTGACTGGAACTGAATAGGACACTCCCCTCCAAAACGAAGGTTTGTTGCTTACGCGATGGGGCGATGTAGGCGATGCGATTTCAGATCAAACAAGTGCGACCGACCCCACCCATCGCGCGAGCGCATCAGAGGCTCAAAGAGGACACCTCTACTACTTTATTAAGTTTGATATTTTCGTCGTACGATGCAGCGACCATCGCTGAACGCCCGATCGCGCGATGCTTGCCAATTAGGACATTGCCTTAGGCTATGTCCTAATTGGGCAGGCATCGCGCGATCGGGCGATCAGCGATGATCGCACGATCACGCGTTGATCGCGCGATCTAAATGCCTGTCCTAATTCATGTGCCCGTCGATCGCCTATTTAGTGCGACCAGACGATAGCGCGATGAAAAACACGCCATAGCGCGACCACCTCAGTTCCGTTCTCATTGCCGGAAATGCCTTCATATGCGTAGATGCTGAGTTTTTGTTTATTTTCCGATGCTTTTTAAAGAATATTCTCATTCTCAGCATAGAAGTTGTCACAGTGAAGTACAGTAACCAATAATGAAGTACAAAACTTTGAAGAAAAAAAAAAAAAATCCAGTCATGCAGTGTGACTATAAGAGCGAATTTTCAAAAAATATTCATGCTATTGTGTAAACAAATTAGATAGCTAGAAACGATACCACTTTTCGTAGAATTATATAATTTTATTCGTGATTTTTAGCCATTTTTACCAATTTTTGACCCTTACAAAGTCAAATTTGACCCACTCTTTTTCAAGAAAATGTTTTTATCATCGAAATATTCCCTCCGTCGTGAATCACCGTTCCACACGAATTAATATTGATTTTAGCCCTTAATACCAGTTTTAGAAAAACAACTGAAATTTTTTTTCTGTCGTCATCATTCCATACCACGTCCAGTGATTTTATATCAACTGCTCGCGACTTTAGCAGTTTTCATCGATTTTTGACCCACCTTAGAATTTTTTTAAATTGCTCATCTTCGGACTCATCCTTTTGTTTGGCAGTACGAAAATTTTGAAATTTTTATCATGTACTCCAGGACAGATATCGTCTGGGGTGACACATAAACAAATTTAAATATATAATACATGTACATTTTGTTACAATCTAGGGATAAATCAGGATGCTCTGAAACAGATTTGCCTATAAAAAATTTCAAAAATTCACGTTCCGAAAATGTTGGACCCATTGCAATAGCTTCATTTTCTTTGAAAATCCGCTAAAAAGTATGTCTGGCAAGCCTGGTTACAACATTTTTGACTATATCGGCGGCCACACAGTCACCAGTTTCAAGGTACCAATAAGCGTCGAAGATTGGGTTCACACGAATTTCGTTAATTAAATGTTCTTCAAAAGTCATTACTGCACAAATACTGTTGATCGCGCGTCGAAAAACAAACTGGTTTGTTTTGAGGCGATGAGGCGTTTGGCAGTCGCGCTGGCCGGTCGAAGTCTCGAACTGATTAGGACACTCCCCTCAGAAAGGATAGGTTTGTTGCTTACGCGATGGGGCGATGTACGCGATGCGATGTCAAAACAAACAAGTGCGGGCGATCTTCCCCATCGCGCGAGCGCATCCGAGGTTCAAAGAGGACACCTTTACTACTTTGTTAAGTTTGATATTTTCATCGTCCGATGCAGCGACCATCGCTCATCGCCCGATCGCGCGATGCTTACCAATTAGGACATTGCCTTAGGCTATGTCCTAATTGGGAAGGCATCGGGCGATCAACGATGATCGCACGATCACGCGTTGATCGCGCGATCTAAATGCCTGTCCTAATTCATTTGCCCGTCGATCGCCTATTTAGTGCGACCAGACGATAGCGCGATGAAAAACACGCCATAGCGCGACCACCTCAGTTCCGTTCTCATTGCCGGAAATGCCTTCATATGCGTAGATGCTGAGTTTTTGTTCATTTTCCGATGCTTTTTAAAGAATATTCTCATTCTCAGCATAGAAGTTGTCACAGTGAAGTACAGTAACCAAAAATAAAGTACAAAACAATTTTTCAAAAAAATTTTTTCAAAAAATATTCGTGCTATTGTGTAAACAAATGATATAGGTAGCGAGAAACGATACCACTTTTCGTAGAATTATATAATTTTATTCGTGATATTTAGCCATTTTTACCAATTTTTGACCCTTACAAAGTCAAATTTGACCCACTCTTTTTCAAGAAAATGTTTTTATCATCGAAATATTCCCTCCGTCGTGAATCACCGTTCCACACGAATTAATATTGATTTTAGCCCTTAACACCAGTTTTTGACTCCCAAAAATCCGAAATGGACCTCTGTTCTGTATGAAAAACAACTGAAATTTTTTTTGTCTTACCATTCCATACCACGTCCAGTGATTTTATATCAACTGCTCGCGACTTTAGCAGTTTTCATCGATTTTTGACCCACCTTAGAATTTTTTTAAATTGCTCATCTTCGGACTCATCCTTTTGTTTGGCAGTACGAAAATTTTGAAATTTTTATCATGTACTCCAGGACAGATATCGTCTGGGGTGACACATAAACAAATTTAAATATATAATACATCATCATCATTTACTTCGAAAATCATTCATCATTTCCCTTCATTTCTTTCATTTATGAACATTCATTCATTTCCTTCATTCATTTCCTTTCATTTCCTTCATTTTCTTTGAAAATCCGCTAAAAAGTATGTCTGGCAAGCCTGGTTACAACATTTTTGACTATATCTGCAGCCACACAGTCACCAGTTTCAAGGTACCAATAAGCGTCGAAGATTGGGTTCACACGAATTTCGTTAATTAAATGTTCTTCAAAAGTTATTACTGCACAAATACTGTTGATCGCGCGTCGAAAAACAAACTGGTTTGTTTTGAGGCGATGAGGCGTTTGGCGGTCGCGCTGGCTGGTGGAAGTCCGTAACTGAATAGGACACTCCCCTCAGAAAGGATAGGTTTGTTGCTTACGCGATGGGGCGATGTACGCGATGCGATGTCAAAACAAACAAGTGCGGGCGATCTTCCCCATCGCGCGAGCGCATCCGAGGAACAACAAAGAGGACACCTTTACTACTTTGTTAAGTTTGATATTTTCATCGTCCGATGCAGCGACCATCGCTCATCGCCCGATCGCGCGATGCTTACCAATTAGGACATTGCCTTAGAGATGACTGACAGTAACGTCGAGCTTCGAGGACCAAGTGGACCCCGAACGGAACCTATCACCCGAATTTCATCAATTTTGATTCATGGTAACTAAGAAAAGTGGCCCGTACGGCGGACAGACAGAAATATTTTTATTGCAGTTTTGGATTCTACATACCTTGAAACGTAAACCATCAAATGTTGGGGGGGGGGGGGGGGGGTTAGAATTTTTTTTTTTTTTCATGCTCGATTCCAATGGTTCATTATTGAAAATAATAAACCAAAAAGATGCCGCATTTGCACATACTTTTACTGGTATCAGTGGCTCCGGAGTACCATCAACTCGACTTTAGTGTTATCTAATTCACACAATACTTGAGAATTCCGAATTCAAGATGGACAACAGGTACTCGAAGAGACAATAATCCCTTGCTGTGTTATGCCACCAAAACCAGCACAACTAATTATTCTGACGGTCTAATGTGTACACACCATTAATTTGTCGAAAATGTTCGAATAATAATAGTTTTATCAAGCGAAACACCCTTATCAAAGTTGCCTACTATCGATTAAATGTCATCCTCATAAATCGATGTACGATTTGTTTCTTCCAACACAATGCATGGCGTGGACGCAAATTGCCCGTAAATGTAAACACAAGCCAAAATATCGAGGTATTTTCTTCCCAATAACTATTATGAAAGAATACTCGAAAATAACTCAAGCCTTGCTGAATTCATAAAGAATGTGCACAGTTTCGTCACAGTTGGGATTTAAAACTACGCAAAACACCTTCGAACAATTTTGGGGGTTGAGGTGAGGGTGAACCAAATTTTGAAAACCGATCAACACGTTTATCTAGAGAAATTCTGGCTTGAAAAATATTGTAGGTACCTACTGATATTATCGACTTGGATGACTTGAATGTTATGGAATACTCGTTGTTGGCCCCCAAAACGGGAGCATTGAATTCTTCTCAGGTAAAGATGGTCCTTCGACGTAACGTCCGTTTTTTGAAACGCCGACATGTGAAAGGGCATATTCCTGGTATATCGCTCTTGTGAGAGCACGTCCGTTAATATTTCTAGGTACTTACCTAAACGTTTCTTGTGTTTGGGAGATCTGTTATCCGGTATGTGGAACAGCAGAGATAATGGATGAATAGTGTTCCGGGAACAAACTGCTGAACGGAAGTGTCTTGTGTCTTCGCAACTTGCCCTTCAGTTGAGCTAGTTTTAATATTGCAACGGCTTTGAAAAAAAAAAAAATTGAGAGAGTTATTTATTCCTGCAGTCTTGTCCAATTCAGTACGACGAATTTCATCTCATGACATTCATTATGAGCAGGGATAGGATTCCTGTGTATACACATATTTTTTCTAGGCTGTGTATCCATGATTTTCAATAAGATGTGTTCATACTGATGCTTTTTGAACCGTTTCAACAAACGTTAATTTCAAATGTTTGCATATATTTCGCTAATAATAAATATTTTCAAATATTTTATTGATTGGAACGCATATTTTTCAAATATTTTTCAGTTTCAACTGTTCTTCAAAGTTCTGAAGAACAACGCCATTTGCGGAACTGTGTAAACATTATTTTGCATTACACTGTTCATTGTTGAAAACTCTCATTTTGGCTTGGACCCTCTGTTTTCTGGTGAGTAATGCCGCGAAATTCACACTCGAGTAGACGAATTGATTGCTAGGTATCTGCGTGAGTTTCCGGGTGATATTTCTTTGTTGTGTAAAATTTAATTTTCTATAATAATTAAAACAATATTAGTATTACGTGTTTTCACTATTTATTTTGACTTCAACATTTTTACCCATTTTTACATATTTCAGAAAATATTTTTACACTTCAAAAATAGTGTATGCATATTTCAAACAAATAAATACGTATGTTAGTTACATATTTTGCATCTCTAAATACATAAAAATCCTATCCCTAATTATGAGGTTTTATAAGAACAAAACGCGGATTTGTTGATACCTACTTCTAAGTACCCAGTTCGAAAATTAGGTCGTTGTGGGCTCTGAATTTTTAAAAGAATACGTCCAATGAACAACAAAAATCCACTGTTATGATGAAATATGGTATAAAATACAAACTTAATTCATATAGTTACTACAACTAGGTATAGAATTGATTATTTTTGAGTAGGTATTCCATAATCTGTTGAAGTCGTCTTTTCTCAGTAAAGAGTTTTACCTGTATGCGTGCACCAGGAATACTACTAATGCCAGGAACCCTACTAATGCTACTAACTTGGTGACAATTCTAGTGAAATGGAAAAACTCATTATTGTATCTCATCGTATTTTCCGAGTGATGGTTTCCGGTGATAATAACAAACGATCTCGATTTCCTCGGAATCGCGCATAATAATGGTAAAACCATTACAACAACGGAATGAAATATTGGTAGAAATATAGATAAACTAAAAGTTTGTCCATCTATATTTCTATATTTCTACCAAGATTTCATTCCGTTGAAATACTCTTGGAGTGACAAGTGTCAGCTTGTACATTAATATTCTTCTCATTTTAAGCGTGATATGTTTTTCAATTAATCTGAGTATCTACCTAAGTTTACATTTTTGGTACTCTTAACCAAATATGTAATAAATGCGATATGATAAAAGGGTTACGTGATAAAATCGCTTATTAAATGCAGTGTAATATCCGAAATAGAACATCAATTGTAGTGACACAAACCCAAAATGAGTGCACTTATCTAATTATGTCAACATCCACTCTCTTCAAGCAGGTCGATTATTCACGATCGTATTTTATGTACTTTTAAATATTTGGATTTATCTAACTCCGGCCCAAGATTTTCGGATCGTATGAACTGGCTTTTCCACGCCTCATGTTATTCCTCGGCCGCGCAGAAGCGAACCTAGCAACCTCGTGGGCACCAGGATAAAAAGATGTATGAGGGCGGGTTTCGAGCTTGAATATGCTCACTTTTGGTTTATTATTCTGTGAATAATACACCAATGTCTCAACAGAAATTTTTCGAACGCCCCCTCAAAATATTTTCTATTACCTGGGTCATTCTCGTTTAGAATGTACATTTGGCCCTCCCGGCATCGTCCATTTACCAAATTTCCAAACTCACATTTCAAGCCTGTCGTAATTTTTTCTGGCTCCACTCAACTCTCAAGAGCACTGCACAATTTGAAATTTGCGAGTTCTACGTTTCAGGGTGCGTAGATTCCAAAAATGCAATGTCCGTCCGCCGTACGCCCCATCATCCATATCTACTTTACTTTCGGTCTAACAAATTCGTTCTTTCGCACACAGGCTCTTTTTGGGCCCTAGTTGTGCTCCGAAGCTCGACAGCCCCATCGGAATACACACATGGGTGTTATGGGTGGAAAATGGGAGTAAAAATAGGGTTTTCCGAAGGTCTTTTTATGTTTGTTTGTGAGCTCTTGAGGTACGGTTTTCCATGTTTTTTAGGGCGAGAAGAGCGAATATGAAGTCGATTTTGACGACAGTGTGAAGAATTGAGGTTGTAACGAAGGTTCAGCTCCCAAAATTCATTTTCAGGAGTCAAAAATGGGAAATCATCTGAAATCACCATCAATTTGTAGAATAACACTCGAAGTATTATTAGCAGGTGAATCAAGACAGTTGAATGGCACTATCAATGATCATAGATAATTTGTTAAAAATAGGAGCCCAATTCGTGTTTTTGGGGGGCCAAAATTGGTGGAAACCATAAAAAATAGCTATTTCAATTATTGCACCTGATAGGAACAGTAAATACAGCCAACACTTATGTAGGTATGTCCAGTGGAACTTCATGTGACTTTTAAGTGTTTTTGAGGACGGGCTGTGAGGCAATAGGGCAACCAGGCACGGCCTACCGCGGGCACATCGATCGCCCGCCTGCGCGATCTAGCGCAATTCAGCCTTCCCGAGCCATCTCGTTTCGCGTTTCTTGCTGGCCACACGCCACCTCCGAGCTCACGTCACAGTCACAAAGTAACAAGTGAACGGAGCAACTTGAGTGTCGTCTGACTCGGTTATTCGGTCACGATGTTGTGTTCAATACTGACAGCCATAGGCTCATCTTCGCCCTTTGCCTATATGTACTAGTCATACACATGTTTTACAGGTTTGTTTTATCACGATTCAAGACGACAGTAACAATGTTAAATGGTACCTTATCAAAACACTCATTTACCGTGGCGTCTCTCGGGAGGTAGCGACAGCTCCCTCCTGGTTCCACAATACACACCTGCTCTTGATTTGCATTTACTTTACTTTTGGTTTATTATTCTGTGAATAATACACCTATGTATTCGGTTAGCAAAAAACGTTTGGAACGCAATTCAAACTTTTTTTGTTTACGTTGCATGGTGCGTAGATTCCAAAAACGCTGCAAAGACCTTGTCACATGGGTTTATTATTCTACTGGACATACCTACAGAAATTTTGGCTGTTCATTTATTGCTTATTTCGTGTGCAATTACTGAAATGGCTATTTTTGATGGTTTCCTCCAGTTTTGGTCCCCAAAAACACGAATTAGGCTCGGCTTTTCCTTTCAACAGATTATCTGTGATCATTGATAGTGCCATTTAATTGTCTTCATTCACAACTTCTAGTGTTATTATACAAATGTATGGTGATTTCAGACAATTTCCCATGTTTTTGACTCATAAAAAATGTATTTCGGGAGCTTAACCCTCGTTAAAACTTCAATTCTTCACTCTTCGGTCAAAATCAACCCCATATTCGGTCTTCTCGCCGTAAAAAACATGGATAACGACACCTCACAAGCTCATGTTCACTAAAACCTCAAAAATCCCTCGAAAACCCCTATTTTTACACTCATTTTTCTCCCGTATCACCCCTGGGTGTATGCCGATCGGGCTGCCGTGTTTCGGATGACAGCTAGGAGCCAAATGCGTTCCCAAATGGGGACCCGAACTGTGTGCGGAAAAACGACGATCTTAGACCAAAATTTAATGTAAATTTAAGGCTGGAACTTCCTTAGAACCTCAATTTTCCACTCTGGTCAAAATCGACTTCATATTCGGTCTTCTCGTCCCAAAAACATGGAAAACGATACCTCAACATATTGCTATACCTCAACGATACCTCAACAAAACGATAGTAACATGTTGCTAACATGTTACTAAAACAACAAAATACCCTCTTTTTAAACCCATTTTTCACCCATAACACCCCTGGGTATATTCCGATCGGGCTGCAAAGTTCCGGGACACAACTAGGGCCCAAATGGAGCCTGTAAGCAAAAGAATGAACTTTTTAGATCGAAAATGAAGTAGATATGGATGATACGGCGTACGGAGGATGGACATCGCATTTTGGTTTATTATTCTGTGAATAATACACCTACGTAATCGCTAAGCAAAAAATTTTTATAACACCCCCTCAAAAATTTTTCTTTTACGTTTCAAGGTGCGTAGATTCCAAAAATGTAATGTCCGTCCGCCGTACGCCGTATCATCCATATCTACTTCATTTTCGATCTAAAAAGTTCGTTCTTTTGCTTACAGGCTCCATTTGGGCCCTAGTTGTGTCCCGGAACTTTGCAGCCCGATCGGAATATACCCAGGGGTGTTATGGGTGAAAAATGGGTTTAAAAAGAGGGTATTTTGTTGTTTTAGTAAAATATGCTTGTGCGACCTCGTTTTCTGTGTTTTTTAGGGCGAGGAGACCGAATATGAAGTTGGTTTTGACAAAAGATTGACAATTGTGGTCCTAACGAAGTTTCACCTTTCAAAATTAATTTTTTATCAGTCAAAAACCTGAGAAGTTGTCTGAAATCACCATAAATTTGTATGACCGCACTAAAAGTAGTATCAACTGGTGAATCAACACAGTTAAATGACACTTTCAGTAATAAAAGATAATTCGTCAAAAATAGGAACCTAATTCCAGTTTTTGGCGGCTAAAATTGGCGGAAACCATCAAAAATTGCTATTTCAATTATTGCACACGAAAGAAACAATAAATGAACAACCAACATTTCTGTAGGTGTGTTCAGTAGAATAATAAATCCATGTGACAAGGAATTTGCAGCGTTTACTTTTCATTTTACTTTCCAGTAATACATGGGAATCATTTTCCGTATCCCGGTCATTTGAAAAGCCCGACATCCATTTCATAATATCTCATTCGCAACTTCTGCCTTGAGCTGGAAACTGTTCACGTTTTCACCCCTCATTGAACGGTTCGCGCACTCCAGCTTGATTTTATCTCTTCAAATAAGCACCTGTAGAAAGACGATGACACTTGAGACCTTCGCCGCCAGAGGCTTGACGGTTATATTAGTTTTATGCGGATTAAAATCCCGAGAAGGCGCAATAACTGCTGGGCATGACGGCCACGAGATGCTTGAAAGTGGAAGCCAAAGGTGAAGAGGAGTCTTAATAAAATACGTTCATCTCTGGAAATCTTTTCAAGCTTTTGACATTGAAATGATACCTAAACTGATGGGTGTAAGTAAGTGTTATTCTTGAGCTCTTATATTTATCTAACCGTCTTTTATAAGCCACGTTCTATTTTTTTCGGTAGGATAAGGTCGTTATTCAAATCTTTTTATTCACAAAAATAAATAATCATACATTGACGATCGAAGAGAGATATTCATAGCCAAACTGAGCTTCGTATATGAATAGAGGGGTCGGACATATCCATTGCCATGTTGGTTGATAGCAATGGATAATGAAGTAAAACTGAATTGAATGATAGTGACGTCGTTCTGGGAAGAGGGACTGGGATGATTGACGATTGGTGTTGATTTACAGCTTTAGATGGGCGTTGGATGAGTTTCCCGCGCGACGTCACTTTACTCACCTCCCAAAATCATGTAAGTAGGTACCGAGTTTGAGAAATTCAGTACCTGATAAAAGTGTTTGGATCATTCTTTGTGTGGATTATTACAGCCTATTGTAGCAAATACATGAAAACACTCAAAAATGTTTAGCTTATTGGAAGACCCAGTATATACTGGACTTGCCTCGTACGGGCATAATGTACATTGATGGTACCTACGCAGAGGACTTCAAACATCGGTTAGCCGCATTTGTCTTTTAGGCAGCTTCCCGCGTTCTAATCACACCAAAAAGCCCCAAATGCTGTCACCTGATTTCTTAGCTACTGAGTCTGAAGTCGAGCTACGGCGTTCTGTAAATTTGTTTAGAGATGACTGACATTAACTCCGAGGTTCGCGGATCAACTAGGCCCCATAAGGGACCTACAAACCGAATTTCATTAATTTTGGTTCATGGTAACTAAGAAAAGTGCGAAGTACGGCGGGCTGACAGAAATTTTTTTATTCTATTTTCGGATTCTATATACCTTGAAACGGTAACCGTAACATTTTCCGGGGGGAGGGGGTTAAAATTTTTTTTCATGCTCTATTCCAAAGGTTCATTATTGAAAATAAAAAACCAAAATGACAGACATTTTCCTACTTTTACGCTCTTCATCACATCATTGTCTCATTCAATGAAGTTCAGAATCAAGGTTCAATTCTCGTTAAATCAGGGTTGTTAGAGGAGAAGGAGGTGGTGGAAAACTGCATATTATATTTTATTTATCCAAGGTGCTCCGATATCTACTAAATTGGATCTTGGTTTCATGAAGGTGGGGGTTTCTACGTTTACCCCTGTACAGTTGAATCTCGATAGTTAAACTCAAGGGACCTTGAAAAATGTTCGAATTTCTGAGAGCTCAATTTATTGAATAGATCGTATTTTTTTAAACACTTTATTTAATGAATGAAAAATACATGTACATATATGTTGTACGATTGTTAGTTTTAGACTAGTTTAATAGGTTAACTTGAAAAAAGTGCGAATGCAGACGAAATATTGGAATCTAACTGCATACCTACCTACAAACATATATGGTGTGTACCAAAACACACAAGCTTTACATGTGTTGTATTCGAATTAACGACAGACTCTCAAGGGACCGAGGTATTTGTTCGAATACTCTTAAAATTCGAATTATCGAGAGTCGAATTGAGAGAGTCTACTGTACCTACATCTCACTACTTGAACCTACCACACACCACTCTCCTACCAGTACTTTACGCATACATCCAGATATGAGCTCAGCATGCGAGGTTTATCGATCGTTGTTGATCAATACGCTAATGGACTAATCCCACATGCCGCTGTCTTCTTCTGGGCGAACAAAAGGGTTTTTTTTCCCCTCGACACACCCGCAGTCGATAAAACACGTCTCGCTCGGTTTTTCTCTTCCCTTTTCCATTTATTCGGTCCTGTGGTCTCACTCCGGGGCGATGAGCTTTCAATCTCATGGGCGATGCGGTCGATTCTGTTGTTTTATTTGCTCCGGATAGGAAAATAACACAACGCAATATCGTCGTATTTTCGGACGACGTCGACATGTGAATTTTGTCAAGGCCCGTCCTAATCCCTCTTTTCTTCGAGCCTTGCCGAATAAGAGGATCCGCTTTTCCATATTTTTAGTAGCTGAGATTTCTACACGATTTTCTAGAAAAGACAGGCAAAAAGGATTTTCTCTGAAATAGGTACCTGTGGTTTCTTTTGCCAATAGGTTTCAAAGATTCGCCCTATTTACGTGGTGCTCGAGACCAAATGAAGATTTTTTTTTTTAAACATTTTATTTCCATAAAAAAATACAAAGATTATACAGTGTGTACAATTATTATTAATATAAGCATTAAATTACTTCATCATTTTAGGTATTACGGAAATATACTTCCTCTATATGGCGAACCGTGCACAGAAGAAGGAGTCGAAGAAAAAATTAACATTACTATAAGAATTGGTACAAAACAATCGGATAACTGAATACCTACTTTAAATCAAACAAAAAAAAAAAATTCTGCAATATATTACCTATTAACTACAGTTGAAAGAAATAAAATAAAAGAAGAAAACGGAAAAAAAATCTACAGAACTTCGTTTTCAGTCAAGAACCCAGAGATAATGGTCTTGAAATTTCTCTGGTTTTTGGCAGTTTTAATTATTAAGGGAAGTTTGTTGAAGTATATAACGCCAACAGAACCATAGTGTCTCTGCGACGTAGCTCAATTATAGCGGGGTATAGTCACTAACCCATATTCCTTGGAACGAGTTGGTATATCATTTGTAATGACATTAATTCTGAATTCCTTAATGAGCCTAATTATAGAGTACTTAATGTATAGCTGACGGAGATTACATATTTTTAATTTCTCGAGTAATGGCAAAGTATGATCTCAGCACGATTTTCCTTCCATTATTCTAATAATTGTTTTTTGGGTCTTAGAAATTGGGGATAATACTTAATGGGATGCACCACCCCAAGCTAGAATCCCATATTGTAGCAGTGCGAGTCCTTAATACCAGACAACAATGTATTGCTTGAAACATACTGCGTAAGCCGTTAAAAGATCTAGATCAAGTTCAAATTTTGATTGTAGTTGTTGAAAAAGAACGTGAACTTTCACTAATTAGTTAGAAATAAGAAAGAAAATGAAAAAAAAGTATAAACAATAAATTAGTCCGTAAAATTTTGAATAATTTAATAAATAAATAAATAAATAAATGGGTTATTAGAAATAAATCTAACGCTTCAAGTTGGGGTGTTTTTGTGATTAAAAATAAAGTTTGAATTTGTCCTAAGCATCGTTAACGGTCAGTGCGGTTAGAAGTCTAGTTTAAGAGATCGGACAGAACTAAGATGATCAAAATGTATCTCATAAATTGAGTTAAACATCTCAATTTTGGACCAAGGCTGTTACTCTGTTACACTGGATGAAATAACACCCTGTATTTAGTGAACTTCCAGAGAATAGTGAAATGATTATACTTTGGTGGCTGTCATTTTTTACAACAGTAGAGTGAACTGATGGAGTGGTACAAGATTGTACGTATTTTTTATACATAATATTTTGTTACCTATATTAATTTTATGTAGGTATATCCACAGTTTCTACAATTTATTCCCGCAATTTGCCTACCTGATATTGTTGCTTTAAATACCAACCTAATCTAAGTCATCTAGCACCAGAATCCATCAACTTCGTTCAATGACTACCTACCTATTGTCTCTCCGTCAACTTCCGGTTTCCGAAGCTAGTCTTTCTCCCATAATTACAGATTTATAATTTTACAAATATTAGGTATCGACCAGTGGGATATAAGTAACAATATTGCTCCTAGAAGACCGCGCTACGACCTATGCGCGCTAGTATTTAATTTGCTCCATGACGTATTATAGTAGCGTAATATCCGGATTTATATCATTCATTTAGAACCGTAGTTACGTGGGTTCGAATGCGGAAAGATGAGGACCGTGTTTTACGACTTCCGGGCACCGGTTTTTCGAAAAACTTCCAAAGTTAATCAAGATTTACCGCCACCCCGATGAATTATCGTCTCTGTGGTCTTTCCCAAGAAGTAACAGTGGTTTTTTGGGGAGAGAATGTCCCTTTCCTCGAGATATTACTTTCGCACTTCTTCCCTCAAAAGTTGTTCGGAAGGTCGGGCGAGAACGGCGCTCAAAACGCCTTTTTCCAGGGTAATTGAGCTTCCCCTTTCATTCTCACTTTATGCTTTTCGGAAGGCTTTTGGCGCTCCCCATTGTTTCTTTGAAACGACAATGTGTGGAAGGATTATTTTGCACTGAGTTTTCGACTTCGTGTCACCGTGGCCATTACTTAGTTTACGTGGCGTTATCAAAATTGAAGGCATCGTTGGAACGAGCCTTAGGCACCTGAACGCCATAAGAAATAGCAATATTCGATAACCTGCACCAAAGTTGAGAAATACCTAAGTTGGACGTCGATATGCACAAACCGGCCAAGCGCCAAAATGTCAAAAATCGAGTTTTTGGTATCAATCGATTCGTCTCGACGAGTTCTTTCATAATTTCTCGATTTCAGCGCCCTCTGTTAATTTTCAGACAAGCTAGGGTTGATAGACTGTTTGTGCAAAACGTTTTTTAGAAGGTCAGTAATTTGCACAAAACGGCCAAGCGTCATCCCGGTATTCAGGGCTTCCGTATTTCGCACAAAGCGGCCAAAAGACGCCACACCAGTCGTTTGGTCGGTCTGTGCAAAACTCAGCTGCATTGATTCAGGTGTTTCCTCGGCATACTCCGTATTTAGTTTCCTATTCTAGCCTCTTCCCTAAATCTATGTTATTTCAGCTTCCTGATCTACTTAAATTTGTACGATATTGCCTTAAGAATAGGTTTTGATTTTTGTGAGCACCAAATTTTACAATTATTATTTCAGTGTTCAGTTTAAAATAAAAATGAAAAGTTTAATAAGAAGTTTAAAAAAACAATGTTGTATTAATTTCCTTGACATTTTTTTTCATTTACGTAAGTTTATCTCTAATCCTATTCATTTATAGGCAGATCGGGCTACGGAGGTAAATAGCCAACTTGTGTGCGAACTGCCAGATTTGTTCGAAAGTTAAAGCAAAATATTGCTTTTATTGGACTATTGCGTTCCTTTGAAACGTAACCAAGTTTAGAAGCAAATTAAATTTATCCCCCCTCCCCCCGAGCCTATTTTACTGGTGTATTATTCACGGAATACGACCTACATAATAAACACAAAGTGCGTTCTGAACACTTCTGAACAATAAAAGTTTGCCAAGTTAGGTGGGCAGTATAGCTTCCTCACTACTGATTGTAACATGGACGTAGGTATAGAATCAGTTGGTAAAATATCGATTTTGATGGAATTCATTTGAGACCGTCCAACAACTCTCATCCATCTGTCTTACAAATTTCACCACTGCGATGATCTGCAGTGTTATGGGCGCTACGAGGATCTGGCGCTTGCGCATGCGCAGACGGAAGTTAGGTACTGTAAGATTTCAATGACTTTGATATGGGACCATCCGCGATCCAACCCGCGTGTACCCTCAAAATTTCAGCTCTACGACTAGGAAGGAAATGGTCAACATTTCAAGTTCGCGCACGCGCAGACGAAAGTTACAGTAAGATCGAAATATTGTCAACGTAATATGATTCCTGATAGATCCTCCAAGTTTGAACCAATTTCGACGATATTTAATGTAGGTATGGGCGTTTCAAGTATTTCACGTTTGCGCATGAGCAGACGAAAGGTCCAGTACTTATTCACCGATTTTGGTGTGGGATCATCTGTGATCCAACCCGCACCTACCCACCAAATTTCAGCCTTTCGGCCATTATTTTTCTGGTAATTATTATGGGCGTTACAAGGAGTTGACCACAGGGAGACAGACAGTCGTACTTACAGACAGACAGACAAGGAACCAAAATGTTCCTTGATCTCCGAACACGAAATGGTAGGGGAAATTATCATTTTGGGAGACTTTTTTTTTTTTTTTTTTTACTCTCACGAATCCAAGGCTTCCCTACCTTCCGGCAGTGAGGAAGAAATAATACCTAGTTTTCCACTAAATTCAGATTAGGTATTATTTCTTCTTTTGCTCTTAATTTTTTCTACTAAAACTGCTGCAGTCGATTTGCACAAAACGGCCATGTGAGGCGCTTGGCCGTTTTGTGCAAATCAAATTGTAGCCAGTCGAACATTTTGCCGTTTGGCCGGGATGTGCATAATTCGTTTTGTAATATTTGAGTTTTGCACAAACCAGGTAACCGCCATAACTCGGAAAATATCGATGTAATCAACTTCCTGACGTTACCATTCGATTTTACGCACCAAAAAACATGGGGGACATTATTTCCAAATTTTTACAACCAACTGGAGAGGTTAGGTAGCAAAAAAACGCGCAAAATCTTTGATCGCGATTTTCTCGAAAATGTAAAAATGGCGCTTGGCCGGTTTGTGTATATCAGCGTCCAGTTGAGAGTCATCTGGTAGATACTTGCGGGCAATAAGCCTAGCCTATTTCCGAGCAGTAGACTGAAAATTTTATATGACCTACATATTTATGAAGCTAATCACCTATAAATATGTGGCTTATGAAGTTAAGTACTAGTTCTTGTTTTTTTTATATATTATATATATAGGGAATGTAAGATTTAATCCATTATTGTTATTATTATTTATTATTACCATTAATTAATATCTTTATTATTTTTAATTATTATTTTTTTATTTTTTTAAATTATTAATGCTGTATCTCGCCCGACGATGTACCTACGTGTTACGGTTTTTTGTTCTTAAATTGATTTTCTTTTTTGTTACTTTGATTCGTGTACGTGTGGGCGTTTTCTGTTACTGACCAGGACCAAGGATCCTATCTTTTTATTCAAGAATTTGTATATTTTTATTTTATTATATTAATATGTACACTTTATTACAAAATAATATGCCGTGTTGTGCACGAGTTTGGGTTGAAAACCGCAGGAAATGAAAATCCGAAAACTCAATGAGAAAACCAGCTTCCGCTCAATCAAAACTCGTAAACAAATATTCGTTAATTGAACCTAAACTAATAAGCGCATACTCCAATCGATCTTCAATATTACAAAAAATGATTAAAGATAGAAAGGAGCAATTTTTTGTTTTGTCCTAAAAGAAAGTGACAGTAATAAGTTTCCACGGACAGAGCTAGCGAGATCAGTTTCTTCCTCGAAACTCCTTATTGATTCTCCCATGTCGACGCTCTGTCAATTTTTTTATTTTCTCATTTTGAAGGGGCTTTTTCGCCCTCGAGGGCTGTAGAATGAGTATTACAGGGCTTTGACGAATTTTCTTTACGTATTATTTATTTGTTCTTCATGTTTTTGTAAAGTACAAAGGCCAAAGCTTAGTTTCTTCATAAAATAAATCGTTGTAGGTACATTCCAAATCCTCGACACTTCGTATGATTTGGTTGATGTTTTTCTGCAGCAGGTATCCGAGTTGCAAACACGTCTGAACCCATGTTTTATTTTCTCGTATATTGACGTAAAATGCTGTTCGCGTCCCTGTACACTCTACTTTTACTTTAATTTTTATTATATTGATTGATGAATCACCTTGAATAAACTGATGAATTATAGATACAACCCGAACATTTTCATAATGGGCCCTCATACTTTGAAAATAACATTGGGCAAATCCAGAATTTAGACATGAATGCGGAAACAAAGGTGATTATGCAGGCATATCAATTCTTATTCATCAAGTAATTGTTTTCAGCAGTCCCTACTACTTCAGTTGTTACATAATGATAATTAAGAGTATATGTTGACGTTTGTACAGGTACCTACTTAATGATCATGAAAATCAGTATGAAAATTTCCGATTTTAACCTGCAACCCAGTGTAAGTGTCGTGGTTCCTTACATTGGAACGACGAGCCGGGTAGCCCTAAGGGAGAAGGGTTCCTTCCATCAACCGCCATCGCTCCTCTGCGGTCATAACGGCTGATTGTGGACGGGGGAGGGTGGGAATGGGCCTATATAAGCAAACCTTTAGACCCAGCTCGTCATTCAACTGACGGATCCTCGAATTGGGACTTCTCTCTCGACCTCTCTCTTTTACATTCTCTTGCAGTCGCAGTGGTGAAAACCGCGGGGTGCTCTCCTCCTTCCTGGTATCTGCTGTGGTGAAAACGGCGGGACACCTTCCTCTCCTCTAGTACCTGCTGTGGTGAAAACCGCGGGGAGCTCACCTTCCCGCCAACTAACGCCTGCTGTGGTGAAAACCGTGGGGCTTTAGTAAAAAGACTCCTACGGAGCACGTCCTTCCTCATCCACCTTCATTCAAACTCTCAACTTCATCCTCATCCATACTCACCCGCCATGTCGTGAGCACAGTACACCGGCTCACGACGGTAAGATTTGTCTCGTGGCTTCCAATAATGTCCATCGCGTTTATAACCAATAATTATTTTGCCTTCAGTTGAACATTTTAATAATAATGAATTACGTTATAAATGAAAAGTAGGATTACGGGAGTGAGGAACTCAGTCGATCAAGTCTGTAGTCTTGTGGAATCATTCTTTTATTTTGTATCCAACGAGATTCATTTTGCCGATGCACTCACCGACGTAGAACCAACAGAAAACCTCCGTCGCGACCAGTGTGTTGAGCCATGCTTCCTAAAACAGCAGAATTTAGGATCCACTTCTGTACTGTATTTGAATTTGTTTCCAGTAATTTAGTCCGGGCCTGTTTCATAAATTAACAGCTGACTCAATTATTGTCTGAGTTGTAGAAAACGTGGTAGATTGTGTTTCTCAAAGCTACAATAAGTGTAGACTTGTAAATGATAATGAATTCTTACAACTGTACAGGCAGATTTTGACAAGTTAGGTACAGGTGTTTTCCATAATTCTCTGCAATTTACAGTTCTACAGTAGTAAAAGTCTGCCGATGTTTAACCTACCTTCGTTTGGTGTAGAGTACGTGACATAGTCGAGTTTTGATTCACTTCCTATCATTTCCTACACAGTCGTTCTTCACTGTCAGCTTTATTCTTACTGCTTGCTGATTTGTAAAACGCAAATTATTAATGGCCCTTCTGCGTAGATACCACTGTTTTCTGTGGTCAATACCTACCCTCGTGTTCCCCCCAGGAAAGCTCTAAATCGAGCACTGAAACCTGCCGGGGAATTACAGTGATTCAAAACTTCTATAATTTATCATCATTTGTTTGTTATTCATTAAGAATATCGTTTATTCACGTTGAAAAATGAGCGAATTTTCAAAGAAATATTCGAATTAATGGCTATGGTTTTGAATAAAGGAAAACTTCGGTCTAAAATTTGGTTTTCTATGTATATTCTCTTCGTATTTATTTTAATTTGTACGTTTTGTCCATCCTGATTCTACCGTTTGTTTATTACGTAATTGTACTAAGTGCTTATTTATTTGATCGCTGTGGGTAAATTCAAGGAGTTGTACTAATCGTTTGCCTCCCCCTTTTTTGCTTCGAACTCTCGTCTTCAATTAATACTTCTCACATTTTTCAATCTGACCACTCTAAGGGGGTGGGGGTAAGAGTTTAAAGATTATCCTAGTTTTGGGTAATTTTTGCGCACTTTAAATGCTCTAATTTAAGAACGGATTTAGATATCTAAAATCCGATTTCACTATCGTGTTCAGCGTGCAAAAACCTTTAAAATGAGGGGTCACTTGTTAGAAAATAACATTTTGGGGATTTTTGGGTAATTTTTGCGCACTTTAAATGCTCTAATTTGAGAACGGATCAAGATATCTAAAATCCGATTCCACCATCGTGTTCAGCGTGCAAAAACCTTTAAAATGAGGGGTCACTTGTTGGAAAATAACATTTTGGGGATTTTTGGGTAATTTTTGCGCACTTTAAATGCTCTAATTTGAGAACGGATCAAGATATCTAAAATCCGATTCCACCATCGTCTTCAGCGTGCAAAAACCTATAAAATGAGGGGTCACTTGTTAGAAAATAACATTTTGGGGATTTTCAGGTAATTTTTGCGCACTTTAAATGCTCTAATTTGAGAACGGATCAAGATATCTAAAATCCGATTCCACCATCGTGTTCAGCGTGCAAAAACCTTTAAAATGAGGGGTCACTTGTTGGAAAATAACATTTTGGGGATTTTTGGGTAATTTTTGCGCACTTTAAATGCGCCAAAACCCTCCTTAGAGTAGGCCAATTTCGCCCATCTTCGAACTTAGCCTTTCGATTGCCAAGATAGATTTTTTGTGCAAATTTGAGCTGTTTATCTCAATTCTATCGAGAGTTATCGTCTGGAGTGACACATATATAAATAAATATATATATATATATACATATAAAAAAGTGTTAAATTTCAGGAATCGTTTTAGAATGGTCTGAAACGGATTTCTATGAAGAAAATTTCCAAAAATTTATATTATTTAAATTTCGAAGCCATTGCAATAGCTTCATTTTCTTTGAAAATTCGCTAAAAGTAGGTAAGACCTATTATCAAAATCCAGAAGCTCATTCTTCAAATAAAATAATCACAGAACAACCAACTGTATTTCACACTGCCATGAGCTGTTATAATCAGGTGTTCCCTAGCAATGATATCTGGCCGGGGTTGTATCATTCATGTTGACGAAGCTTTTCGGTGCAAACTTCAGGGCCATACTGTGAACGAACGGCTGGACGTACAATGCTCTGGTGGTGCATGCACTTGTAGAATTGTAAACATGTTGTTTGTTGTTTTATGAATCAGGCCCCCAAATCCCCCTACCTACCAAGTAGTAAGTAGTACCTACGTGTTACCTACCTTGACCGTTATTTCTTTCCATCTTCCCGAAGTGGCGGTTTTCACTATATTCGCAACTTCCTTCCCTATCTGGCCAATCTCCGTAGGCATCGGTGGCGTCAGTTCGACTTTGGCGTATTTCATGAAGGTTTCCAGATTTGGCCTCACCACCTTTATCGTGGCATTCAGTGTCGAACTGACCATGCCGACGATCCCTAGAGATACATGCAGGATGTCGTGTAATAATATCTGGTGGGGAGCACACTCATAATCAGTGAATAATGATCACCATTACAATCAAAATTTGAATTTAATTATTGGTAATTACCTACCTACTTGATTAAAATTACTTAATCGTGTACTCGTAGGATAATTTAATTAGTAGTTAAGCCTACTTGATACATGTTTAGAAATGGTCATTCTGCAAGAAGGTCCCTTCGATATATCCCTTTGCCGACGCTTTATTGAGAGTCGTTGATTTATTTGCAAAACTGAATAAGTACCTTAGTAGTTTATGTATTTTTCGTACTCTTAAAAGGAGTTGGAAAACACTCAGAATTCAACGCTGCAAGGTGGATATTTCAGATGATTATGTTGTTTCGATTTTAGATAATTTTGAAAAAAAAATAAAAATAAAAATAAACTGAGGTAACTGAGCAAATTAACGTGTTATGACGGGTACCATCCTTCCGGGTTTCTAGTTCCTAAATGTTCGCACTCGCCGTCCATAAGGAACTTCAGATTATGTGACCCTATTCCAACTCGATTTTCGATAAAACTGAAAATACGCACACCATCGCTGCATTTGGTCCTATTCGACGCAAAACTGAACGACCCAAGCACAACTTTCTTGATGGGAGCTCCTTCCTGTGTTTTTTGCTCAAAAACTCGAAAAAATCTGTTAAGATTCATTCTTGCGCTTGATATTATTCTTGATCAGCGTGAAATTTCATGCATACATTATATATGGATCCAATTTTTAGTCTTACCTCTATAATTCTAGGATCATACACTCACGCTCGAAGTTTGTTAGTATTGCCTAATTCCACTGGCCTAAATCAGGGCACTGCAAAGAGATAGAAAAATGCCAATACCAGTCCCCAGTCCTTGAACTTATCATCAGGCTCCAATGTCTTCTCGTACTATCCCTCTAACTCTAAACCAACGTCAAATAATTTCAACTACTCTGCCTACTTCTTGCCTATATTAACCTAACGATATAGAGCCATTTTGCTATGTTAGGCAACTCTAAACTTGTAGCAGTCAGCAGTGATATCAGTCCATCCATCGGGTGAAAGATAGATTACGAGGAAGAAGAAATAGATTACGAGGAACCGTTGGAATTCTGAATTTACCTACCAACAATAATTCATAGTAAACTGCTTGTCCAGAAGTCTAAGTGCTTAGTGATGTCTTGACATGTTCAGAACTTACTTTTCATCGCACACATCTTCAATGGTTGTTATGTCAGCTTTTTAACCGACCGAGGAATCCGTGTGATGAATTTAACCTTTGAAAGCGTCGATGAGGTAGCGGTATGAGTAAACTGTCAATCCGACGAGGAAGCTAACAAGGCAGATGAATAGCACAAAACTAAATATCATCGCAATGTACTATCAGTGATGAGATGTCATCATAGTGATGGTTCCTATAATTATTATTGAAGTATTGAATTACCGTGAGAATAACTGGTTTCTGAAGTAAACTCAGGTAAGTACCCACGCTAGTACAAATTGAAAGGTACACACACACCGCGTTTCACAGTTTCTTTGGAGTTAGAATGCAGTATCTACAGCAACGCTTTCCAAGGGGTTGTTTATTAGTTAACAATATTACATTTATGTCTTTACCGCGTTTTCTTCGTTACACAATATTTTCTGAGGCTTACTTGTTGTTAGTTCGTGAATATCATGTAGGTAAGTAGGTGAATCTTCCTTAAAATTAATACAAACTATTTCCAAAGTTCCATAGCAGCTAGTAAAATGTCTGCAACATTACCTATCCGTAATTTACATGACTACCATCCAGGCTACCATACCGTCGCCACAAAGCCAAAACCCCGAATCTGCGTTTTTGGTAATATTTTCGCTTTAGTGCGTCCTGTTATAGGTCCCTCTATTCGCTGCTTGGACGCCTGTTGCCTAACAGTCAAAAACCATCGACATGCTTTGCTGAAATCACCAAAATTTCCAAATCTTGCAACCATGAATGTGTAGGTACTTTCGCGGTTTTGGCACTGTGTGGCAACGTAGCATTGTGCGTTACGTGAAAATTTAATGACAACCCAACTGTATACAGTACAGTTTGGTAAACATTGTAAGGCCTGAGTATTTAAAAAACCTCTGGACCATTTTCCCCACCTCGGGTTATCGTTTTGAGGGCTCATTCAACCCGATTTACCAGCAATTTTTGTTTATATTCTGCGAGTCATTTATATCAATTTTCAGTTTATTTTAAAACCAAGAATCTGCTCTTTTAAGCCCCATATTTTTAGTAAACATCTGAAAAATCGTTAGAATGCATTAGGAACGGCCATTAGGTAGGTACTAATGTCAATTAGGAATTTCTTTGTTGTAGTGAAAGTCGATTTTTCGCTGACCTCCAAAAATTTGACGTCGGATTTCTCGGAACTCAATTTTGCAGGTTCATGGTTTTGGCTTTGTGCCGACGATTATATACTAGTGACCACTGCTAGTTCATGAATTGGTCAAATTTATGCATTTATACATTTCACGCTGCTAAAAGGTGTATAAAAGGTGCCCACACACGTGCAGGATTTCCTCAAGGTTTGGACTGAACAGTCCAGGCCTTGAGGATTTCCTTCACGTGAGTGTCCTGGCCTCGAGGCCACCGAACGGCCTGCACAGGCCAAAACAGACGAATCGAAAAACCATTCCGACGGCCTCTGAGGCCGGGACTGTACAGGCCGCTCCCTCACGTGTGTGCCGTTTCCTTCAGTCTGCTTGGAGTTTTTGAAGTGTTCGCGCGTCGGTCACGTGTTTTTCTTGTTTCGACTATGTCGGATGGCGAGAATTTGGAACAGTTTCTCACTATAAACGAAAATGAGCCTTGTTTATGGAAAGTGCAGAGTAAAGAATACCATGAAAGAACGAAGAGGCAAGCAGCTTATGCTCTATTGCTTTCAAAATTGAAAGAAACCGAGCCCAACTCTTTTCTTCTTTTTCGAAATGTAATTTTTTGCAAAAGCAGCTCGTTACTGCCAACAACATATCGTCCTCCATTGCTGTCACGAATTGAACTGAAGGAAAAATTCCTCGCGTGTGTGGGCAAGGACTGTTCAGGCCAAATCCCAAGGCTTAGGCCTTGAGTCCACTCCTCAAGGCTCGGCCTGTACGTGTGTGGCTACCTTAAGGAGCGCCGTAAAAGAAAAGATGGCAGAGTTTCAGCAACAAGCGGCCACGGGGAAAAGATGGGCCAGCCTGCTCCAGCCGAAAGACCGTGTCCCTACTATTCTAGCAAGATTGGAATCAGTGGCATGCTCCTGACACATTACAGGTCGCGATTATCTGAACGCCCACCTTCGATAGCCCAGGCCACTCACAAACGCCAATGACAACAGACCATCTATTTGACTGTCGTCAACTTGACGACATACGGAGATCTTTCTCACCAGACGAAACCCAATGGTCGAGAACTTTTAAATTATATTGGGCTGCAAGAGGCCGTATGGCGGAAGAGCCTAACAACTAGTTAGTGGCATAGGGGGGGAAAAAAAATTTAAAAAAAAATGGTATGTATCTTACATTGACGGTGTAAGATACCTAGGTATCTATCTCGTTACATCCACGATTGCCTTGATGGTGTGTATATAGTGTGTTTGGTCAAAGCGAATTGAGTATTACCCTTAACATCACATACTTATGTACCATTTAAGCCCACTGGGCATGTAGGCACATCAGAAAGTAACTTAGCTAATATATAACAACAACACACAACAATAAAGTTCACATTTTACGTTATGAATTATTTTCAGAGAGAATAATAGGGTATTCATTATAAATTTTAGTTGGTTTCATAATTTATGTAATACATATGTGATAGTATAAGCAATATGATGGGTTTCCAAAGATAAAAGTTGGTAAAAACATTCCTTGTTACTTCAAGCTGATTTAGATACCGTGACGTCACCCTACTAGTTTTATATTTTTTGCCAAAGTATACTTATTTATCTACGAAGTTTGCGCGCTGGCTTTCTAGGAACTACATTTACAACGATGATCTATAGATTCTGTATCATGGCGAAAAAGTAAAACTCGGCATTTTCAGGCCTACTGAATACCCAATTTGTTCAGTTCGATGGGAATTTATTTTACCAGATTTTTCATTTTTCAAATCATTCGAAATCCGGCATTTAAGATTTAGGTACCAGTAAAAATGGTGGATAAACTCTATAGTGGTGTTGGGTGAAATTGTCGTTTTTGTCAGCGACCCATGTGGCGGCTCAGACGAAGTGGTCATACTTGTAGTGGCCTGAGACCTGGCTGTTCAGGAAGTTGTCCGTCCTGAAGATGGGTCGGTGGCCCGCGATGAACCTCGATGACGCGCTGCCGCCGCTGAGGTGGACTGCCGTCCCTGCTAGCGTGTGGTACTGGACTGGCGAGCTCTTCGGAAAGCTCTTGATGAGCTCAGCAGTCAACTCGGGGTTCGTAGCTGACAGCCACTTCAGCAGCAGGTAGGAGAACCACGGGTTGTACACGGCAGCCGGAAGTTTTTCTATTTTCCCCTGTGACCTTCCCTGAGAAACAGTCGCAATATTATTTACGTAGCTGAATCTGCAGATATTAGCAGAAAAAGTAAATGTGCTGGAATAAGCTATGAAAAATAATGGAGCGTATGTCACAGACACCATCTTCTTATTTTAAATTATGGACTAAGTAGTTAACCACCTGAAAACACGGCAGGGAATCCGCTCTTTTCGCTTTTTCCGCTCTTAATTTCCTCAGATTTATTGCAGAACAGATAGATACAGATAGAACCAAAGAAAACAAGCTTGCCCTTAAAACCGGGGACGTTGAGATCAGATAACTAGGAAATTCGCTAAAAGGCACCAGCACACTTCACGTCGTAATCTCTCGCAGTGATCCTGCAGCACGTCGAGTTATTTGGTTGGACAAGCTGTAAAATGCTACAGAGTGCCGGTAGGCGATACTGGGATTGAATGCCTCAATGACCATCGAATCCAATTGGAAAACGCTGAAAATTATTACACAACGCTTTATTATTTACCTGTGCTCCTTCTGCGTAGATCACTGTTTTCTGTGGTCGATATCTACCCTCGTGTTCCCCAGGGAAGTCCAAAATTGAATACTGGAGCCGGCCGGGGAATGGCAGTTACATAAATATTCGGTCGATTCAGCTGTCATTGATTATTTGTTGTTATTCTTGAAGCATAACGTTTGTTCAAGTTACAAAGGTACCGATCAACAAAATCCAAAATAACCATCATCCTTCAAATTAAATAATATCACGGAACAACCAACTCGATTTCATACAGCCATACGTGATTATAATCAAGTGTTCCGTATCAATGATAATAACTACGTCGGATTTATACTGTTTGATTCACGATCATGCAATATACAATGCTCCGGATGGTCTCTAAAAATTCTCAAGTTCGAGGTCAATTGAAAACATAGAAAACAATACCTCACAAGCTCATGTTCACTAAAACCTCACCAAAAAAAAAACAACAACCTCGAAACCCCTATTTTTACACCCATTTTTCACCCATAACACTCACGGGTGTATTCCAATCGGGCTACCGAGCTTCGAAGCACAACTAGGGCCCAAATGGAAAATTGTCTGAAATCAATATAAATTGGTATAATAACATTAGAGGTAGTATTAACAGGTGAAACAAGACAGTTAAATTGCATTGTCAATGACCAAAGATAATTTGCCAAAAATGGGAGCCTAATTCGTGTTTTTGGGGGCCAAAGTTGGTATCAAAAATAGCTGTTTCAATTATTGCATATCAAAGAAACAATAAATGAACAGCCAGCATTTCTGTAGGTATGTCCAGTGGAATAATAAATCCATGTGACAAGGACTTAGCGCTGTTTTTGGAATCTGCGCACCTTGAAACTTAGGGGAAAAAAAATTGTTGAGGGGTGTTCAAAAAAAGTTTTGCTGAGCGGATTCACAGAATACTAAACCAAAATCATCACGGAAATACGAAGGAAGGTAGAAACAACACTGGAGCGTCGAGTACCTCGTAGTTATCCAGACATCTTGGTTTGCTCCGTAAACTGGATCTTTACATCAGGATGAGCATCACAGTCTGAAAGTATTCAAGTTGATTTTATAACGATTTGATTGAAGTGTCGTGCTTGCTGGTAGCACAAAAGCTTCACGGCAGCTTTTGGATTGGAAGTGGAGGTACGAATCCACTCTCAGGTCGTTTGTAATGAGCGGTGTCAGAAAGGCGGTTCCAATCGTTCACGACAAATAGCCATTATTTATTCATTGCCAGGTGAACTTCAACCTTAAATCTCAACAATGGGCGGGAATCTTGCTCCGCATCGATCGGTCACGGTTTCACCTCATCAAGGACGAGTGGAAAATGCAGAAAATGCAACCCTATTAGGCAGGAGGTCTTGAGGAAAACATGAAATTACCTATCTAATTTATGGATTACTTTTCTAAATACTCGTACATTCTGTGAACATTTTTCATGTTTGCATGTTGTTCGTCTGAACTCTAGTTCAGGTTAGGAAAAGTTGCTGTATCGAATTTAATCACCTGAACGACCCATGCTCAGGAAGTTTCGGTTACATCAGGCAAATTATTATGGCTTTTAGACCCAACCCCCTCTCTCAACCAGTCAAATTGGTTCTATCTTTGAATTCCAGATAGAACCAATACATACTACAGTTGATATGTAGGTACATTATAATATATAGGTATCCAAAATTAAGCCATCTTTCAATTGCCACTAGCCCCATCCAGTTTTTGAACTCTAGATCATTCAAATTCACTCGGCTCAATTCAGTATTAGAAGTGTTTCTCAAGTTGAATCCAGTTCGGTAAAGCCGTGGTGAGAAAACCCGTGGTGGAAATACAAACAGAGAGCAGACATTTATTCAATAAAATGTTGCTATTTGTATTCAAAAATCTCATCAAAAATCATGATTCTGGTCAGTGTACCTACTTAAAGATAGAATTACGATTTTATTAGCATCTAGAGGTAAGTTTCGCGAGGCAATTATGGAATTGAAAATTAATTGATACGAACTTTATCATCTATAACCGTAACTATCGTCATAAAATGCGGAACGAGTCGTGTCCCTTCAGTGCACAGAGTCCCGAATCTGGGACGTAAGTTTTCCTAGTGATTTTAGCGCTTGTGGTGCCGAAATAAAGTACTTCCGGGGCCCTTATCACAAATTGGGTATCTCTACTCTGTGAAAAAATTCAAAAGTTGATAAAAAGCCACCGGAGATAACCGCCAGAAGGTTTTACTGATCGCGAAAGCCGGCGTCAGCTTTCTGAGAAGTACGTCGAGTTTTGCTGCGCTGTGGCGATTCCATTTAGAAGGTTCTCGACCTAAGAAAATTCACGGACTTTCTCCAAGGTATGCAGTTCGTGTAAAAATAATAAAAAATGAAAAAAACTTGATTAGGTTTCCGTAGAAATGCATAAAAGTATCAGTCCCATATTTGGGACTCCGTGGTAGAAGTCAGTTGTGATGGTCCCAAATTCGGGACTTCGTGGTAGGTAGTAGATCGCCCAAATGTTGGCCTATACAACAACTCGTATTTACATAGAATTCAACGTTTTCTAACAATATTTTTCCAACATTTTTTTGTAGCTGATGGTTAGTTATTTATTTCTCGATAAATGGAGGGTGCCTAAGAAGGTATTAGTACTGGAAACTATAAAAGGACAGGATGTTTATGACTGGAGCAGCGTTTTCCGTGCTACAGACTGCTATTTGAATATTTTGGCTAAAAATTGTGAGAGTATTACTTTATTTATTTATTTATATGCATGACAATGTAATTTCAATGCTGGTCAGTGGTTTGCATGTTATTAGTTAGAAATTGTTGCATGCTTTATGGTTGGTGGTGCGTTATTACTAGTGGGTCTGCTGACCAGGTGCCTCATGCCAAATTTGAAAATGTAGACAGTCTCCAAAAACCGAGTAGATTAGTGGTAATGGGCTTTCTAATACACCGTCAGCGGACACTGAGACCGTATTTTCCCGTTTGCACTAACCTTCCTGTTTATGAAAATACATGGCAGGTGTGTGGCCTGTTGCGCGGTACAAACAAACAGACACAAGTGCAGATCAAGTCAAAGTATAGCCTCACTGCATTCAGCAATTATTTATTTATTTGTTTTTATTTTTTGCAAAGCGTTTTTGGGAGTGATTTTGACAGTGTATGGTTGTATGGTTTTTGCATATTTGCATGTTGTTTGCATGTTTGCTGGTTTTGGTGTGTTTCAGACCATGAGCGAGGGCCATTTTCTCTTCATAGATCAAGAAGGGACTCGCAGAATGGTTCCAAATGAATTCCTTTCCCAGTTTTTGGACACACCTACCCTCCATGATGGAGACGATTCTGCTATAATACCTTCAGATAGTGAAGATGAACTTGAAGTAGACGAAGGGGACCTTTATACGGATGTTGGAGGAAACGATTTGTTGTCAGGCCCTGGAAGCATATTACCTACTGATCGGGGGAAAGAGTTCGTTTTTGAGGACTATACTGTTGGGAATTCTGCCGACCAACAGTTGGAACCAATTGCAGGTTGTTCAAAGGACGGTGTTCCTCTGTTTTCCATCTCTGAAGAGGAAAAGTACGATAAAATTGAAGAGTACAAACCACCAAGAACTACGTCCAAGAAAAAAGCCCAAAATCCTGGCCCAAGTAAGGCTTTGAAGGGGGCGAAAAAGCCTAGAACTCGACAAGCATTGAAGAAAAAAGGAGGAAAAATAGCAAAGGGAGGAGGAGGTGGTGCCAAGAAAGTACAGAAGACAAATAAATCAGCAAACGTAACGTGCCCGATAGCTTGGCAATCAAAATTTATGAAAACGGACGAATCCAATTTATTTGGAGAGCGCCAAGAAGTACCACCTCAACTTGCCGAATGTCAGACACCATATCAATTTTTTTCTTATTTTTTCGGCCCAGAGCTTTTCCACCACATCAAAATCGAGTCCAGGAAGTACTATGCCGATGCACATCCAGATACTCCCCCAGAAGATACATTTCAAGTAAAGAAAAATCAAATCATGAAATATGTGGGAATTTGTATTCTCTCATCCGTTGTACCTGTTAGTAATATACGTGATATGTGGCACCCTATAATAGGAAATGACCTCACGAAAAATACCATGAGTGTGCACGACTTTGAAAAGGTGCGTGCCACCCTTCATTTCAATGATAACTCAAAGGAGCTGCCTTATTCGGACCCAAAAAGAGATAAATTGCACAAAATAAGACCGATTATGGAACACTTGAATGCAAAATTTTTAACGATGCCCATGGATGGATGTCTGTCTGTTGACGAGCAGATGTGTGCCACAAAACTAAAGCACTCCATAAAACAATACAACCCTATGAAACCCCATAAATGGGGGTTGAAACTATTCGTCCTCTGTGACAAATACGGATTTGCGTACAAGTTCGAGGTTTACTCGGGCCAGGAAAACATTCAGTCTATTGGAGAACCAAACCTTGGTGCAAGTGCCAACGTAGTCGTCAGGCTTACTCGAGAGGTACCTATAAACAAAAATTTCACAGTGTACTGTGATAATTATTATACGTCACTGGCACTAATAGAATATCTGTACAAGAGGGGGATTTTCACTCTCGGAACAATCCGAAAGGATAGAATCCCCAATTACCCTTTTCCTCTGGCCGAGATTATACAGAAGCCCAGAGGTTCCATGATGGAATTTATGACTGACCACAACGGGTGTCCAATTTCGGTTACATTATGGCAGGACAATGGAGCGGTACACCTATGTTCAAGTATTGCGGGCATTGAACCGACGACTATTATGTGAAAGGTTTGATCGAAAGAAAAAGGAGTATATCAAAGTACCTTGTCCAAAAGTTATACAAACTTACAATGCTCACATGGGTGGTGTAGACCTAATGGACGCCCACATTGGAAGACACCACATACGATTGAGATCCCGGAAGTGGTATTTCCGTTTGTTTTACCACTTCTTGGATATGGCAGTAATAAATGCGTGGCTAGCATACAACCAGGTCATGCCAAAGAGAATAAAACAAAAGGAATTTAGAATCAGTCTGGCTGAGACATTGTGCCGAATTGGTCCAAATGATCGACGCAAGAGAGGAAGACCTTCGACATCTCCAGATGAAGACAGCCCAATAAAGAAAAAAAGGAAAAATTCAGTTCCCGAACCTCCAATAGACGTGCGGTATGATGGAATGAATCATATCCCAGAATATTCCGAAAAACGTAACCGTTGCAGGAACACTGAATGCTCGCCTCACAATAAGTCAAACGTCGTATGCAAGAAATGCAACGTGCATTTGTGTTTCAACAAATCAAACAACTGCTTTGCATCCTACCACAGCCGACCTGCCAGAATATCTAGCGAACTGTCTCCTTGATTATTTTTTCTTCTGTTGTCGCTTCTAACTTACAATTGAATTTTTTGCATGTTGATTTTCCACTTTTCTAGCAACCGTTCTTAGTCATTTCTTGTTGATAATAACTTCTTTCTTTTTTAATAAAAATTGCCTGCCTAATTTCTTTGCATGTAGTGCTTTACATGATTCTTCTCATTTTCGTCAATAAAAGTTTTTCCAAAGCTCACGTCCGCTCCTATTGTTTATATATTAGAATTATGTTTGTTCCGTGCTACGTATACTGCAATAGTGTAGACCAGAATCAAGTTCATGTCCACCACGGAGTCCCTAAAATGGGACCAGACCCTAGGAATGTTCACCACGATGTCCCATATTTGGGACATAAATTCTAGGCTCTACCACCACGATGTCCCGAAATTGGGACAAATTTTAAACTGACAATTTAGGGGTCAAATTTCGATCTGGGAATTTTTTCACTATTTTTTCCGTGTTCAGCACCCTCGAAAACGTTAGTATGAATTTTTTCATCAAAAAAGGAAAAATCGTGCATTGAAGGAAAGATGGAATTACGATTTTATTAGCATCTAGAGGTAGGTTTCGCGAGGCAATTATGGAATTGAAAATTAATTGATACGAACTTTATCATCTATAACCGTAACTATCGTCTTAAAATGCGGAACGAGTCGTGTCGTAATTGTAGTACCTACTACCTACTGTGTAGTAAAATGTTATGTACCCACTATTTATTTTGATGAATTCCCAATTCTTGGCATTTTGTATCTCCGCAAAAAGTACTTACCTAGTTCCTATAGGTACCTATGATCTAATTATTAGTTCGATAAATCAATTAATCCTTTAAATTAATTATTAACGTACGAACCTGTGAACCCCAACTGCCTTCGAGAAGTCACTTAGTAACTTCATTTTCACGTTCATTTAGCGCTGGTTCCTTGTTCCTTCATTTAACTTTTGTATTACGTGTACTTATTAGTGAGTTACGTGGTTTCGTTTTTTCACGTTTGCACAACCTCAATGTCTACTACTGATCCGAATTCATATGGGACCAACTGCGTGCGACCTAGCCCCGAAATGGTCTGATGGAGACTGAAAATCATTGTCGAAGCGTCGCCAACATTTGACCAGTTATTGACTGAACGAAAAGAAACCAACCCACTAAATTTCAGGTACCCGGTCGAAAACAATTTCGTCATCCTTAGATGCATTAATTTATTGTTAATTCAACAATGCAAATGAAACCATCTGATAAATAATTGTGAAAATATAAAGTGAAAGTGAGACGGAGGTGATGGGATTTTACTAAACGACGGAGAAAACGTTCCCCTGGGTGGCAAAAGAAGTGTTGCGGAGCGGAGGAACAAAAATTTAGGCCCTGCCGTGACCCGGATTCGAACCGGGGTTGTTGCGGCCACAACGCAAAGTACTAACCACTATACGATCACGGCTAACCTGAGGGCCTTGTTCGAGGACGTGGAAATCCTCTACTCACGATCGTGCTTTCGGGCAGGAGAGGTTCAGCGTACTACATTCGTCTACTTCGTGGTGATACAATAATTATTGTACAGTTTGCTTTTAGGGGGGCATATTGGACAGTCTACTATCAGAATCCACTGTCTCGCACGTCAGAAGGCAGGTAGGCGTCAAAACCAGAAATTATTACCTGCCTATGTAGGTGGGTACATTAAATAATTAGGTATCACCTCGAAATTCAATTTTATTACCCCTATCAACGACATTTTAATTACATTAGGGCTAAATATTTGACGGATATAAACGGTTTATTGGTGAAAACGGTCAATCGTATTGAAATGGGGATTTTCCTGGCTGTAAAGTGGAATCTAGAAAAATTCTCTTTCCTCATCAGAAAAGTTTCCATTTTGCACTATCGGATGGTTGACCTATGAAAGCAAGAAATTTCGATACTCATCATAAGAAATATTATCGGTATTTCATAGAGGAGTTGCAATGGTGGCACTTCACATTCACCTCCCCTACCTGCAGTTTTTTTTTTTTTTTTTTTTTTTTTTTTATGAGAGGCGCCTGACACTCAAATTTTTTTAAACATTTGTTGGGCCCTCAAGATGACTCAAGTTTTGTACGTAGCTTCGTGTTAGATGCAAGAACCGTTAAGAATTCTGCCATGTTTTTATGGTTTCATTCTTATCAAACCACCAGCTTTACATCTGTCCACCATGGTACCTACATGTCCTCCAAATGTCCACTCTTTTGGCTGATCTTCTCCATTCAGGTATTGAGATGATATAAACGGTAGTATATTAGGTAGTTAAGTACGATGAAACTGTTCGGCTGTTCAGCAAACTTGCTTGTGTTATTATATTGTACAGACTACCAGGATTACCCTTGTTAATACTTTATATAACTTTCTTGAAATTATCCAGAAACATGAGACTGGAGAGTAAATTCAGGTAGTAAGTATTTTTCATATAAACCATTCAGCAATGTAAAGTGGCGCTTTCGGTACACACCACAAATCTCAACCACAAACACCCTAACTGCCTAAGGACCAAAATGGAATGTTTGCAGTATAATTATCTAGATTCCTAACCTGGGTTACACCCTCCCTAACCTGGGCTGCTCACTTGGGAGATTCCTAACCTGGGCCGCTCACTTTGCCTCCCTCCTCCCATCTTTGCCAAACCCTTTCTAATTTTTTGGAACCTGCATATTCCATGTTGAATATTATCCTAATGTTTCATTGCCGAACGTCTGTGAGGCTCTTGCTTTGAGTACCGTACTCTGAATCGAAAAATTAGAAACTCCCTTATTTTTCCACCTAGAAAGCTCGTTCTCATCTCAAATTGAAGAGTTTAACAAGCTGAACAAAACCCAAAAATAAAATCTGAAGAAGGCCTTATTATGAGGAAGTTATGACCATTTAAAATTCCAGCATTCATGCGGAGCGACATCAAACGGAAAACTGTCTAGAAACTCGTTTTTAGCGCTTCTGAACAAGATTCCGTCGTTTTTTCGAACACCTATTTTTGGCGGTATCACTATACTTCCATTCCTGTGTAGTAGGACCATCCATTCCTATATAGTAGGAACATCCAGTCCTTTATAGCAGGAACAACCATTCCCGTATACCTAGTAGGAACCTGGAAGTAATGGCTATTATTGAGCGTGTTGGTCAGAATTTAAGCCTATTTTCAAAATTCGTGAGGCAGCTGACACAGTATAGTTTAACTCAGCTGTCCCATTTATCCGCGATGAGCGAACAAACATACAGGCGGACAAGTCGTCTTCAAAATCCCTAAAGCGGATGAGAAACTAAAAGAAATTTTGTGATTCTGTAATATAGCGCAACTTACGGGCTGCAAACAGCAGGAAATGAATGCTATGAGGAGAATCGTCTTCATAGTTCATGAAGAGATGAAATCCTTTGCCTGGTCTGTCATCACAGGAGTCACCGACTCGTCGCCGGACTTCACGCAACTGAATGCTGAGGGTCTTCTTTCGCTCTTTACTAATCTGCCTACCAGTAACGTTTTTCGCTTTCGCTTTAAGTGAAAATTCTAATGGTACATGTTAACTGGAGGAGATGGCCTTGGCAGCACTTAGCCGCGACCGCGTTCGACTTCCGTTACGTCAGCTGAGCCAAAGGCTTTACCTGCTCCCAGGTAGGTAAGTTAAGATCCCCATATCTGCATAAAAGGGGCGGCATTCGACTCATCGCACCTATCGACTCATCGCTGTATCGATTCATCGCAGTCACTGTTCCCAAACCACGTTCAACATGAGCCACATCAAGTCATCGGACCGATGTAATTCCAGACACATATCATCAATATTACACATACGAGTATACTATCAGTGCACTATATTTACTCACCTATGGTTTATCCACGTAAATCGCTTCGTCGGTAGGTCCTGCAGCACATCAGATCATAAGGGAGGCTGTTCTCCTCTTCTGTCCAATGTTCTTTGTCAAATCGGTAATGGAAATCTATCATTATCGTACTGCACCCAAAGTGCAGAAATTTCTTCTTGAGATTTCGGTGATTGTCAAAAGCGCTAGGTGGTCCAAAAACACCTAAAATTTTTGGTATAAAAAGCTCGAATTCGAGAAGAAAGATTAGGTTCATAAGCGCCACTGCTTCCTGTGTCGAAAGCGCGAGCTGGAGCCGTCACTTTTGCTTACGTAGGTACTGTTACTGTTACTTTTACCAACTACCTACCTACTACCGCACCTACCTGAATCAAGGAAACAAGAATCAAAAATCAGATATGTGAAAAAAAGGATTTATTAACAACTTTTTTGTCATGTTTTTACCCTATCAAATATAAAGTTGTTATATATTGAAAGAAATTTGAAATATCAAAAGTATCAAAAGTGGCGCATGGCAAGTTTGCGTAGGTACTCCGTGGTAGTCAGTGCTCCTCCGTGGTACTCTACCGAACAGATCTTCACGAAGGCCTCCACTTTCTTTTGAGTGTTATTACGTTTTTGAGTAATGGAAGGGGTGTTCAGGAGGACATAATGTTTCTGCCTGGACCTTTTTTAAAATTTCAATGGCAACATGAACCGAAGGATGGGGAGCGTTAAATTGTTCCTTCAAATGCCGATGGTAGAATTCCGGACCATTGGTGGTTCGCATGCTGGTGGTAGGAGGCCTGGGTCTTGGTCAAAAGTCGTGACTCCACAGTTAGGCGACGATCAGCGACAGGAGCCTAGGGAAGGCGTTATCTGCTTCAAGAACTGTTACTTTATTCTGTTATAATGGCTCGCGCTTTTAAAAATCTAAATACTAGCAGGGAACTTTTACACATGAAAAAATTTGCGCTTTTCAAACGCATTCCAAGGGGATTAGCGCTTATGATACCCACCCTGAGATTTTTTTCTCGACAGTAGTCCGTTTTGGTTTATTATTCTGTGAATGTATTCGCTCAGCAAAAAAATTTTATAACACCCTCTCAAACTTTTCTCTTTTCCGTTTCAAGGTGCGTAGATTCCAAAAATGCAATGTCTGTCCGCCGTCCGCCCTATCACGTGTACCGGCTTCATTTGGGCCCTAGTTGTGTCCCGAAACTTTTCAGCCCGATCGGAATATACCCAGGGGTGTTATGAGTGAAAATGTGTGTAAAAATAGGTACTTTTTGCGTTTTAGCAACATGTTGGTGACATGAGCTTCTGAGATATCGTTTCCCATTTTTTTGGGGACGAGAAGACCGAATGTGAAGTCGATTTTGACCAAGGAGTGGAAAATTGAGGTTGTACCAAATGTTCAGCTCCCAAAATTGATTTTTTATGAGTGAAAAACCTGGGGAATCGTCTGAAATCACCATCAGTTTGTATAATAACACTGGAAAAAGTGTCAACACGTGTATCAAGACGATTAAATGGTACTACCAATGATCAAAGATAATTTGAAAAAAAAGAAAGAAAGGAGCGTACCTAATTTATATTTTTGGGGCCAAAATTAATGGAAACCATCAGAAATAGCTATTTCGATTATTACGCATGAAAGAAACAATAAATGAACAGCCAAAATTTCTGTAGGTATGTCCAAAAGTCCAAAAGAATAATAAACCCATGTGACAAGGACTTTGCAGCGTTTTTTCACTTTGAATGAATCACTCGGTATTTTGAGGCGGGTTTCCACTTGGATTTCCTTCAAAACTTCCAGTACTTTCCAGACACATGGGTGAGTGGGATAAAACTGTGAGTTATAATGGGAGTGAAATGATTCGGGTCCATTGGTAGTTTGTTTTTCTGTCAACATGTTGATGCTTTCTTCGAGATTCGTAGGTGCCTTCTCCATCACTGACCGATATATCATCTGCCGAAAGTTATTGAAATGTTCATTTTCCACGGCGTCACTGTCGGCTGAAGACCGTCGTATTATTTTATTTGGCCTGGAAGTAACATCTTCAAGTGCCTTTCTTTTGACTGCTGTGCAAACTTCCAAAGGTTCAATTTCTTCATCGGTGATTGGTTCGTGTATGTGCTCTCCTCGAACTTCCTGAACGGAAATAATCTTACTGCCACTTGTCGCATAAACGCCACACCCTTCAAATACACACCGCCTTACAAATACTTCCTGATTTCGAAACTCGCATCCTACAGAATTTGTAGTTTTCAACAATTGCCGACGAACGATGTGACGCCACTCCCCGAATCGCGGACATGTTCAGGCTGCCTATCGAGGTGAAAACGGTGTGTGATGAGTCGATACACTCCACTCGGAAAGGCCGGGGCTTATAAATATTTACCCGATTACGCGATTAATCTCAACAGCGCTACTGGCATTCTACGGGAATGTAATCAACGTCAAAATGCACTGCCTATAAATTTTTGAAAATCCAGTTTGATCTATAAAACGCTGCAAATGATTACACAACTTTCTATTATTTACCTGTATAGATGCCCCTTCTGCTTTGATCACTGTTTTCTGTGGTTACATTAGTTCATAACTACATTCTCATTGAAAATATATTTTATTGATGGTGGACACTCGACATATCCAGTGGTACGAACGTTATCATCTTTAGTTACTTAATTTTTGCTATACAATCATTTTATTACACATTTGTAACAATAGGAAGCTAACAAAAACTACATTCTTAGATATCTAAAATGTTTTCTTTCGTTCATGAAAATTGCTCTGAATATCTATAAACCTTCTTAGATCCAACATATCGGACTGTTATCTGCCCTGAACACTGTTTCAGGGACATAAAACCAACTTTCATACACCTGTCGACCACGTGCCGAGTCGAGTCGGAACGACGAGATAAGACGACGTGGGAAGGTTTTTCCTGACTTAGGTTTTCCGCCCTCTCTGGATTGCGGCCAGCGGAGGTCAAAGAGTTATCTCTTGTAGAAGAGTTGATCCTCCGAGTTATCTAGCTCTTCGAGGTTTCTTTCCTTAGTCCTCCCTTTTCGAAGCTTTTCCCCGCAGTATATAACTCGCTCCTTGGCTAATCGAAGAGCAAAATACCCGGCTTGGCCAGTCGGGAAGCCGTTTCCATCTGGGCAGCCTCCTACAATTATTTGTGGCTGCCAGGCGTTTGGCGTACGATTTCAGGCATTTCATCAAGTTGTCAAGCCGAAAATCGAATGTATTGTAGATGGGATATCGATGGGTAATCATCGATTTCGTTATCGGTATCGGATGTAAGGTCGATACCACTAAAATATTACCCCCGAGATATCGATATAGGTAGTGGATTTTAGAAACATTAAAAATTTCGAAATGGATACTTGAAAACTTGAGGGGCCTTCAACTGGTGAAAGAAGCAGTATTGCCAAACACACGGATGAGTTTGAAGATGTGCAATTCTCAAAAATTGTAAGGAGGTCAAATTTCAGTTTTTGTGGGTCCAAAAAGGTTAAAACGGCTAAAATCGCCAACAGTCTATTTAAAAATCACTGGAAGTGGTTTGGAAGGGTGAGTAAAGACAGGAAATACCGTTTCAGTCGTTTTCGATACAGAACAGGGGTCAAATTTGGATTTTTTTTGTGGGTAAAAAAATAAGTATTAAGGGCTAAAATCAATATTAATTCACCTGACTGTGTGGGATGGTGATTCGCGACAGAAAGAGGACTATTTTGATGATAAAAATGTTTTTATCAGAAGAGTGGATCAGATTTGACTTTGTCAAAAATCGGTAAAAATTGCTAAAATCACCAAAAAGAATATAAATTTACAAGTGTGGTATGGTTTTTCGTTATATCATCTTTTTACACAATGGCGCGACAGTCTCTTTGAAAATTCGCTCTTATACCCATGTTGCTGTTGATACTGTTTTTTGTTTGTTCCTTTTTTTCTCTCTTTACGCTCGATTCCAAGGGTTCGTGTTGAAAATAATAAACCGGAAACACCACAAAATAACATTACTTTTTTGGGGACCCTGATGTTTTGAAGAGATGTATGATGTGTGTTTGATTTGTGTAGATATATTATTCATTCATTCACGTGCCTACGGACAACATGGTTTTGAATACTGATATTTCGGTCATGGAGGTCGGTTTTATGGTTCATATTATATTCGATACAGCAGTGAAGAAGGGTGGGGGAATATACCATGGATGGATGGGGGGGGGGGGGTTAGGGAAATAAGGACGAGGAAAACAGTAGAAGGGGGTGTAAAGAGCAGGGCACAAGGGAATATCGATCGGAACGATAAATTACAGAGGCCGCGAGGGATAATAAGGGGAGGTCCCTAAAAAGGGTTGGTGGAGGGGGCATTTCTCTATCGCCTGAGCTCCTGCACGGCGTATGACGGATAGTTGTGTGTGTGTGTGTTTGTGTGGAGGGGGGGGGGGATTTCCCCTGATGTTTGCATCAAATTTCAATTAAGGAGGAACACAGCTTTTAGTAGGTTTCGTAGTAGGTACGATCGAGGTAGGGGGAGCGAAGCGGATGCTAACCACAGCTGTCCCAAATCCTACGTACCTACCTATAGAATAACCTTTATTGGGTTATGCATTACTTTTAGGCCTCTTGGGCCCTCATAGTATGCAATTATTTATAATTACATTTAATTTTGCCTCAAACTAAACGTGAAATAACAAAAAAATGTATACATTAACACAAATAATAAGAAATAAAATTATGTGATATATCGAAAAATGCTGTGGTATCACAAATCAGTTTTAAAAAACGCTGCAAACCCCTGCACAACGGTTTATTATTTTGTATAGAATTCCCTTCTGTTACAGATCACAGCTCTCTGTATAGATAACCCGTCTATATAATATAATATGTACTACTCTGTACATATTATGTGGATCGCAGATCCTCCGTAGGTTAGTACCTAACCCCGTACTCGTTACTAGGTACCTACCTAAATCACGAGTTAAATGTTGCTAAAATAATACAGCCGATGACAAACAGTAACTAAAACGGCAAAAAGAAACGCAAATAATGAAGTTCTAAAGGAAAATTGTTGATGTGGAGTGAAATAGATACCCCTTCTGCGTAGATCACTGTTTTCTGTGGTCAATACCTATAGTGAACCGTTGTGTAATAACTTGCCCATCAATAATACTTCAACGGTTGTTCAAGTTGCAAAAGTAACGATCAACAAAATCCAGCCCCTTTTTGGTAGATGAACCGTTGTGTAATAATTTACCGTTGTGTAATAATTTGCCGTTGTGTAATAATTTACCCATCAATAAGTAATACTTCAACGTTTGTTCAAGTTTCACAAGTACCTACCAACAAAATCCAATAGTCCATCACTTATCAAATGAAATAATATCGCAGAACAACCAACTCGACTTCATACAGCCATCCTTGATTATAATCAGATGCTTCGTAGTTATGATATCCGGGCCTTATTTACCTATACCGTTTGATTCACGATCGTGTTGAAGCTTTTTTGTGCACACGAACGGCTGGACGTACAATGCTCCGGGTGGTCTCAAAAAATTGTTTAGCTCAAGACAAATTTAATAACGTAAAAAAAACTATACCCTTCAATCGAAAGTTTTCGAGATGCGGCGTTCTGAAAAGTTCAACCCCTATTTTGAACCCCTTAGAGATGACTGACAGTAACGTCGGGCTTCGAGGATCAACTAGACCCCGAACGGAACCTATAACCCGAATTTCATCAATTTTTATTCATGGTAACTAAGAAAAGTGGCCAGTACGGCGTACGGCGGACAGACAGAAATATTTTTATTGTATTTTCGGATTCTATATATCTTGAAACGTAAACCATCAAATTTTGAGGGGGGGTTAGAATTTGTTTTTCTTGCTCGATTCCAATGGTTCATTATTGAAAATAATAAACCAGTATAAAGCAGCCTACGCGTGTGTGTTGAATCAACGTAATTCCCTTTCTAGAAATGACGCTTTTGCTGGTAAAATACTTCGGGATCCTAATTATTGTGATGAAATTATTACAAACTCCCATTTGTTTAGGTTGAAACTATGGACGCTTCCGATTTCATACTTTTACTTTCTTGCGAATCATTTCACATGTCGTATTTTGTCCGTAATAAAGCATTGTTTAAGGTTTAAACGCATACCTCTGGCCGTTGCCCCGTAGATTGTATGCCGTCGTTCTGCTCGTTGCAACTCCATTTTTAGTTAAAAAGTATTTGAGCTCAGCTGACACGAACGACGTCCCCCTGTCAGAAAGAATATAATGCTGGCGTGCCGAACGTTGTGAAAAGGGCTGTGAGGTGACGAACGATGGTAGAAGCTGACATATCTGGACGAGGAAACGCAAATGGAAAGCGAGAGAATTCATCCACAGTGGTTATCAGATAGGGGTTTTGAGCGGCTGATGGGAGTGGACGCTTGAGTCGTTCAAATGGTGATGTGGCATGGACTCGCGACCCTATATTTTTCGCAAACCGTGGCTTTAATTCGGCACAGTCTTGGCATGACGAGATGGCTCGACGGATTTCATCAGTTGAGAATGGAAGGTTCCACTGCTTACCCTGGTAACCCTTGGGTGACAAAGACTTTGGTGAAGTCTTGTGAGATTAACAGCAGTAGTTGAAGATGCACTAATCCGTGAAAATGTCGGCAACTACATTTTCTTCCCCTGGACCATCTCATATGAATAGCACGAGAGCTCAAGCCTCCAGCGCATTATCTTCTCGTTTTTGATTTTACTATGGCGCCTGCTGTCAAACATGAATAATACCGAACGTTGATCAGTTATTAGGCGAAATTGTCTCCGCCTAGATGTAATGCCGCCATTTCCTGAGGGCCTCGACTACTGCAGCAGCCTCCTTTTCTACTGCTGAATGGTTTTGTTCGGAGTCAGTAAGCGTTCTCGAAAAGAATGCTACTGGTCGACCTCCTTGTGATAAGGTAGCAGCAATGGCGAAATCTGAGGCGTCAGTCTCTACTACAAATCTTTATCGTCGATTGCAGAGACCAACGATTTGGCCATGTCCGTCTTCAATGCATCTATCAGTTTGTTTAATTCAGATTGTAAGGGAATGCTTTTAACTTGGACTACAGGTCTGATGCGATCCGAATATCGAGGAATCCTCCGGGCATAATGTGCGAACATCCCCAATGCTCGCTTCAATTCTTTATGGTTAGCAGGAGCACGGAGATTCAATAGTGGTTGGAGTCTATCCTCATCAGGTTTTAAGTAATTATCAGAAATTGTGTACCCCAAAAGGTTGATAGAAGTCTGAGAGAACTTGTATTTGTCCTGATTTAGTGTGAGTTTGTATTTGTCTGTTGCCTGTAAAAATTATAGGAGATTTGAATCATGTTCTTCGTTAGTCTTCCAACAAATTGTCACGTCGTCGAGATATACGTAAGTAGCTTTTAATTGTTCAATTTCGATTATATTGTTGATAAATTTTTGAAAAGCCGGAACACCGTTTGTTACTCCAAAGGGAATTCTATTAAACTGGTAAAGATTCCCGTCTGCTTCAAATGCTGTGTATAATTTTTCTGGTTCCAGTATGGGTACTTGATGATAGGCGGATTTCGAATCATTCGTGCTGAAGAAAGAGTTTCGTGCAACTTTGGCTACAATGTTTTCAATGTTGGGTATGGGGTAGGCATCTAACATAGTGAGTGAATCTGTTGATTGTTTGTGAATAGTCTATACACATCCTTTTTTTGTGATTCACAAAAAAGGGGCCTATTCACTAAGCCAAAGAGACATCTCTTTCAGATCCGGCTCTCTCTTTTGGCAAAATAGATTTTTATAGTATCCATGACAGGGTTATTCAGTAACTTTTAAAAGAGAGAGTTGGCGGCCATCTTGGCATTCTCGATCTCTTTCAGAGAGACAGCAATTAGGTGTCTTTCCTCGAAAGAGAGAGTCTATTTCTCGTTTGTTTCACAGTGATCCTGTAATATCCTCGTTCATCCGCAACCACATCGGTAATTTTGATCGTGTATTTTTCATTTCATAAAGTTTTTCATCATAAAGTTTTTCATTTCATAAAGATTAAATTTTTCATTTCAATTTTAATTAAAAATATATACATAATTATTGATTCATGAGTAAAAACGTCCAAGTACGGGTTGAGGTAGGTACCTACCTACCTAAGAGTGGCCGTTCATTAGGTGTAGATAAAATACAAGCATTAAGCCCCCTAATTCGACTTTTTCTGTTTATAATTGAGACTTTTTTCAATTTCATTTAAACTTTTACCCGATTCGTGAGTAAAAACCTCCAAGTATGGATTGAGGTAGTTAGGTACCCATTGAATAGGTATTACTAAGAAATGCGTTCATTATTAAGGAATTGAACTCCCGGGGGCACAAACAACTCGCACTTCATGGATACTATGGCATTTTCGTGTATTAGGATCCATATCTCTTTCTCAAGGTCTCTGGAGCTATTCAGTAAAATAGACGAACTCGGGAGACATTGGAAGCGACTATCTCCCAGGGGATACTATCTCTCGCGGGAGATTTTCAAAATAGATAATCTCTTTCCACTATCTATTTTAGTGAATAGGCCCCCTGAGCTCTCCAAGGTGAGACACTTGGTTCTATGACCCCTTCATCTAATAGTTTCTCTATTTCAACCTTGATAAATTCCAAGTCCTCCTTCGTGTTGAATCGTGATTTGATTGCGATCGGACGCAGATCATTCGAAAGACTAGGTGAATAGCGATACTGGAGGAACGTTGGCAGCTGCCAGGTTACAAATGGAGAGTGGCTTATTGGGACCACCTAATTCTATCTCCAGTGAAGAATGTGTTGATAATTTGTCATGACCTATTATAACGCCAAAAACAACCCTGTTGTAAAAATTTACCCACCCACAAAAACCTCAGTCGCAAAAAGGATTGATATCCATTTTGCCCAATGGATATCAATCGCCCCCTCGATATATCGTTCCCTCTTGGATGTGTAAGAAAACCCGTGCCTTCCAATTTTGTTGGATATGTGTATAGTCCCGGCGAGCAAATGGTCCCGCGAAACAGCTTTGATGGAAATTCCAAGGTTTGGGGGGAAGGAACAGGTGAATTTTTACAACAGGAGTTTTGTGGGGGGGGTCACATCTTTTGTATTGTTGATGGTGGAGTAAAGTTCCCAGTCGCGACAAAATGCACAAAAGGCAGTTCCTGGGAGCATAGCGAATATAATTTTCAGTTTATTATTAAGGTACCTTTTATTTTATTATTTTTGTAGAATAGTTTGTTCGTAGAATTTGATTTGTTTACTAAATTTCTTGTACTAATAATCTATTCTAAGGCAGTCTGTACCAATTTCTGTAATGAATTGCATTGCATTGCATCGGTATAGGAGGCCGTGCGGTTATGAGATGTTGTATCTTTACGGCCTACGATGCAGTGAGATGTGATAAGGTGATTCCCTACGCACACTCAGTTGTGTCTCACAGTACGACTGTCGTTGCCACCGTTTCGTAGCTACTGGGAACTTGGTGAGCTGAACGGGGTTATAAAAAGTTGGCTTCCACTGGCGCAAACATCGGTTGTTTGTATTGGATTGATATGGGCAATTATAAGATCTCTGTTCCGAGTCCCGAAACGAAATTATTAATGATAATAATGCGTTTTTAACAGTTTTAAAATGAGTTGTAACTTGAACCCCCACCGTAAATTTGACGGTTTCCGTTTTAAAGCTGGGTTTACACTATTGAAACTCCCTCGCGAATGTCACTCGGGCGAAACTTCCTCGCTTCGAATGAAATTTCGCACTACCCAAAACAGAGCGCAATTCAGAGCGAAAAATAGCGCGAGTGGGGCGAGCCGCCTTCAGTTCTGGTTTTGCAGCCAACATGGAAACTTGTCACTCCAGCCGCTGCAGCCGCTTTTTCCGTCGTATCAATGTTATTTTTGAGCAAGCAAGGGAAGAAGAAAAATCGCCGCCCTCGACGATGGTGGAGCAAACAATTACCTATTCCTTGGAAGAAGCCAATATGGCATAAATTCTCGATTTTTGTAGAGCTCGATGAGCGGCAAACACTGTTCGTGATTCATCCCTCGCGTGTACACTGTGTGTACACTGGGTACACTGTACACTGTACACTGGGCGAAACTCGACGGGCGCAGCCCTTTGTTGCGGGGACAAAAACCGACTGAGCTCCGGCTCACAGCGAGGGCGCTCACCCCGCCATTACTCAGGGGTGGGAGAGCGTCTTCACTAGGCCCAATTCCCTCGCGAAATTATTTCGCGAGGAAATTGCGCCTAGTGTAAACGCAGCTTTAGGTACGTAGAATCCGAAAATGAAAAAAAAAACTTTGTCCATACGCCGTCCGCCGTACTTCGCACGTTCCTTAGTTGCCATGAACCAAAATTAATGAAATTAGGTTTGTGGGTCCCGTTTGGGGTCTAGCTGGTCTGCGAAGTTCGGCGTTACTGTCAGTCATCGCTAACGGGTTGAAAAATAGGGGCTGAAATTTCCCGAACGCTGTAGCTTGAAAACTTTCAATAGAAGGCTATGGTTTTTTTTGCGTTTTTAAATTGATCTCGAACTTGAGCATTTTTTGAGACCACCCGGAGCATTGTACGTCCAGCCGTTCGTTTGAACCGAAAAGCTTCGTCAACATGATCGTGAATGAAACGGTATACATGCAGCCCAGATATCGTTGCTAGGAACACACTAATTAAATCACCAATGGCTGTATGACATTGAGTTGGTTGTTCCGAGATATTTCATATGAAGAGCGATGTTAATTTTGAATCTTGTTGATAGTTACTCTTTTAATCTGTGGCAAACGTTATGCTTCATGAATATGTAACAACAAATAATTAATAGTAGAATTATTGAATCCACCGCACGTTTATGAAACTGTAATTCCCTGGCCAGCTGCAGTACTCGAGTCAGGGCTTTTCTGATATTGGCAAGATATTGATTTTCTATAGCATTGACCACAGAAAACAGTTATCGACGCTGAAGGGGCATTTACAGGTAAATAATAAACCGTTCAGTAATAATTTGCAGCGTTTCATACACCCCATTGGATAACGTTGGGAGAGATGAACCAGTCCAAATATTTTCCAAAGGGAATTCAATTTACGTTGCATCAAACTACTCGGATTGTTCGGGTTAGAGCTCGCTTCATCACTCCTGCCCTCGTTCGATTGTTGAGCCGAGGGTTTTCAGTCACTGAGGGCGAGGGCGCTGGTTTTCGAGTACTAATCCTCTGTTTGCTGATCCCTGCCTCGTTTCCGTCGGATCACTGGGCCTAATTATGTAGCCGGCTCCTTAATTGGTTATCCGCTGCTCTCTGTGTGTTGGAAAGTGCCCACGCACTTGCTGTGCCAATAACCGGATCGGCTCATTTGCGAGAAGCCGCTCAAAGTCAAACATTCGTTACAGTTGAACGTTCCTACGAAGTTGGTTATCCCTTGGTAAGGCCTTTTAGGTTCGCGAAAGAGGAAGACGGTTCGTTGCAAGGGAAGAAGGGCCACAGTATAGAAAGAAGGGAGCACAGCGCCTGAACAGTATTAGCGCTCAAGCGGTGTCTCGAGAGTCCAGGGAAACCTGATCGTTGTTCGCCACGTTGCTTTTCAAGGACAGTTGAAGAAGAGAATTCAAATTGACGGCCACAATCTTATTTTGTTACCCCCCCCCCCCGCCCCCCTCACCAAATTTGATTTTGGGTTAAATGAGGGTTACTGCTTTGATTAGGTATACAAAAACACTTTTCGAGGAAAACAGGGAACATTCTGATGTTCGAGCTATTGTAGTTATGTGGTTTGAAATAGGTGATAGTGAGGTGAGGTATAGTGAGTGAGAATGAGGTGGAGGTGAAGGTATTGGACCCAACGTCCCTGGTCCTTTGACAGAAGTCAGGGAGGTTTCCACCACTTAAGACGCTAGGAGGTTTCGCCCAGTGGTTGCCACTCGTGGAAAGGTATTACCTATCCGGTTCCACCATTCTGGGTTCTTTTAGGTCTAAGTTAAGGAGGGGTGAGAGGAGAGAGAGAGAAGTCATCAACTTGTTTTGAGGGTAGAATGAGGTACCTAACAGGCGAGAAGCGGCCGGCTTTTATATTACCCTGTCCACTCCCCCCAGTCCTTCAACGACGGTTGAGGGATGGTGGGAGAGAGCCCCAGGACTACCTGAGCCAGGTCACGTAAGCCACCTCATTCATTTATTGGTATATTTGCGAGATCTATAATATTACAAACGGAGTGATGTTCTGGGAGGATATCACGAAAGTAGTTATCATAGATTTTCTATCCTCGTACTTAGGTATGTGATAATTAAAATCTGTTTAGGCGCTTCATGGCTTTTCATTTTTATTGTTTAAAAACTCGTTGTTTGGTTTGGAAAATTATTTAATCTACTTATTTGGAAAACCGTTTGGTCATTTGATTGGGAAAATCTTCAGTTCAATAAATCGATTCCCACCAATCGTGCTCCAAGGATTCATGCCTGCTCCCCCTCCGGAAAATCCCAATAATATTCTCACCCAGGTGCAGTAGCGTGGAATCACGCAGGAACCTTCGCACGTGTTTGAACGTTATTAGCCCCGAGGCTGGCTCAATAGAAAAGGGAAACACAAAGTAGCTGCGGAGGGCGCTACAGTGACTGCGATAGGCGAATCGTTAAATTACCGGGATTAGTTGGAAAGCACGTAGGTGCCCCTGTGTCGCTTTATCAGTCGGGAAAACGTCGCCTAATGGCGCCATTATGTAGCTACATATACATAGGTAAATTTCCATTATGTGTCGGTACAAATACATTACAGGGTGAAGCAGCGATTCGTTTGCTGCTTCTGCATTCAGTTTTGCGGGCTCGAAAGGATGAATGGACGTGCTATGGGGCTCTTTCTCCACCATTCTTATACGATTACATTTCGAAATTGCCTGTAGTCACTGGACATCCTTCGTACTGCTTCAATTTATTTTTATAATCGTGATGCTTTAGATACCTTCATGATTATTGAGAAACACAAAATCAACAATACTAGCGCCGTCAATGACATTTTCAGTGATCATGTAGATTGTACCTGATAGTAGGTTATGTATTCCATGAATTGAAATCAGGAAGATTTCTTATGCTTAATTACTGAAACTAGTTTTGTAGTGAAAAATACCTGTTTTCATATTCTACTTCAAAGAATTTCGAAGAGAGAAATAAATTATGTCCGAGACGCTCCTATTGATTTCGTTGTGATTGAATTTAGCAGCGAATGGTTTGTTCGAGTTCAGTTGCCTGAAATGTAGAGTTACGTCATCTAATCATGTGAATCTCTGTTCTGACGGTGAGCGAAAGCCATTTAAAAATACTCTGTACGCACTACGCTTGTCTACGTTCACCTGAGTTGAATACTTCCAACCTAATCGATTCCTTGAAAATATAAATTCTTTGAAAACAATATCAATTTATAATATGTATAAATAATTTAAAGAGCCTTCTTACCCTTGCACTAAGTCAAGCATGAATTGTGCTAATTACCTAAACGTTCGGTTTTTTTTCTTCAAATTGGTGCTATTTGGACAACCTTGAAATATTATATCTAGAAAACATCGAAATTTCGACTCATTTAGAAAAAAGTATATATGAGTATATGTATAAATGTAGGTACATGATCCATGAAAAGCGAGCAAGTTGTACGTACCTTCTGGAGACAGATTTTTGAAGGTAAAAAGAGAAACTGCTTGAGCCTAAAATTCATACCAAACAATACAAATGCGCCATTGGTCCAGAGAAAACGGTATGTACTGGGTAGTCCATCAGTACGATCATACTAAAACCCCAGCCGGACATTAGACTTTATCTCCATTCTTATTGTTTATTACGAAAGTACTCAATGAATACGGATTTCCTAGTTAACTGAAATTGTCAACACATAAAGTGTTGACGAAACTTACGGTTAACCTGAAAAAGAATATTTTTAATAACAGTGTTCCTAACTGCGATACTCAGCCGAAGGGGCCTATAAGCCCTTTAAAAAAAGACTTTCTTTCTCGTCGGTAATCGCCACCATCATAAACGCCTTTCGAACGGTCAGAGTGCTACAAGAAAAACGCGGATTTAAAAGGGCGTTTCTTATCTCCGAGGAGCAGCCTCTCTTTTTTATAGTGTTTCATCGAAAAAAACTCATCGTAATCGTAGTTTCTTACTGGGCCTTTTTCAGTTGGACAATTTTTTATTTAGTATAACCAACAACCAACTGTATAAACACAATCGGTATAAAGTGGGGGGCAGAATTATAAATGATTATTATGAAAGGATGTTTTCCTGCAACGTGTCGAAAGCAAAATGTCAAGTGTTTGGGGCGAAATTTAGTTTGATGCGCAGAAAATGGACTGAGTGGATTCAGAACAGTTTTGATGGCGACTGGACGTAGAAGAGGATTTTTTTTTTGGCATTAGAAGCGAGAAGACCCCGCTTTGGTTTATTTAGCTCCGGGATGGGATAGCCCAAATGTCCCTACGCTGATGAATGATTCAAGTACAGGCTGGATGGGGGGACCCTCTCTTTCCATTAGTCATCCGAGTTCCGATGTCCACGGTCATAAATTCGCTCTGGGACGGGCGAGCGTTGCGGGTCGGGATGGAATTTAACCTTGTTCCGTCAAACCCGTGACAACTTTTCCATTTCTCGTCCGCCCCGAGTCAAGTAGACGAGTTGAGCCCCGCCGCTTGTTGATTTCAGATTACACTGTGATTCGCGAAAGTAGTTTTCCCGGCGACACGGCAAATGCCACCGTAGTCAATTCAGCTGCTGTGCAGGGTATCGTTTCAGCAGTAAAATTACTGTGCTTTCCGCAGGAATCAATCGTCACTTGCTGGTCGAGTTTTTTTGCGAGGGAAACAGTGGGAAAATCTTGAAAAAGACTTGCGCTTTGGAGGGTCCGCATTCCGCAGCCGTGTGAGGTTTCACTCACTAAAAACCCGCTAACCCTGATCCTCCTGACCTAATCCACCCCGGAATCACTTGTTCAGCATTACTTCGGAGTGGGGTCAATCACTGGGCGATGCCACGCCCTCTTCTGATGTCTTCTTGCGGTCTCCAGTTTACTACTCACCTGAGGATCGGGTCGTCCAGCTTTTTTGCCTTGAGGATTCGGACTATGTAGGACACTGTCCTCTCCCAGGTTCCCTGCCTGGAGATCATCTTCCCGATCACATTAGTTGGTGTGATTTCGCCTTCCTGTTCTTCTAGAATCTCCTTTTCCCTGCTCCATTTGGAGCAGTGGAAAAACGTGTGTTCGGCGTCGTCGTTTGGTGCATTACAGTACCAGCACTTTGTGGTGTCTGCTAGCGCCCTTCTGTGCAGATAGGACCGGAAGTATCCATGGCCCGACAGTAACATTGTGATGTAGAAATCCGGGCGATTATCATCTCCGCCCTAATCCGTGACGCGACCAGAGATAAGCCGCTCACGGAGCCAAGTACCTGCCGAAACAGTAGGGGAGATGGTCATCACTTCCGCCCATTGGACCCGGGCGTCAATCCGTACCCTTCCAACAGCTATGATGCAGCTTATGACGCTATCATGCAGTTGAGACCTGCTGTGACATGCAGGGTTAACCAAATTTTGTAAATATTTACGTGACACTTACATAAAAGACGAGTCTACCTACCCCTCAACGGTATGGGCATCATGCTCAGCAGAGCTTACCAGAAGCACGAACGCTTGCGAAAGCTTCCATTCACGATTTAACGATAGCTTCAACCACGGTCATCCGCCAGTTTTCCGCTTCGTCAACTTGCTACTTGCCTTCCAAAACGAAATTTATGTCAAGCTTAATAGTATTAACGAACCTTTTCAATATCAAAATTCAAAATCCCATAAAAAACCGTTATTATTAATGAACGTATTACTAATTACAAAAATGGCGAGAAATCATTGTTGGATTTCATCAGAACTGTCAGCCTAATGTATGCTCCAGATAAGCACTGAATTTGTATTTTTTGACGAATTTTATCACATTAAAGGATTTCAGAGCACTTGTGTTCTCCTGGACCCTCTCTACAGGGATGTTGTGGTCGTAGGACATAGGGGCGGAATTGATGACTTGATGGGCCATGGGCTAATGGGCCACGGGCGGAAGTGATGACTTTCACCCAACCAAGGGTTTGCCGATCCCGGGTTTTAATGAGGGTTGGCAGAGGATTTGGGCGGAAGTGATTGTTGCCCAGAAATCCACTTCTCCGTGCCTCCTGTCAAGCCGTGGGCGCACCTGTGGGATAAGTACGCGGGTCCATGCCCCCCCTTTCATCAGTTTCCCACTCATTTTGCCACTGCTACAATGTTATTTCTCTCTCCTCTTTCTTGATAAGGGATCTTGACTCCTGCGCGGATCGCTGGAGGTAGATAATCTTCCTCTCCATTGCTAGGAGGTCGATTGGGATGGTGGCAGCAATGATCCCAACGGCTGGTCGAGTACTGGAGGCGAGCTGGTTGGTGGATGTAAGGACATAATCAATAATTCTATTTATGTGAGAGGGGGGAGGTATTTTGGTGTAAGGGGAACAAAGGAAGTGAAGGGAAATGAAAGGTTGAGGGGAAGAAAGGAAGTGAAGGGGTGTGATAGGTTGTTTGTTTGTCCAGTCATAGGAAGGGCGTTTGTCCGTCCTGCGGTGGTCGTCCATTGCAAGCGTATTCGAGCGGCAGCGAAACAAGCGGCAGGGCCAGGCGCCTTCGCGCTGCAAGCTTCAGTTTGGCCCTTTTTGTTTGGCAATTTTTATAACACCCCTTCAAAATTTTATCTTTTACATTTCAAGGTTCGTAGATTCCAAACATCCAATGTCCGCCCGCCGTACGCCGTATCATGCATATCTGCTTAATTTTCGGTCTAAAAAATTAGTTCTTTCCACACAGGCTTCATTTGGGCCCTCGTAGTGTCCCAAAAATTGCAGCCCGATCGGAATATACCCAAGTGTGTTATGGGTGAAAAATCTGTGTAAAAATAGTTTTTTTTTGTTTTTAGTAACATGAGCTTGTGAGGTATCGTTTTCCATGTTTTTTAGGACGGGGAGAACGAATATGAAATCAATTTTGGCGAACGAGTTGAAAATTGAGGTTCTAACGAAGTTTCAGCCTTAAATTTACGTTAAATTTTTGTCTATAGTCGTCGTTCTTCTGCACACAGTTTGAGTCTCCATTTGGGAAAACACTTGGGTCCTAGCTGGGCTCCAAAGCTCGGCAGCCCGGGTGAAAAATGGGTGTAAAAATAGTGTTTTTTTCAGGTTTCAGTGACCATGAGCTTGTGAGGTACCTATCGTTTTTCCTTTTTTTTTCTTTTTTTTAGGGCGAAAAGACCAAATATGAAGTTGATTTTGACCAAAGAGTGAAGCATTGAGGTTGTAACGAAGGTTCATCTCCCAAAATTCATTTTGTACGAGTCTCTGGGAGTTGGATCTGTAGCGCATTGCCGCTCGAGTACGTTTGCAGTGGAGCTAATCCTATTTTAATTGATATCTTGACTAAAAACAGCGATACTAATTATCAGGGTGGTCGGTATTATTGAGTGTATCTACTACATAATAACATCTAATACATGTATTTAAATTATATTAAATTGAAATATGTCGTCAGCTGCTTTACAGCGTAGAATTTCTGCAATCTCTCACTGGATTGGTTGAATGGCGTAACTAGACAATGGCGGACCCCTTGGAATGAATGGCTGGGAGATTTGTAGGAGAACGGATTTGGGTTTGAAGCAAACCACCCACTTCTTACCAATCTGGCACTAACCGAGTCTGACGTGGTAAGAATCTATAGAATTAGAGGGAATGGGCCTAGAATATTCAAGTACCTACCTCGTTCAAGCGTTCCCTGATTATTTCCATGCCGTTATTATTTCTAATGAACATCGGATTCGCTTTCTTCTCCTCAAAAAGTTGGAATTGAGTGCCTTACGGAGTTTCAATAATGCATTCTTTCAGTACTTTGGCCAACTGTCAATTTTATATTTTATTAGCTGTTTTGGTAGAATCCATTTGTGAACAAATAAGGAGAGAGTGGTCTTTGTAAATTTGGCTTCGGTATCCGCCAACGGTCTACGATCCATAGATCCATAGATATATATACACACACATATATATATATATATATATATATATATATATATATATATATATATATATATATATATATATAGAGTCCATAATTGTATCTATCCATCTACAGGCGAACTCTCATTATCCATGTTCCATAAGTTAAGAAGTACCTAGTGGGTACATTGGCGTAGTATTATGTCTTTCTAGAAGTATCGACACGGAGGATGGTTTACGAACTCGAAAAAGTCCATCGGAAGAGGAGGAATGATGGAAATAACATTTTCTCGCCGGTAATGAGGTCATTACGTTATCGTTTCAAACCCCATAGTTTTTTCACAGTTCATCAACTTGGCTTTCCATACCTTATAATCTCAACAGATTTACAACGTCCCGGCTTCGAAAAATGTTGAAAAAGGAAGAAAACAAAATGTTCGACAAAATGTAATTTCTGCAAATAAATAAATGAATAATTTGTACTGTTAATGACTCAAATTACTATATTTTTTGTCCTTTAACCTGAGTTGCACTATTAATATATAAATTGATATTTTTTTATCAATACTTCCTGATTTCTAACCATGTAATTTTTCTGTTACAGGTGAGTCATCGAAACGCGGTGGAACTGTGAATAAGTAGGTAACTACCTAGCTATAGGTTCAAATGTTTCATCAATTTACTCTCATGTATTAACGAGTCACATCATTCATTGTTTATTACAAAATACTAAGTTTTTTGACATTTTATGTCTTTACTTTGCTACATAAACTCGAAAATGAAACGCGGGACATGCAACGGAAACAACGTCACGAAAATATTTCTGATGATTTTCGCTTACAACCGATTCGTTGCTACGGAACTTTATCTTCGCCAGTTATCATCGTACAAAAATCGTTCACCACTCGTTGGATAGCTCTCGATTTACCTAACCATACTACGTTAACCACTGCGGACTGCGTGGCCAACAAGCTGCGGTATGAGCGTGATTGTTTAAATGAATGTTTACGTACATAATACAGTGGAGTCCGGCTAATCCGAACTAATTGGGACTGAAGGCTGTTCGGACTAGGTGATAGTTCTGCGACAATTAAGTACGAAGTACTTGTTTTTAAATTGAAACGTGATTCTTTGTCATTTGTGACCGCCCAAGGACAGAGTTTACCATTCGTTGGAAATCTTGACCAAAACAATTAAGTACGAAGTACTTGGTGTGGGTGCGGGAGGGGGCGCTCAGACATAAAATGTCCCTCGTGGTTGCGTACTTGTACGGAAGCTGTACCCACCGTTTGTGTTTCATCAGTTTTGTGCGGTTTCTCACGTTCAAGAGATTGCTGAGATGTGGGAATGGGCCATTTCTCTTCTCACAACTATGGACATTGAAAAGCTGATTAATGGTGTTTTACTGAGCGAATACATAGGTGTTCTGTTTAAATTTGCAACTCGATGATTTGGAAGATAATGAGTGAAATTTGAGCATTCATTTCCTTGCAATTCCTCAAGTTCTATCTTGCTTCGCTACTAAAGCAGTTTAATTTCCCTGTTCAACATGACTATACACGGTGATTCTGATCAGTACATTCTTGATGGTCTTATGAAATATTGCACGCTGATCACGAATCAACCGTATACTATGGTTGCCTGGAAGGATAATTCCTAATTTTCAATTTAAAAAATAAAATAAAATAAAAAACACTGCTTTTGCGCAAAAAACACTCAACAGGGAAAATGTTTTGATGTACGTATATGTACGTTGTAGTTGTTGTATGTACACGTCGAGTGACACCAAATGCCCCCAAATCGGTGTTATTTCAATTTTTAAGGAATTTTTAAAGTTAGAAAAAGTCATCAATTTCAGCAACATTATGAAAATCCACAATACCTCTGGTAAAAAAAAGAAGAAGTAATATATTGAAAACGTTCAATATGAAGGCTGAAATTGAACCAAGTAGGGAAAATAAGAACGCGATACCATTGAAACCATCAAAGCAGGTACTTATGTTAAATTAATATTGTTAGTTTTGAAAATGAAGAGTTCGTATTTTCTCAGTTGGTCAAAAATCCCCCAGAGAACTGGGAAACAGAACGGTAAGGTTTGTTTACCGGCGATTACTACCGATTTCTTCCCCAGCATCGGTCAATTAGACTTTGTATCCATTCGATACCAACAACATCACTAGTTTGGTGGCTACGAGATCCGGTGGTTTCGCTGTGATCGGTTTTCAAATCGGCCTAAGGTCTGGTCACTTTTCTTAGTTACTATGAACCAATATTAATTAAATTCAGCTTATGGGTCCCATTTGGGGTCGTTGGTCCGCGAAACTCGGCGTTACTGTCGGTCTTCTCTGAGGTCTGAAAATTAGGGGTTGACATTTTCAGAACGCCGCAGCTTAAAACATTTAGTAGAAGGGTATGTTTTATTGACGTTTTGGTTCATTATTTTCAATAATGAACCATAGGAATCAAGCATGAAAAAAAAATCGGACCCCCCCCCCCCCCCCCCTCAAAATTTGATGGTTTACGTTTCAAGGTATGTAGAATCCGAAAATGCAATAAAAATATTTCTGTCTGTCCGCCGTACGCCGTACTGGCCACTTTTCTTAGTTACCATGAAAAAAAAATTGATGAAATTCGGGTTATAGGTTCATTTCGGGGTCCTCGAAGCTCGGCGTTACTGTCAGTCATCTCTAAGGGGTTCAAAATAGGGGTTGAAATTTTCAGAACGCCGTAGCTCAAAACTTTCGATTGAAGGGGATGGTTTTTTTTACGTTATTAAATTTGTCTTGAGCTAAACAATTTTTTGAGGGCACCCGGAGTATTGTACGTCCAGCCGTTCGTGTGCACCGAAAAGCTTCATCAACACGATTGTGAATCAAACGGTATAAATCCGGCCAGGATATCATCACTAGGGAGCACCTGATTATAATCAAGGATGGCTGCATGAAGTCGAGTTGGTTGTTCTGCGATATTATTTCATTTGATAAGTGATGGACTATTGGATTTCGTAGGTAGGTACTTGTGAAACTTGAACAAACGTTGACGTATTATTGATGGGTAAATTATTACACAATGGTAAATTATTACACGACGGCAAATTATTACTCAACGGTAAATTGTTACACAACCGTAAATTATTACAGAACGGTAAATTATTACACAACGGTTCATCTACCAAGAAGGGGCTGGATTTTGTTTATCGGTATTTTTGCATCATGACCAACCGTTAAAGTATTATTGATGAGCAAGTTATTACACAACGGTTCACTATACTTGATCGCGAGGGTAGGGGTATCTATTTCACTCCGCATCAATAGTTTTCCTTCAGAACTTCATTATTTGCGTTTCTTTTTGCCATTTTAGTTACTGTTTGTCATCGACAGAATGATTATTTTAGCATCATTTAACTCTTGATTTAGGTAGGCACCTAGTAACGAGTACGGGGACAGGTAGTAACCTGCGGAGGGTCTGCGATCTACATAATATGTATTGAATAGTACATATTATATTATATAGACGGGTTGTCTATACAGAGAGCTGTGATCTGTAACAGAAGGGTATTCTGTACAAAATAATAAACCGTTGTGCAGGGATTTGCAGCGTTTTTATATTGATCCGAACTTGAAGATTTTTTGAGACCACCCGGAGGACTGTATGTCCAGCCGTTTGTTCACAGTAAGGATCCGTGAAATTTGGCATCGTTAACGTGAATGTGAACGGAACGGTATACATCCAGCCTAGAAATCAGCCATAATCATATTATGGCTCTATGAAATCGCGATGGTTGTTCCGTTATTTCATTTGAAGAATGTTGTTTATTTAGGATTTTGTTGATACTTTCGTAATATGAATAACAACAAAATAATAAATCAAGTACTGAATCTTTGAATCGATTTAGGGCTTTCCTGGGGGAGGCACTAGGGTAGGTGTTGGCCACAGAAAACGTTGAACGGAAATTTAAACCGTTGTGTAATAATTTTCACCGTGTTTACGGATGATCTGTGTCCACCTTGTTGTGGTTGATATTTTCTTGAAAGTTGTGTGTGATGATGATCTTCACCGTTAAAATATGAAGCAGGCCATCGTGCGTTACATTGTTAGGTGTGCACTAGAACTTTACTTCTCAGCACATTTACGTCTGTGCTATAACTTGAATTTCACCTCACGTTCTCGTTGACCAACTTCGGCCACATTAATTTATCTGATCTTCTTGATAATCGACAGGACTTCCGTCGGCGTAAACATTTTGGGCATATTATTCGTTGATTCAGTTAACTAAATGACAGGGTCCTTTGCTGCGGCGAGGCCAACCGCCAATGATGGACGCGGGTTGATTGCTCCGCTGATTGCTCGGTCTGCCTGCCGGTGATAAAGTGCGACCAGAGGTTGACCCTCCCACAGACCTGGTCAGTAATTGATTTAGCCGTCGAGGGACAACCCCTCCCAATCCGAATGACCGTTGATGCAGTCGACGAGGAACTTAAATTAAACGCTGGTATCGGTCTGGCGGAACACGAAGCCTACAATGCAGAAGGAGCTGGTGATGGCAGAGGGTTTGACCGGTTGGTAGAAGGAGTGCAACAGACATAGGCAGCATGCTTAGTTTGAGCGATTAGTCGAAGATAATAGGCCACTTATATAAAAGAGTCCATAATATGCCGTAACGTGGGTCCAATTCTTTCTTAGTCAAAAACGCTGCAAAGTCCTTTTCACATGGGTTTATAGAAATTTTGGCTGTTCATTCATTGTTTCTTTCATTGAAATGGCTATTTTTGATGGTTTCCACCAATTTTGGCCCCCAAAAACACGAATTAGGCTCGGTTTTTTTAAAACAGATTATTTTTGATCATTGATAGTACCATTTAATTGTCTTGATTCACCTGTTGATACTACTTCTAGTGTTATTATACAAATGTTCGGTGATTTCAGACAATTTCCCATGTTTTTGACTAATAAAAAATTAATTTCGGGAGCTTAACCTTCGTTGCAACCTCAATTCTTCACTCTTCGGTCAAAATCAACCTAATATTCGGTCTTGTCGCCCTAAAAAACATGGAAAACGTTACCTCACAAGCTCATGTTCGCTAAAACCTCAAAAATCCTTCGAAAACCCCTATTTTTACACCAAATTTTCTCCCATAACACCCCTCGGTGTATTCCGATCGGGCTGCCGTGTTTCAGAGCACAACTAGGACTCAAATGTGTTCCCAAATGGGGACCCAAACTATGTGCGGAAAAACGACAATTTTAGACCAAAATTTAACGTAAATTTAAGGCTGAAACGTCGTTAGAACCTCAATGTTCCACTCTTTGGTTAAAATTTACTTCATACTCGGTCTTTTCATCCCAAAAAATCGGTCAAATGATTTTACAAAAATTAATGTCACCTAAGATTGCTATAAAACTCATTAGCTTTGTTCACAGTGCCAAGTTTCAAAACATTCGAGAATTCGGAAGTTCAGGATTTCAGGTTCTGGGACTTCCACTATGAACGGTTTCAGAATCTGAAGAAGAATATGAAAAATCCATAGAAGGAAATCGGAACCTTCAGAGCTTCATAACCGGCGATTACTCGATGGTCGATGCGGTGTTAGAGTCCAGAATTACGGAAGCAATGCCAACTGCAGTGAGCATGCGCCATAGTACTGAATCCTGAAAAAATTTCCGAACGGAATCCAACGGTTCCGAACTGGATCGGATCTGGGTTGTAGATGCAATATAAACATAGAACTCGACCTTCGAACTCGGGATGGTTTCACTGTGCAAATTCACTATGGCACTAGAACTAAGCATGCGCGGGATGGTTCCGAACGGTTTCGAACTGCACTGCAAACAAAGCTGCTGTTCACGGTTTGTGTTAGTTGCGGCCTAATCCTCTGAAAAGGTACCTATGAGTTGAGACCCAGAGTGTCAGGAGGGTGGTTTGAATGAGGATAACCTGTGATTCCTTCTTTATGTGTTTTCATATTTTTAAGTGAAAGTTGATTCCATTCTGAGAATTTCAAGACCAACCGCACTCTCCTACGTTCATTAGTTTTTATTCCTTGGATTTTCAAAAAATTGGGCAAATAGTGACGTCACTGTACCCGTCTCGCAAGAGCGGAACCCCCTTTCCCAGCGTGACGTCACTATTTACCAAACTTAAAAAATCCGTAGAATAAAAACTACTTATCGCAGGAGATTGCGTTTGGTCTCAAAATGCTCTTGGAACCAACTTTCTTTTTAACGTCCCGTAGAGTAATTCATGCATTGCAGGTGACATCCCTTATGGGGTTGTATAGATCACTCTCACTCATTGCAGATCGTCTGGAAGTATACATAAATATGATAACTGATCTGTGATGATGGTGAATTCACTGCGCAATTTAATTACCTAATTTCACTACTGGTGACGCAATATGAACAGCTTACGTACAAGTTTGACTAGGTACCTACATTAGAGTAGGTGATGTTATCATCATAACAATGTCCCAAGAATATTTGAATAAATTGATTGATTGACCTAAGATTTGGTTGCTACCTACCCATTGTTTCTTATGTACCTATGTCGTATAGCAGCTTCAAAAGTGACTGTCATTAATGAGGCTAAAAATGTTTGAGTGAGCAGTGTAGAAGGAACTGTTCAGCTTCCCCATCTTTTGCACACCATTCATCTGTGTTTTATGGTACCAAAATTTATAGCCTCCATAAACGAAGAGCGGTTTCGATTTCTCACTTCAAATAATTTCCATGATAGCGGCAGACAAGAAGTTCAGGGCCGCACTCGTACGCACCACGGAACGTCCGGGATCGCAACTTCTTCGTCTTCGCCTACAAACATTTTCCGCACTCAGATCAATATTAGGTGTCATAAATCGATTTTTTGTTTCAACTTTAGAGTTGCTCAAAATCTGAATAAACATTCTTAAATCAACAAAAACAGGAGTAGTTAAATTAACAAAAATAGGAGAAGTTTGTAGTTTCGTGCAATGAACAATAATTATTATTTAAATAATAAACACCTTAGAGGCCAATTTTTGATTATGCATATTTTCTATTGTCGTACTGCATGAGCGTTAATTTTCTATAGTAATTTGTTACGGCCAAGTCAGACTGCAAGATATTCGTGAATAAATAGATAGGTACCAGCGAGTGATGGATTTGAATGATAGCCAACTACTATCGTTATGTGGGCATCACATTCGATTAGTTATATACTATTATAGTTGTGCAACAAGGAAAATTCATCGACGGTAAACTTATGAAACATTCATGCGCAATAGCCACAACTGACATTAAAATGGACAAAAATTGCAATAACAGTGCCTAAAATGGTGGATGGTGGTGACCGTTTCGATAGTTAATGATATTTTGGCGCCTAAGAGATCAAAATTCAGTTTGGTCGATTCGAAGATTTCTCAAAATTGGAATGAACTTGGTAAAATAAATGAATGAATAGTACATTCATTCAACTATCATTTGAATAAAGACAATGTTTGAGGGGCGAGGAAGTGTTCGCGTTTTGATGTTCAAGGTTTAAAAAAATGATCGATGAAGTAACTTACCTAGTAGGGGAGTTTGGTATCTGTGTTACTTCGAGAATTCTTTCATCCCGCTTCTGACGCATGTATGGGTTTCAGCCATAAAAAATATTCAGCAAATTTATTCAGTAACTATTCATTGATGATTCCATATATTCCTACCTATATGCTGGTAATCCGCAGTGGGCCGTTTTTGTGTCAGACTTCCTTTACAGTGCATTCCATCAGTAGCGGGGAACCCAATAAATTCTAACTTGCTCCGATCTACCTTTACTTCAGGTTCTCACTATTTATTTATGCGCAGGGGTTGGGAACGTCTCTTGATATTTTGATATGACCTGTCGTAGGCAGCCTTTCCCTGTGTATGAATCATTCATAAACCTCGTACAGGGTTGCTTGAACGAAACGAAAAATGGTTTCGAACTTCGAAATTACCTTGAACGTTGAAGTTCGTCCATTAGTTATTCGTAAACTGAAATTACCAAATGGTATATTATATGGACATATGGAGCGGTGGCAGCTCAGCCGCCTGTATGGAGAACTTGAGCAATTTTGTTTTCGAATTCAATGATATTATGCTTAGGAATTCCATAAATATGTAATATTCTCAATTGTTTAATAGCTAAGCTGATCGGAAACGTGCGTAACCCTTAGTAGAAACCACCTCCGAAATCAGAATTTCAACCAGAATTTTGAGTTTCAGACACAAGGTAATTTATTTGTTCCGCGTCACTGTCTTTTGTATTTTGCCTGTACCCACTTTCACAATAAATTCATACGATCTGAAATTCGGAAAGCTCATGTGGGTTGGAGCCAAATATTCATTCAATCATAATCCAACTGTATTATTCGTTTTTGCGAGCGCAAACACGAAATTCTCGATACTCGCAACTCGCAAGTCCGTCTTACAGATTTTTACGGAATTTTCATACATGTTGCGTCCCGGAGTTTCAGTGCAGTCGGAATGGTAGACCCTAACCTTCTAACGGTTATATCTTGGGTTTACAACCGATTGTCATGATATTCCTCAAGATTATGTGGTCCCCATGAATGTCATTGTGACCTTATCAATAAGCGGCTGTACGCATGCGCAATCAATGTAACAAATTGAAAAAAAAATCTACCATGGCCGTGGGTCACACACTGCGGAGGAGTTACAGGTGAGCTTACTGAAGCAAGATCACACGATCGATAGCTAGTGCTCTGGTACAAAACAGATAAAACGCAATTTCTTGAATTTGGTCTCAATCGCCAACTTGACCAGACGGTAAATTTCCTGGGTTTGAAGTTTGACAATCGATTGCCATGGCAGTCACACGTGGAGGCACTTACTCCTAAGCTAAACACATGCATATTCATGATTCGTCGGTTGAGCAGAAATGTCTCCATGGATGTCCTTCTGCAGGTGTACCACACGTGTTTCGCGAGCAGGATGTCGTACTGCATATTGTTGTGGGGTAATTCTTGCCACTCGGAGAAGATATTCAAGCTGCAGAAACGCTTTGTGGGTGTCATGGCTGGCCTCAGTTGGAATGGTACATGCAGATGGTTCGTTCATTCGTTTCGGCATTCTGACTTTCAAGCATTTTGATTCTAAATGTCTTGAATTTGAAAGTGAATTTGCCCTATCTCCCCATTGTGTCAGATACCTATGGTTATGCTGCGAGATCCTGCAGGAACCTGGTTATTGCATATTCACGACTCGCAGTTTCTCTTCAAGTGTGATCCGCACCAGGTGGGTTCCAGGCTTTTCAGTGCCTTCCCTGAAGAAATCAGAAATTTGAATGGCAAAATGTTCTCCAGAACTATTAATGCACGCCTACTCCAAGCCGAACTTTACTTTGTTGATGACTTTTATAATATTTCCTGGTTAATGTGATAGTTTTTGTTGAGTATTTTTTTAAATATCTAATTCACCAGTAATATATCTATCGTGAGTCCCTCCCGGAACTACTCCTAGCAGATTTAAGTTCTCACAAATATTTCATAAGCCAACTTTAGTTCTTACCAAATAAACCATACGAGTGGGGAACAAGCCGCAGGAGTCAGAGCACAACCTGGGTCCCCACCGGTCCCCACCATCCCCTACCAAATAGGGGATGGAGGGAGACGACTCCCAGTAACGTAAATACTCGCCTCCTTCGACTTTTCACTCATTCGACGCTTCCTGTAGTCGCTGGCTACTCTCTCTTCTCCTACCCTGCTCTCCAACCAATCCATAGAAGATCCTAGATGACGGTGGTGGTCAGCCCATAACCGCCTAGGCAAATTCTCCCAAAAAGATCTCAGATGTCGGTGGTGACACGCTCATAACCGCCTGGGCAATTCCTCACACCACCGTGATGAATGTAAGCCAATTTTAAATTCATCACAATATCCATTCTGAATTAAGCCATCTGTAATATTTATGTCACGTATTCTATTCTTTGCATCCCCAAATCTTTATTTACCATCTCACCGTTTTTGGTTTTATATATTTTACTGCTATTATACTCATCACATGTTTGTTGTACCCTGGATGTATATTTTACCTAGGTTCTTAATAATTATGTCGACGTTTGTATTGTCTGTTTGAAGGCTGCTACAAATAAAACCTTTGAATTTGAATTTGAATGTAAACATGTGAAACCTGTATACCTGTTTTGATATCTAGTGCAATTTTTGGGAGTCTCTTAGCTGGGGTCTCAGATCGTCCACTGGTACCTATTCCACAGTGACTAGAGGAAAAAAACGCTGCAAATCCCTGCACAACGGTTGATTATTTTGTATAGAATACCCTTCTGTTACAGATCACAGCTCTATGTATAGATAACCCGTCTATATAATATGATATGTACTATTCTATGCATACTATGTAGATCGCAGACCCTCCGTAGGTTAGTACCTAACCCCGTACTCGTTACTAGGTACCTACCTAAATCACGAGTTAAATGTTGCTAAAATAATTCTGCCGATGACAAACAGTACCTAACAAAAAGAAACACACATAATGAAGTTCTGAAAAGAAATTGTTGATGAGGAGTGAAAAAAGTTGCAAAAGTACCTACCAACAAACTCCAGCCCCTTCTACGTAGATGGTATAATGAACCGTTGTGTAATAATTTACCGTTGAGTAATGATTTACCGTAGTAATAATTTACCCATCAATAATACTTCAACGTTTGTTCAAGTTTCACTACCTACCAACAAACTCCAAAAGAGCCATCATTTTTCAAATTAAATAATATCACAGAACAACCAACTCGACTTCATACTCCGCCAATATAATCAGGTGATCCCTACCAATGATTGGCCGTATTCACAAATTCCTATTGTGGGCGCGTCTCTGGTTACGAGATTTGGTTTGAATTGTATACAATTTCATTCACATTTCACACTGGAGTCGAAAATGCCTGTCGGTGCAAACTTCGGGGCCTTACTGTGAACGAACGGCTGGACGTACGATGCTCCGGATGGTCTTAAAAAAACTCGCAAGTTCAAGAACTATTTAAAACCGTAAAAATATTTACGTAAAAAAATGGTATAGGCGTTTTGAAAATTTCAACCCCTATTTTGAACCCCTTAGAGATGACTCACAGTAACGTCGAGCTTCGAGGACCAACTAGACGCCGAACGGAACCTATAACCCGAATTTCATCAATTTTTTTTCATGGTAACTAAGAAAAGTGGCCCGTACGGCGTACGGCGGACAGACAGAAATATTGGTTTATTATTTTCAATAATGAACCATTGGAATCGAGCATGAAAAAAAAAATTATTACCCCCCCTCAAAATTTGATGGTTTACGTTTCAAGGTATGTAGAATCCAAAACTGCAATAAAAATATTTCTGTCTGTCCGCCGTACGCCGTACGGGCCACTTTTCTTAGTTACCATGAAAAAAAATTGATGAAATTCGGGTTATAGGTTCCGTTCGGCGTCTAGTTGGTCCTCGAAGCTCGACGTTACTGTGAGTCATCTCTAAGGGGTTCAAAATAGGGGTTGAAATTTTCAAAACGCCTATACCATTTTTTTACGTAAATATTTTTACGGTTTTAAATAGTTCTTGAACTTGCGAGTTTTTTAAGACCATCCGGAGCATCGTACGTCCAGCCGTTCGTTCACAGTAAGGCCCCGAAGTTTGCACCGACAGGCATTTTCGACTCCAGTATGAATGAAATTGTATACAATTCAAACCAAATCTCGTAACCAGAGACGCGCCCACAATAGGAATTTGTGAATACGGCCAATCATTGGTAGGGATCACCTGATTATATTGGCGGAGTATGAAGTCGAGTTGGTTGTTCTGTGATATTATTTAATTTGAAAAATGATGGCTCTTTTGGAGTTTGTTGATAGGTAGTGAAACTTGAACAAACGTTGAAGTATTATTGATGGGTAAATTATTACTACGGTAAATCATTACTCAACGGTAAATTATTACACAACGTTTCATTATACCATCTACGTAGAAGGGGCTGGAGTTTGTAGGTAGGTACTTTTGCAACTTTTTTCACTCCTCATCAACAATTTCTTTTCAGAACTTCATTATGTGTGTTTGTTTTTGTTAGGTACTGTTTGTCATCGGCAGAATTATTTTAGCAACATTTAACTCGTGATTTAGGTAGGTACCTAGTAACGAGTACGGGGTTAGGTACTAACCTACGGAGGGTCTGCGATCTACATAATATGTATATAATAGAATAGTACATATCATATTATATAGACGGGTTATCTATACATAGAGCTGTGATCTGTAACAGAAGGGTATTCTATACAAAATAATAAACCGTTGTGCAGGGATTTGCAGCGTTTTTATTGCAGTTTTGGATTCTACATACCTTGAAACGTAAACCATCAAATTTTGAGGGGGGGTAAGAATTTTTTTTTTCATGCTCGATTCCAATGGTTCATTATTGAAAATAATAAACCAAAAATAGTCTCCCGCCAACATTAATTTCTCCTAATTTCAATGTCCTTGTGTTTTCTCCATTGGTTTCTTCGAAATTCCAAAGTCTTGTTAATTTGTTTTCTATAATAACTTAGCCGTTTGGGCGACATTAGAATATCCGCTTGCGCAAATTCGAATTCCTATTAGGCATTCGACATTTCGATCAATTGGTGACATTACGGCCAACAAGTAGTTGACATGATAGGCGCGTTATTGTTACATTCAAGGCCATATAATATTATCTAAAGCCATCGATTCCGTTGTGGCGTGTATTGGTTTCATTCTGTCATTCCACAAAGACGCAAATGGAACAAACATATTTTGACTGTGGAACAAGTTTCATTTCTATTCTGGTGACCGACATCATAATTATTGACTGCTGGTTGTTGTTCGCGCCGTATCGTCCCGATGTCGTGGGTGGGTGACGGGTAGTGCTACCTGTTGTGTACGATTCATATTCATGCACTGGGAAGCGTCGTCCGTGAGCTGCTGCGACCTCGCGATCCCATCAGTTATCTTGATAATCAGGAAATCAGAGAGGCCCCATCTTGTTAAAATTGCTACCTAAGATAGTTCTTCCTCTCTTCTCACGAATATCTTTAATGCGTCTCGCTAAATTCCCCCTTATCTATCCTTCTGAAATTGGTCAGTTGCCTACCATTTCAAATTTACCGATTCTCACAAGTCGTTCCAAGTTGGTGTCCTTTAGTAATACAATTGTTAGTTATAACTCCTTTACAAGGATTTAATAATGATTTGTGTCTCGCGATCGCTGCCGCCCTTCATGCTGTATCCAGTCCCGGATCTCCCCAGGCCTGGGAAACACATCGCTATAGCAGCGTGTGTTTTACACCCATCTGGGGACACAGTGGGTCCTCGTTGTGCTCCTAAGCTCGGCAGCCCGATCGGAATACACCCAGGGAGAAAATAAGTTTTTTCCATGAGGTTTTAGTGAACATGAGCTTGTGAGGTATCGTTTTCCATGTTTTTTAGGGCGAGAAGACCATGAAGTTGATTTTGACCAAAGAGTAAAGAATTCAGGTGATAACGAAGGTTCAGCTCTCAAAATCCATTTTTTATGAGTCAAAATCCATTTTTTATGAGTCAAAAACCTGGCAAATTGTCTGAAATCACCATAAATTTGTATAATAACATTAGAAGTACAATCAACGGGTGGATCATGACAATATTAATGGCACCATCAACAATCAAAGTTAATTTTTAAAACAGGAGCCTAATTCGTGTTTTTGGGGGCTAAATTGGTGGGAAACATCAAAAACAGCTATTTCAATTATTGCACATGAAAGAAACAATAAACGTATTTCCATAATTTCTGTAGGTACGTCCAATAGAATAATAAACCCATGTGATCAGGACTTTGCAGTGTTTTTCATATACATTTCCTTTCTTATACGGTCCACTATTATATTATTTTCCATTTCCGCTTAGATTGAAGCCTTTTCCAGTCTATGAGCGTGTAGATACTCTTTAGGTTCGTTCGCGGTGGCCATCTGACTGTCTTCAAACCGTCAGATCCATCATTTGGCGTTCGCGGTGGTCTTGCGGACTCGTATCGGACTGTATAGCATCCATAGGATGCTGTTCGCGGTGTTTTTCTGGCGGTTCGAAGACAGTTCCAAGACCGTCAGATCAGTCCGCGGATTTTCCGATGTACTCCTTTCTGACTGCTCGCCCCCCACTACCGCTCGCCCGCTTAAGCCAATCAAATCATTTCTCATCGCACCGTCGTTCGTCGTTGTTATTCGTTCTGTGTGTTCGTTCTAATAACCCTACCTACCCACTTCTCTCACTTGCGTTTTGGTCCAGTGATGAGGGTCGATCACTCCTATCGAGGTGTCATCGGAAGATGATTTGGACTTACTCCATCCAGTGAAAAAAAAATGAAAACTATCTGGAAGAAGTTTTTCCTGTATACGACGAGGAAACTTTTTTTGTTCATTCTCATCCAGAAGACGTCACTGGCCGTTCTGTTAGGGACAGATTGGCATCTCTACTAGCGTCTTGAATTCATTTATTATAGTATTGTTTAGATAACTACCCAAGCTTTTGTATTTCAATCACCATATCCTTCAACGACTGATCTTATAGTGAGCACTTGTATGTCCCTGAATCAAGTTTCCTACCATAACGATAAACGCCGCAAATTCTACTGGCACAAATAACTAGAGGGGTTAACAAAAAAATTGTAATGGACATACAAAATTGCTGCCTATAGATTTATTTCGTGCGTAATAATGAGGTGGTCGGTTGAATATCCCAATTGAAAAACGCTGCAAATACCTGCACAACGGTTTATTATTTTGTACAGAATACCCTTCTGTTACAGATCACAGCTCTATGTATAGATAACCCGTCTATATAATATAATATGTACTATTCTATTATATACATATTATGTAGATCGCAGACCCTCCGTAGGTTAGTACCTAACCCCGTACTCGTTACTAGGTACCTACCTAAATCACGAGTTAAATGTTGCTAAAATAATTCTGCCGATGACAAACAGTACCTAACAAAAAGAAACACACATAATGAAGTTCTGAAAAGAAATTGTTGATGAGGAGTGAAAAAAGTTGCAAAAGTACCTACCAACAAACTCCAGCCCCTTCTACGTAGATGGTATAATGAACCGTTGTGTAATAATTTACCGTTGAGTAATGATTTACCGTAGTAATAATTTACCCATCAATAATACTTCAACGTTTGTTCAAGTTTCACTACCTACCAACAAACTCCAAAAGAGCCATCATTTTTCAAATTAAATAATATCACAGAACAACCAACTCGACTTCATACTCCGCCAATATAATCAGGTGATCCCTACCAATGATTGGCCGTATTCACAAATTCCTATTGTGGGCGCGTCTCTGGTTACGAGATTTGGTGTGAATTGTCGGTGCAAACTTCGGGGCCTTACTGTGAACGAACGGCTGGACGTACGATGCTCCGGATGGTCTTAAAAAACTCGCAAGTCCAAGAACTATTTAAAACCGTAAAAATATTTACGTAAAAAAATGGTATAGGCGTTTTGAAAATTTCAACCCCTATTTTGAACCCCTTAGAGATGACTCACAGTAACGTCGAGCTTCGAGGACCAACTAGACGCCGAACGGAACCTATAACCCGAATTTCATCAATTTTTTTTCATGGTAACTAAGAAAAGTGGCCCGTACGGCGTACGGCGTACGGCGGACAGACAGAAATATTTTTATTGCAGTTTTGGATTCTACATACCTTGAAACGTAAACCATCAAATTTTGAGGGGGGGTAAGAATTTTTTTTTTCATGCTCGATTCCAATGGTTCATTATTGAAAATAATAAACCAAAACTTAGTGCCACTTACCTACCTAATTTTACGATTACGGTGGGTGTTCCAAGAACTGGCCTAGCAATTTATTGTTGGTTTTTGCCAATTTTGGCCCACTCGAAGACTAATTTTGAAAAATTATCTTCGATTGTTGAAATTGTATTTTTCTGGCTGAATTCACAGTTTATGCTACCTACCTTTTTTTGTAGACGTTTCCGGTGATTTCAGCCGTTTTATCAGAATATTGACCCTTGAGGAAACCGAATGCATAGCTATATTAACAAAAAATGAGCACATGAAGAATGTGTAGTCAGTTATCAGCAAAATTAGTTAGGTACCTACCTAACAACGAACTTCAAACTTTCGATTAGGTATTTCTTCAGTCACCAATTATTCCACAGAAGTACACTGGTATCACCGAATTTGATAAACATCCCATTAGGTCATTAGTTAGGAAGAAAACTACAGAGATTTCGATTTATTTTTATTAAAAGTACTTCGACTAAGTACAAGTTGAGATAAAGGAATGCATAACATTGGTAAGAGATGAATACTCGAAGCAAAACATGGAACTATATTACAACTAGGAACATATAGAAGATAGTCTACCCATTCATCAGAAGCATAGGAATAATCGTAATATAAGACTTGAGTAGGTAAGTGGAAGAATGAAAAAAGTAATAAATTAGCCGAAATCAACGATGACCTACAGGACGAACGTTAGTATTATTGTTATAAAAAGAAGAAATAAATTAGCAGAGATCAATGATGACATATGAACTTCTCACACATGCACAAGTCACAGCCTTTCAATAAACCTTAATAGGTATGATTTGTATAACAAACGTCAAAAAGCAGAAAAAAATCAAGATCGACGACGACACCACACAATCAGGAAGGTTAGACATTTGCAGGATACACAGCGTTTGCAGTCAGATTTCATTCCCAAGCGTTCGCGGTGTACCCGGTCCATTGTGAGTTTGAAAGTTGGTATTGGTGGCGCATGCGTGTTGGCAAGATCAGAAAAGTGGCTTCAGACGGTTCCCTGAACGTCAGAAAAACACACCGCGAACGAAGCATTTGTTAGAACAGTTGTTGATACCAAAATGTATTAATGCTTCACGCAAATCTCGTCCAGAGTACTTCCATCTTACAAGATGTAAAAGATATAAGTATACTAAACTGTTAGGAAGCCCTGTCATTGGCAATAGTTTTTGGATTACCGTTTCTTGTAGATACGTTTATATTCATTGGCGGTGAATGAAAGTGCATCAATTTTTAGCTCAAAATTCTGAATAGTTCGGGGGCATACTAATCGCATAAGGCTGGAAAACCCGCGACGGGGGGGAAATCGGGGAGATGTAGAAGTATCTTTGTTGCCGAAAGCCCTCTCTGTTGTTATTTAACAGTAATACAGTACCTATGTTCATACATAGAGCCCGACGTGATATTGAGCAGTGGGTGTCAATAATTTCTGATTGGCCCCAATAAATAATGAATTTGCGTTTTATTGAAAACCGGTTGGTGGGAAGAAAAATCGTTCAATATCGGCGATACCATCAAAACGTTCTTCTACAGCGAATGAAAAGACTTGTAAATAAAGTACAGCCGCTTGTAAAGAGAAGCTGTGATCGTCCACGCCGGACTCTAATCCTTTCACGTCACTTCCATTACATTCGCTCCTAATGGAACACAGGCCGCACATCCTTCCCTCCCGTGAACCAAATGTAAAAGCGGCGTTGCGTTCAGCGGCGGAGCAGAGCCGTTGTGAAGGTGAAAGTGACGTGACGAAACCGAACAAAATAATTGGCAGCTGTGATGTATTAGTCGATGTTGATCCCCATGTTATGAAGCGGATAATAGAATTTCGATGTTTACGTACGTAGTAAAACACGGTAGGGAGCTCGTGATCCACATTCGCTCACGCAGCATGACTGTATGAGCGAATTTTTCAAACACCATCCTATACATTTGTTTGTGGTTTTAGCATGCTGTACCAGTTGTAAGCCGTTTTTGACCCTCAAAAACTCAAATTTAACCCAATCCTTTAATTTATTTTCCAGTAATTTTTTGTTTTAAAATTGAAATAGTCGTTTTTTGTTTCGAGTCGCCAGTATAACAACTATAGCAACTTTTGGATAGTATATCTACCTATCAATTTTTTGTGATTTTGGTCATTTCCTTATAGAAATTTGAATTCGAGCCACTTTTTTAAATAAAAAAATATGTTTTGAGTTTTATAAATAATAATTTTTCTATAACACGTACGGTGATTCATAGCCATTGTTGCCGATGTTTACCAATTTTAGACCCACTAAAACTCAAATTTGCCCCCCCTCACCCGAAACATGGTTAGGTGGGTTACCTGTTTCCACATATCCTTCTAGTTGCCGATGAGGATTTCGGCATGTGAACATAGCTCGCAGCCAAGGTCAGATATTTTAGCAACGTGAAATGTGTGAAAATTTATTGTAGTTGTGCAAAAATTAACCGTGAGAAACGTAAATTATTTTCTATTCAAATAGGCTGACAGCCATCCAATTCAGCTGCTGTTACGTTCATTTTAACCTTCTGGGATGTACTGTGTAACTAACCGAAGGATAAATTGTCGAACATGTAAACAGAACATGGTCAACACACACATTGTCGAACATGGTTGAGTACAGAAGTCGGCTTTGTTATATGTTTTTGAAACTGTTCTATTCATACATTTCAACTAGTTATACTTTCGGTATTCTTTGTGTCAAGTTATTAAATAGGTAGTACCTACTCGAATAATAAATGTTTTTTCTGGTGATGTTTTCTAAATTTCCAACAAATCTTCATTTTTATTCCACGTTTCTAATATGTTTGTCTTTTGCTACTCCCGTAATCACTGTATTAGGTATTCTAATAATGCTCTGTAATTGCAGCTGTGCGCAGAAAAAGGAAACACCCTGCAAAATAACACTACAGCTACTGTTTCATCTTTCGGTTCAGAATGCTTTTCGTAACTTTCACATCACTTGTAGGTAGGTACTTTATTTGTAATTATAAATTAAACTCCCGGTATAGCGGCGAAAAATACACCTGGTATAGCAGTTATATAGGGTTATATAGGGTTTAGTCAAGATGTGCTGACGTCGGTCAACCACATTCTGGGACGAACCAACTAATCAATGGAGTACTCTCGACCAAATGCTCCCGAAAGTTTCTAGGTTGAGATATCAACGTGAAAGGTAAGTTCCCTATATAACTTTTGGTTGAACGACATTTCCATCTTTTTCAAGCAAACAATCCCGCGCTCCGCCTCCACTCAAAATTGTTCGGACGCTTTTGTGGCTCTTGAAAAACAGCCAAGTGTCGAAGTTTGTGCAGCTTTTGAGACGAAACTTCGGTGAATAGCTCGGTCCCAAGAAGTCGGTCGAGAAATCCCCATTGCCGTCTGGAAGCCGGAAAAAAAAGGCCAACTCCGAAGCAGAAGGAAACCTCGACTCAGTCTTCGAACCTTCCTCCTTTTTATTGATGGCTTCGGAATCTAATGGCTGTGAATAACATCAAGTGGAGGTATTTCGGGAATGGACGGGAGCAGTTGGGGAAAAAGTTTGAAGCAATTTCCCCAGACTGCGGCACGCGGAAGTTTGGGACGGGGGAGGAATAAGTACGATGCGGTGCTTGGGAGTCGTCTGTGGCCTCAGTCGATGGTGAAGTTAACGGAATTTATCGGGATTATCGTGAAATCGTCGGCGGTTTGGAATAAAACGAATCTCCCATCAGAAGAGCGGTGAGGTCAAAAGGCTTACGTGGACATTTAGAGGGTGAAGAATCAGGGTGTAAATCAGGAATTGATGATAGCGATCTGTGTGCTGATTCCAGCACCAGGTTGGCATCGTTAACAAATGTAAGACAGCCAAGATGTAATACCGAATTTTTCAAGCGTATTTCCTACAATAGGGCTTTAAACTTTTTCTATGAAAATAAGATTAACACCACTTCATATAAATCGTTAAGCACATTCAAACATCGTATTAAGCAGTGTATTAGAGTTATTTGATGTCGTTCACTTTTGGAATTGTCTTTTTGTACAATTTAGCTCTTTTTGAACCATCAAGTTGGAATTGTTGCTCCATTCTGTTTCTGCGATTAATATTTTTTATACCTATCTTAAGTTTTCTGTGTTATCCAAAGGCTAGTAGTCGAAAGTATCTCTTTTGAAGTTTATTTGTATTTTCCGATGGCTAACGAACTCCACCTGAGAGCACAAGTTCTAGAAACTTATTCTCATGGTGGGCGAAATTAGAGACATATTTATTTAATTTCATGTCTTCTGAATTACCTACTTTATAATGAAGATACTTCTTGTACTTATATAGTGTAGAACATATTAATTTTAGTTAAGAATTTGATTTTTAAATTTATATGAAGAATTTTTCCAATTTTTTGTGTATTCTATTTCGCTAAATAAACCAATTCTAAATTCTAAAATTCTAAATTGAAGTGTGGTCGCATGAGCTACTTCGGAACAAGCACCACCTGCGCTCTTGTGAGTACTGTACGTGCTTAAGTTCCTAGTAGAGTTATTCAGTGGTACATCATACAAAATTATCGCAATTTCCTTATGTAATTCAAATAAGATCTATCCTCAACAATACCGCTGAGGGTGCATGGAATGGCTAGACTGTAGAATAGACGCTGGTCTTCAGGTACTCCGGTGCTCGACGGAATAACTCCAAAAATAGTATCCAAAAATAGAATGATTTCGAAATAGAATTCAACACTTTTCATACAAGATGCGACATCAGCGTTCTGAAGGAGGAAATTATAAATAAGAAAAAAGTCAAAAATGCGGAAATTTGTCGAAAAAATGACAAATTACCTCCTGAGAAATGACAGTATAGTGGGTTCCTACATACACTGCCGCAAAACTGTAGCGGTTGCAACGAAATTGCAATCAATCATAGCCTCCTCACCAAGTTTGTGAAATCGATTTATTGTAATTTATTTTAAATTTGTTTGCTCCAATGGTGTTGAATAATATTATTTTCTCGTTTGTTTTTCCACGCTGTATTTATCCGTGTAATTTGGCTTGCCCGTACTCAACAAAATAAATAAATAAATTTTGAATTTCCCGAACAATACGGATTTGTTTACTCCTAAATTCGTAAAAAGTCGTTCGCGAGTTTCGTCGCGAGTGATTTGATTCCTAAATTCGTGTTGCCAATAAAAAGTCAATTCTTCCTTCGCATCGATCGTGCCCACTCATTTCTAAGATAAAAGTTAGGTATCTCAAAATAACAACACCCACCAAAAAGTGGTGACCCCGACGTGATCAGGTACCAACGTTCGTAATGGGCGGGCGCGCTCAAGAACCAGAAGTTACCGCCTCAAGTGCTGTTCAACACTCACAAACTGGAAGTTGACGGTCGATTAATTTAGCCGCATCCCCATTCTGGAAAGCCAGTGTTCCAAATTCGTTTAGCGTGTGCAAAACGCAGTTCCGCATAAAGAATGTTCTCAGCGATCAGGACCGCTACGATTGCATTATCAGCGCGATCATCTCAAGCGTCCTATTTCAGGTCAGCGATCTTAGGTATAGCGTACCAACGTCCGGTTGAGAACAAATGCGAGCAGTGGCGTAGCCAGGATTGTTGAATGGGGGATTATCGGAAATCGAAAAAAAAAGTTCCAGTCATGCAGCATGGCTATAAGAGCGAATTTTCAAAGAAATATTCCTGCTATCGTGTAAAAAGATGATATAGCGAGAAACCATACCAATTTTCTTAAAATTATATAATTTTTCGTGATTTTAGCCATTTTTACCGATGTTTGACCCTAATAAAATCAAATTTGACCCACTTGTTTTTGAGATAAACAGTTTTATGATCCAAACAGTCCGTCCGTCGCGATTAATCATCCCACACAATGTCAGGTGAATTGATATTGATTTTAGCCATTAATCAATTTTTTACCCCCAAAAATCAAAATCTGACTCCTGCTCTGTGTGAAAAACAACTGAAATGGTATTTTTCTGTCTTTGCTCACCCTTCCATACCATTCCAGTGATTTTACATCAATTGTTTGCAATTTTAGCCGTTTTCACCGACTTTTGACCCATAAAAACTCCAATTTGACCCCCTTGGAATTTTTGAAAATTGCTTATCATCGAACTCATCCTTCTGTTTGACAACAAACGTTTTGGAGGAATTTGGAATTTTTATCATGTACCCAAGGGCGGATATCATCTGGAGTGGCACCTAAATATATATACATACATAATACATACATTTTTGTTAAAATCTAGGGATGAACTGAGGATGCTCTGAAAGGGATTTGCCTGTAAAAGTATTTCAACAATTCATGTTCTGAAAACGTTACCCATAGCAATAGCTTCATTTCCTTTTAAAATTTGTTAATAAGGTTTGACATTACAAATAAAGATGAATTTAAATTAAATTTAACAAAGCACTAAATGTTACAGGTAACGTTAGGTAAGATAAATATTTATGAAATAAAACATTTATTTGGCAACAATGTTCGAGAATTTTCAAGGAATGAAGCTATTGCAATGGGTCCAAAATTTTCAGAAAATAAGTTTTTGAAATTATGTTACAGGCAAATCCGTTTCAGAGCATCCTGATGCATCTCTACATTTTAACAAAAATGTATACCTACGTATATTATATATATATTTATTTATGTATTATTCCTGACCTTGGGTACGTGATAAAAATTCCAAATTTCGCCAAAATGTTCTTACTGCCAAACAAAAGTGTCGTGAGTTCCTCCCAGAACTACAACACTAGCATACTTAAGTTCTCGCAAACCTTGTGCAAACCAACTTTAGTTCTCGCCAATAAACTGTAAGAGTGGGGACGAGAGACGCAGGAGGTAGAGGCCCAGCCTGATTCCCCACCATCCCCTACAAACTAGGGGATGGAGGGAGACAGCCACTGGGGTCTATAAAACCCCGGTGCCTGCCTCTTTTTCTTCATTCTACATTCTCCTCTAGTCGCTGACTACTCTCTCTCCTCCTTACCTCATCCCTCTCTCCTCACCTAAAAGATCCCAGGTGTTGAGGTGGTGATTCGCTCATAACCCCCCTGGGCATATCCAAAAAAGATGCTGTGTTGAGGTGGTGATTCGCTCATAACCCCCAGCCACACCAATCCAAAAAGATCCCAGGTGTTGAGGTGGTGATTCGCTCATAAACCCCCTGGGCATATCCTCACACCGCTCGTGATGAAATACACCAATTTAAAATTCATCGCAAAAAGGATGAGCAATTTTCAGAAATTCGAAGGGAGTCAAATTTGAGTTTTTAGGGGTCAAAACTTGGTAAAAACGGCTAAAATTGATATATAAAATCACTGAAAGTGGTATGGAAGGATTAGTGAAGACAGAAAAATACCGTTTCAGTGGTTTTTCACAAAGAATAGTGGTCTAATTAGGATTTTTGGAGGACAACAATTGTTATTAAGGGCTAAAATCAATATTATTCATCTGAATTGTGGGATGGTGACGGGACTATAAGCATTTTTGTCAAAAAGATTGGATCAAATTTTTGGGACAGATCTTTTGTAATCTAATAGACGTTGTGATGAATTTAGAATTTTCATCACGGCGGTGTGGAAATAAGGTGAGTGAGTGAATTTAGGTAAGGAAGGAAAAGTCGCAGGCGGCTGTAGTCAACCGAACATCTACGACTTTAGGAGGAGAGAGAGGTGGATGAGGGAATTTCACCTAGGCGGCTGTAGTCAACCGTTCATCTAGGTGAAGGAGAGGAAAGGAGAGGTCCCTTTGTCCATGGTCCCCCCCGTGTCGGCGAGGAGGGGGGCCCGCCGGATTTACCGGCGGGCGTCTGCGTTTCCCTGCTTAGGGGCGAAGGAGCAGGGGGGTTGGCACTTGCGGGCCTCCCCACCGAAGTTTACATGATAGAAACAACGGTGGGGGGGGTCCGCAGGGAGGTAGTCGGTCTTGGTGGGGCGTCTCGTAGTGGAGGGGGGTGCGGTCGTTGGGGATTTACCCCTACGTAGCTCATGGGGAGGGGAGGTGCGTCGCTCCGGCGAGCGCTGGCGTCGGCGGTCGGCGGAGGGGTAGTGCCGGCGATCCCTGGAAGTGGGCCTGCGTCTGTCGAGGGAGGGGGTCCGGCTGCGACCCCGGGAGGCGGTGCGGTCACGCAGAGGTGGGGGGTGACGGGGGGCGTGTACTTCGCCGACGCTGGCGGCTGCGGCTAAGTCGTGGACGGTGTCCGCGAGTCGCAGCAGGGGCTCATCGGGACCGTCTAGGTGGCTGGCGAGGGCCATCTGTATGGGGTGGGGAAGGGCGCGCAACCAGAAAGTACGTGCGATGTCGGCCGTCATAATGTCGTGCAGCTGGTGCCGCAGCCGTCGGTAGAGGTGGGATGGCTTCTGGTCGCCGAGGTGTTGAGGTTGGGAGAGGGCGGCGACTCGGGCGAGCTTTGACGGCTGGTAGGTGTTGATGAGGCGGCTGCGGAGGTCGTCATACGCCGCGGCGGCGTCGGGGGAGATATCGGAAGTCTGCAGCAGGATCTCGTAGGGCAGCAACGAGATGATCCGGGAATATCGAGCTTTCTGGCTGCGGATGTTGGCGGCCGAAAACGCTGCGTCCACTTGGAAAAACCAAAGCGCCGGGTCGTGCGTGTAGAAGGGGGGCAGCGACAGAGGGAACGCTGCGGATGCCGTCATGACGTCGGCGGCGGCTGCGGCCGCAGCGGCGGCGTGGGCGACGGAGGCGGCTGATGTTGCAGAGGTCGGCGGGGAGAGCGTGGAGAAAGGGTTGTCGGCCAATGCGTCGGATGTCGCAGCGGCGGGCGGCTGCAGTGTGGCTGGTCGCAGGAGCGGCGGCGACGGGGAGTTCGGGTCCATTTCTGTAACTAAAATTCAAAAATTTGACGTGGTTTTGAATTTTGAAATTCGCAATCGGCGGGAGCGGTGGTGTGTTGAGTTGAGAGTTGAGTGGTGAGGTTTGGGCCAAGAATTGCGAATTTACACTGACTGGTTGAAATTTGAATTTAAAATTTGGGACACCGAACTATTTGACTGGGGCGACACATGAGGTGGGAAGGTGGGAAGGAAGAAGGTTGAGTGAACGTCGGGTTCACCACTGTGATGAATTTAGAATTTTCATCACGGCGGTGTGGAAATAAGGTGAGTGAGTGAATTTAGGTAAGGAAGGAAAAGTCGCAGGCGGCTGTAGTCAACCGAACATCTACGACTTTAGGAGGAGAGAGAGGTGGATGAGGGAATTTCACCTAGGCGGCTGTAGTCAACCGTTCATCTAGGTGAAGGAGAGGAAAGGAGAGGTCCCTTGTCTAGGCGGCTGTATTCAACCGATCATCTAGACAAGGAGGAAGAGGAGAGGAGGTGAAATTCCCAGGCGGCTGTAGTCAACCGATCATCTGGGAGGTAAGGTAAGAGAGAGAAGAGAGAGCTGGTTAGAGGAAGTGTCGAATGAAGCTTGAGCGCCAGGATCCGGGGTTTTATAGTACTTGGGGGCCTCTCCCTCCAGCTCCTTGCAGGGAGCTGGTAGTGGGGCCCCAGGTTGAGTAACCCTGGGTTCTGTCGCCTGTCCCCACTCATATCTTTATTTACGGAGCTTTAGTTTGGCGTTTGAATGTTGGTGAGAACTTAATAATATAGGAGTGTTCCCGGGAGGGACTCACGACAGACGTAATATTATTTACCTGTTTAATCATGTTTGATTTACCGTTTAATCTGTTATTGTATTTGTTTGTTACTTTTGTGATTGTTATCATTCTTAAGATTTAATTTTAATATGTGATAAAGTTTTCGAGCCAATGAGGGGGGGGGGGGGGTGTATGACCCCCACTAACCCCCCCCCCCCCCCCCCCGTCTACGCCACTGAATGCGAGACTCAAAACCCGACTCATGATTGTAATAATAAATAATAATAATATATTTATTGATGCATAGGACAATACAGTCCCACCTCGCGCATCAAACACACTTAAAACAAAGCAACCAGTAGAGAAATAGCATATATATTATACATTAAAAAAAGGGAAAGCCAGAAGGGCAAATACAGAGCCAGAGGGGCATAAAAAAAAAGAAGAGCCTGAAGGGCGCAAAAATAAAAGCCTGATGGGCATATATAAAATTCCGAAGGTAAAATAACAACAACAAAAATGCAAATAGCACGGGTATAAGACTGAAGAGAGAAAAAATAGAAAGAAGATAGATGAATTAATGAAAGAAGATAGATGAATTAATGAAAGAAGTAGATAGAAGACACTTGAAAAAAAAAAAAAAAAAAAAAGAGAGAGAGAGAAAGAAATAGCAGGAGGATAGGAGAAGAAAGAAAGACATAGAAGAGTACAGAAAACAAGGAAGGTTAGTGCTCAGTAAGGAAGTGGCGCTCGACCGCCCTCCTGAAGATCCCCAAGGAGGAGGCACCCCGTATCGCTACAGGGAGGGAATTCCAAGCTCTCGCACCTGCCACCGCTATCGAAGAGCTCATCATCCTGCCACTATGTACAGGTACACTCATATTATTTGCACGAGCAGAGCCTCCAAGTTGGAATAATTCAGTGACGTACTCAGGAAAGCTACCGTGGTTAACTTGAAAAATGAAACAGGTTGCCCGTACAGAGAGATACGTGATAATATCCATTCCCAAGAGTCGGTCGGTGTAGGCAGATATGTGGCAACGGGACTTCAGTCTAAAAACTTACCTAATACAAGAATTGAAAACTAATTTTAAGCGTTGCAATGATTTACTATCAAGGGACCATATATACAGAATAGAACAATAATTGAAATGGATATATGATCACCCCAAGAGAGTGTTGAATTAATAATAAGTCCAAGGCTTTTTACTTTAGGGACAAAAAGAATTGGGGAACTATTAATAACAAGGGGAGGTAGGCGAGAAGTAGAGATCTCAAATTTGAAAATTATTATTGCTTGGCTCTTTTTTGGGTTAATTGAAAGTCCGTTCTCAGTGCACCACAAATTTATTAAGCCGAGCTCTCTGTTGAGCTCATCCACTGTCCACCTGAGTCCATCAGGATCTGAAGAACTTCTCCTATAAATTTGGGTGTCATCAGCATAGAGGTGGAATCGAGAACTAGAAATGGAAAGAATACTGGTCATATCATTAATAAATACTGAAAATAAAAACGGTCCAAGGACTGAACCTTGTGGCACACCAGTATCAATGGACAACTGTTTGGACTGCATGCCCTGGATAACGACTGACTGAGTGCGCCCCCGCAAATAAGATTCAATGAGGGCGCAAGCACTTGATGAGAACAAGAAATGATAAGACAGTTTTTGGAGGAGCAAAGAATGATTAATACAACCGAAGGCATTGGTTAAGTCGAGTAAAACCAAAAAAGTGCATTGACCGCTCTCAATACCACGCCTAATGTCCTCAGTTATTTTAATTAAAGCTGTCTCACAACTATGCTTGGGTCTAAAACCTGATTGAAATTCAGAAAACAAGTTACGAGAATTAACAAAAGGAGTCATTTGGTCAAGCAAACAGTGCTCAAAGGCCTTGGACAAAGCCGTAAAATACTCACAGGTCGCAAATCACCAGCCTTCTCCGGGGAGCTACATTTAGGAACAGGAACAACCAGCGCTTCTTTCCAGCACGATGGAAATGTGGAGGAGGTGATGGCGTGATTAAAAAGGTGAAGAATATATGGAGCAGTAATATTGAGACTCTTGACTTAGACATAAAGGTATAGTATCAGAACCAACAGCATGAGATTTTATTTGTGAAAGAGCAGATCGGATGTCACACTCAGTAAGGCAACAAAATGAAAATTGATTGATCAGGGGCATTGTATGTGTTAATAGGTCTGTGAAAACACAATGGGTAAATTTGCTGCCGTAAAACTTATGAGTTTCTTCAAAAATTCGCTACTCCCTGCGATCACTCCTTATTTTTCCATTTTTTAAGTATGCCGAGGCCATTGACGTTGATATGCAGCCAAATGGTATGTTTGAGTGGGTGTGAAGTACGGGATGAGTGGTCTGGTTCTAAGGTTTTTGAATTGAGTTCGTCACGGAATACGGAAAGGAAACTCCATATAAGAGTTGCGCTTGATTGTACTGATGAGGAGTACCACTTTACCCGAACATGTACAGCAGATCACTTGAAAAGTCTGAATAGCATTGCGGCAAAGATGAAGTGTTCAAGGATAAAGAGGATGCTAGAACAATGTAAGGCCATCCTAAATTACCATTTCAGCTGATTCAGATCATTTGTGTACGTGATAAGATTTGCTTTGCGTATTCATGTAGTTACAGTAGCCGGTTCCTGGTAATAGCAGGAACAGGCTGAACAAAAAACAAAAAGATGCACGAGACGTCACAACCCTTATATTAGGGTGCAGATTCGCAACCTGTTTCTACGCCCATTGCTAATCGCAGTTCCCTCATACATTAGGAAACATGAAACATCACCGCACCCCTTCCTCCCCACCCACCATAAATCATTCATTCATTTTTTCCAAGCACAGCAGACGTAATTCAACTCCTCAGAATGAAGTCACCGAGGACTTGTGCCGCACTGTGGGTGTGGGACCAACGTTATGGATGCGGGCACGAACAAGCAATGAGGTGTGGAGAAATGGGGAACTGGAAACAACTGAGAGCAAGACCTCCCTCTCTTCAATGAATTAGGCCTTCGAAGGTTCTAATGGACCCGTCGATCTTTCACCGGTAGGTGAAATAAATGGAGGTATTTGTCTTCCTTTCAGTAAATTTCCTTTACGGTCAAATTAATACGTTAGGTTATATCAACCTTGGATTAGATAAGTTGGTTGTAATGATTTCAATTGCTCATTCCAATGCAGGCCGGTAGGAACAAAAGTCGTCATTAGTCCTCACTTCTACTCCTGCAACCACTGACTCTTAAAACAATTTCAGTTTAATCAGACTAATATACCTGCAGTTTGGATCGAATGCTACTGTCCGACCACTCTGTTGTTCATTGGTGCAAAAAGTATACATTCTTCCGTGGAAAATACTTTTGCTTATGAGCAAACGAAACGTAAGGTCTAACAGTCTGGGGGCTCAAGCCAGACGTTGGCTAATAGTATTGCTTTATTTGTCGAAAACACAGAGTGTATAGACAATTGACCTAAAAACAGTGTTAGAGAAAAACATTATCAGAATTTAAGAGGAAACAACAGATATTTAGGCAGGTAGGCACACTAGCAAGGAACCAAGTGGCGTCAACAGGAAAAAAACATCAACAAGTAGGTTGCAAATTCCACCATTCAACAATTTCCGATTAAAGACTTAGCTCATATAAAATACATCATCTACATAAACAACAAAAGACTAGTCAAAACTCTAAAGTACCTAAATGCTAACATCACATCGCACTATCACAGGAAAATGTCAAGACAAAAGTCAAATAAATTTTATATAATTAGCACAATTGATCAGAATAATCTTATAAAAAATGTTTCACTGTCAGGTACACGTCAATAAATAATAGATATCACAGTATTTTCAGGTACAAGCCACCCTGATTTTGTCAAAATACTCATCAAAGTCATAAGGAGCCATGGAAAGGAGTTTATTTTTGCAAAATTTTTTGAAGGGTTTAATACTACTACTGATTTTCTTTACTGACTCAGGAAGCTCGTTGAAAAATGTATGGCACCACCAACCAGACGAGTTACGAGCTACGCTCAGATTGCACGATGGTAAAGCTATTGAGTTGGCAAATCTTGTGTTATATGTATGAGAATGGCTAAGGAGAGATCATGGCCAATCGACCATGCATATTTTCAGTCCATGCAGAATTGATACCTTTTCAGACAGTCATGAACTGTTGTAGAGGAATTCACAGACTCTTTGGAGCTCACGTTCATTCGTAGTCAGATCAAAGGTTCCAATTACTTGGATTAGATAAAGTATAATAACATTCTGCAGAGAGTCTATCGCTTTAATAGGAAATCTACGAGGAAATTTCGCGGTTATTCTGAACATTTTCTTATACCTAGAACGCCTTACTAATTATGAAAGTCCCATAAAATTTCCGTTTTTTGTGATACCTAATTTGGCAGTTATTTTAAAATTTTGTAACTTCAATAAAACTTTTAAATCACCAAAATGATTACGACGAGTAAAACTGTAGCGCTGGAATCAGTGTTATTCGAAGAAGAATTTGATTCGATACATTTCTTTCAAACTACCATTTTGGTCGATTCCAAAGAGTAGAAAAGTGAATTTTTGAGAGTTTTTGCGGTTTTAACTATACGGTAAATTTATTCAGAACCAGCACTAAATGTCCAGCTAGCATAGAGAGAAGTAGTTTGCCAAATTTTGCTACTAATCCCACTTTATCGAAGTAACCCTAGATACTTAGTGCTTCATGTCGAAACTGGACGATTTTTGGCTGATCGTTGGAGGCAGGAACTAACCCCCCCCCCCCCCCCCCCCCGCTCCAGTGAGTGACAGCTGACACGTGAACTGTTTCAGTTCAGCTGAGCTAACAGAATCGAACTGTCGGGCTCGAGGGATTTACTCTGATCGTGTAAATGCAAATTTTGCGGTTGAAACGGAGGGGGCCTCGTCACCTTGGCAGCCAGCCACATTTAGGGTCGAGGAGCAAAGACCAATATGGACCCAACAACTCACCTCGGTGAGTCATACATCTCTGCTCCACAGTTCATTGCAGGGATAATGTGCGCGCAAGGAAATGTGTTCACAATATGGCACTTATTTTGGTGAAATAGGGCCCTAAAAAATATGGCAATATGGCACTTATTTTGGCCCAAATATGGCACTTATTTCTCTCAATATGGCACTTATTTTTCAACCCTCTCCGACCACCCCAGCTATTCTGAGACGATAATATCACAACATACAAGTTATTTATGCTAAATAATTTATTTTATTTACAAAGCTTTATACAAATAATTAATTATTATTATTATTATTATTATTATTATTATTAAATAACAACATCAAGTGTGCTGCAACGCTTTCCATTGAAAATCCCAGCCGTCGATCACTCAGAAGGTATTTGATTTTTGAAAAGTCCTCTCCACACCAGCTGATGTTGCCGGGGCGTATTTCATAGAGAGGACATCAGCAGGTTCCCAGCCTTCCTTCAGAGTGGCGACCCGTGGAAGCACCCCGTTCCAAAAGGGTTAGAGGCATTTGTAATCCCTCTACACTAATGGCCTCAGGGTTCGAGAAACCTCATGTCATTCAGAAATTTTCACTTCAAATTTTTTTTTTTAAGGAGTTTGGCGAAAAAAGCAAAACGGCATTTTCCCAAAAATCGGCCGAATATGGCATTTTACAAAAAAAATCGGCAGAATATGGCATTTTGTATGGCGCCATTGCAATATGGCATTTGAAGGGCTCTGGTGATCACGTAATAACATCACTTCGCACCGTGTGTGAAGCGTAGTGATGTGGTATTCGTATATAACTTTGTGTGGAGTCTTGAAAACATAGATTAGGTACCTTTTTTGGTGAATACCCCCCCCCCCCCCCTCCATTAAATTTTCGCATTTTTGTATACCAACCGGATTATGTTTATGTGAAAAATGAATGGTTACCTAATACATTTTACATTATTAGGTATCGCGTCCTTCTACCTGCTCAACGCCCAAACGGTCATTTTGAGGCCTCTACAGACAAAAACGCATGGTAATTGTCATTCAAATTGATCCATCAGCATGAATAATGAATACTATAGAAATTGAGCACTCTTCCCATCAATCATCACTCCTGGATTGGTTATCGATATTTCGATAGTCAAAAGCTATGAATAGCCATACTAATTTCTGATATCACTATCTCATTTTCCATTCAAATAACGCCATCTAGATAGTGAAAATCGGTACCTAACCTGTAACCCCAGCAAACCCAGTCGTGAAAAATGTTGTTGGCCAACCTGAACTCGATTTGGATAAAAGTTTCGTTCTTTTCATTTGGATTTTATTGTTTTGTGGATGATTAGGAATACCTGTAGCATATTTCCCATTCAGTTCATTTAAACCGATTGATTGATGTGTCCATATATAGAAATGCCAGGTAATATTGTGGCGTAGAGTAAACCATTACGAAAGTGGACAGCTGCGAACGACCAGCACTTGAGTTTCAATCATAATCAGGGAACGTTTCAGCTCTTTTTTTCTTCGATCCCATTCGTTAGTTATTCAATTTTCCTGGGGAGGAACAGATATATATTTGATACGCAAGTTTCTCTCAAACGGTTTGGAATTAAAATTGGGCTCCATCAAGCAATGATCAAGTTTTGTTAATCAATTAGTTAATTGTATTGTAGCGATACGTTTGCAGTACTTCTTGGTAAACGCCCTACGGTGTACCTTGTTTTCAGTACCATCTCTTGGTGTATATTGTGCTACTGCAATCCGTGAATAGATTAGAACATGGCTGGAAAATTTATGAAGATATGTGTTTATGAATTTTGTATGAGGCCAACTTGTGACGTACCAACAATATATCAGTTCATATAAGACCATTCTATCGTAGTTACAGGTATATCAGGGGCATCAGGTACTACAGACGGATTATCTGTATACATTGTTTCGAACTTGCAGCATATTCTATTTTTACAGGTTTCACTTTTATCATTAGGTATTGCTAACCAAACTATTTAGCGTGCTTTGCTTTGCAACGTAGGTACGTAAATTAATCATTCATCTCACCCTGGCCGTTTTCCTTAGTCAATGTTCTACCTTGACTGAAAACTCCCATACAAACTTTACACTTTACCGCAGTTCGGGGATGATTGTGAAAAACCCAGCTTTCCCTCCTTCTACTTCCTGATCTAATAAAGAAACGAGCATCCCCCAACTCCCTTCTCATTCATTTGTTATTTAATTCAAGTCAAACAATGGGTAGGAAAAGAAAAAATTTTCGCCCTCTAAGTGCAGCTGAAAGCCAAACGGGGCTCATCCTTTGGAATAAACAATAAGACAGGTTTTTATTTATGAGGTAGTTAACAACTTTAGGACTACCCTTTGTTTAATGAGGCCTGGTTCCCTCTTTCTCGCCTTCATGTTTTCTTAATGATGTATTTCTTCTAATCTCGCTCACCCTTTTACGTCTTTTTAGTTGTGTAGAAGGGATAATGTAGCAGGAGTTATGCGATCAGCTACTTTATTATTCCTTACACGAATCAACATTTCTCGTCTTTCGAAGAGTTTACATTTTAAATTCGTTTCGAGCTTCTGTCTCTTTAGCCTGTAAAGTTGGCAATTAGTAACCCAATATGGTTGCTGTTTTTCTTTTCCTTTCGAACAGCGACTCCTTGCCCACTTGAATAATACCTAGACAGATGTTTCTATAACGGATGCACTGTTATTTGTTTGGGCTGTGGCGAAATAGCCATTGTTTCTTCCACCTAGGTGTAGGTATTGTCGCATGTTTTACAGCTAAGAGTTCTCACGTGGAGCAAGTCATTAGGATAGCAGACGTCATCGGAAATTCATTGTTTCAGGAACGAGTCTAGTTTGAAGCTGTATCTAGATGGACCTCAAGCTTTTGATGAAATCAGTTAAGATGGCTCTTACTGGAAGAGGTGCATTCTTGACTCCATAAATTAAGCTAATAATATATAATTAGTTAATTAATCATGAATAATAATAATAAGTTAAAGCTAGGGTTTCTAAAAAGCCACTAGTTAAATAATAACAAAAATGAACCAATGGACGGGATAATGAACGCCAAGTGATACAAGATTCCATAAAACACACTACGAGTACAAAATCTTCCTCAACGGCTCATACACAAAATCTTCCTCACTACACAAAAAAAAGAGCTTATCGTTTGTATATGCCAACTACTGTTCCAAAACAATGTGCAATCACTAATGGTTTGAAGTAGATCCGAAGATTTCTGTTGATATTCCTAAACACCAAGTACACCATCGTTAATTTCCATCAGAAAGTAGTGACATAAATGCGAAATGAGTTACAACAAAAATATGTATGCGAAGCTATCTTCTTCCCGTGGACACAATAATAATTTATCCTAGAACAAAAAACTAAATTTTGCTAAACGGGGAGTTATTTAAATACTTGTGCCCACACGAATTATGCTGTTTTCCTTTCATTTTGATGATGTTTAAGGATAGCACACGTAATGTGAACTAACTTCGTCTGTTACTACCTACAGTGCCCATTATAATTATATACCCATTAAATGGGGCACATTGAGATCTATTTCAGTCCCCAAAAACGCTGCCAAGTCCTTGTCACATGGGTTTATTATTCTACTGGACATAGTAGAGAAATTTTGGCTGTTCATTTATTGTTTCTTTCATGTATGATAATTGAAATAGCTATTTTTGATTTTTTCCAAAAACAATCAAAAATAGCTTGTTGGTCCCCAAAAACACGAATTAGGCTCGGCTTTTAAAAAAAAAGATTATCTTTGGTCATTGATACTACCATTTAATTGACTTGATTCATCTGTTGATACTACTTCTAGTGTTATTATACAAATGTTCGGTGATTTCATACAATGTCCCATGTTTTTGACTCATAAAAAATGAATTTCGGGAGCTTAACCTTCGTTACAACCTCAATTCTTCACTCTTCGGTCAAAATCAACTTAACATTCGGTATTCTCGCCCTGCAAAATATGGAAAACGATACCTCAAAAGCTCAAGTTAACTAAAACCTCAAACATAAATCGAAAACCCCTATTTTTACACACATTTTTCTCCCATACCACCCCTCGGTGTATTCCGATCGGTCTGACTTGTTTCGGAGCACAACTAGGACCCAAACGTGTTCCCAAATAGGGACCCAAACTATGTGCGGAAAAACGACGATTTTAGACCAAAATTTAACGTAAATGTAAGGCTGAAACTTCGTTAGAACCTCACCTTCCCACTCTTTGGTCAAAATCGACTTCATATTCGGTCGTCTTCTCGTCCCAAAAACATGGAAAGTGGTACCTCAAAAGCTCATGTTACGAAAGAACGCTGCAAAGTCCTTGTCACATGGGTTTATTATTCTACTGGACATGCCTACAGAAATGCTGGCTGTTCATTTATTGTTTCTTTCGCGTGAAATAATTGAAATAGCTATTTCTGGTGGGTTCCACCAATTTTGGCCCCCAAAACTTGAATTGGGTACGCTCCTTTTTTTTTCCAAAATTATCTTTGATCATTGGTAGTGCCATTTAATCGTCTTGATCCACGTGTTGATACTACTTCCAGCAACAACACACAACAAATTGATGGTGATTTCAGACGATTTCCCAGGTTTTTAACTCATAAAAAAATCAATTTTGGGAGCTGAACATCTGGTACAACCTCAATTTTCCACTCTTTGGTCAGAATAGACTTCATATTCGGACTCGTCCCCAAAACATGAAAAACGATACCTCTACAGCTCATTTTACTAACGTGTTACTAAAATACAAAGAGTACCTATTTTTATACACATTTTCACTCATAACACCCCTGCGTATATTCCGATCGGGCTGAAAAGTGTCGGGACACAACTAGGGCCCAAATGGAGCATGTGTGCGAAAGAACGACTTTTTTAGACCTAAAATGAAGCCGGTACACGTGATACGGCGGACGGCAGACGGACATTGCATTTTTGAAATCTACGCACCTTGAAACGGAAAAGAAAAAATTTTGAGGGGGTGTTATAAAAATTTTTTGCTGAGCGATTACATAGGTGTATTATTCACCAATGTACAATCTTTCTGTACAATAGTTGGTGGGTAAAACCGAAACTCACTGTCAAATGTTAGCACTTTGGATAATTCTTTGAGAAGTGGTTGACAGGTTGTTTAGTTGGGTTATTACTTGAAGTCTGGATGAAAGATATATCATTACCCGGATACAGTGAATTACCCAGGTAAATGATATCGTTTTGAAAGTGAAACACAAGGTTTTAGTGAGCACGTAGTCCTAATCACAGGCGTCTCTCACGACAAGCGTGGGTGAGAACTTGGAGCGTGATCTATCTTCAAGCTGTCGCATTATAGCTTCTCAACTGTCGGCGTGGGCGCAAGTAACAAGCTGTGATACCCCAAGGCATGCCGAGCGAAAACTTTTATGTAAATAGGTGGACTTTACATTCAAATTCTGCTAGCCAACAATTACATTACCAAGTGAGCCCCAATGGAGCTTAGGCGCCCATGTGTTGCGTTCTACAATAAACCAATATAGTGCGACCCTTTATTCGTAAAATCTGCAAATTTTATTAAGGAAATTATCTGGGAATATGTACGAGGGTCGGACCTTTGTTCTGCCCGGGGTGGTTTCCACTCCTTCATGTTTGAATGTTTCCTTGTTTTCGATGTTTTGAGAAATTTCATTGTAAATATTTCGATTGGATGCGCATGAAATCGTAGCAGAGCAGAGAGATTTCACAATTATTATTGCGATAAATGAACCTAAGCTATCCTTCGAACTTTTCCCTGGGTAGGTTTTGAGCTTGTGATTTTATTTCATCTTTGGTTTTTATATTTAATAACGAAAGATTGGAATAGAGCATGAAACATTTTTATGTACGTGGAATACGAAAGTGGATTTAGAAAGTCTGCCCGTACACCGTAACTACGCTGCATTTACCGTAGTTACTGTGAACCAAAATTAAAGAAATTTGGTTTGTAGATCCCATTTGGGGTCTAGTTGTTCCGCAAAGCTCGGCGTTACTGTCATTCATCTCGTAAAGGTCGGATTAAGGTGTTTGAGCAAATTTTTTAGATTTAATTTTTTTTCGTATGGATTAATTAATTTTCTCCTTGAAATACAACAACAAGGTGCATAAAAACCTAAATAGTTTTTCAAAAACCGAGGAAAATTCATATTTAGGTACCACAAAGGTTGTTCGTTTGAGCATTCGTTCAGTCGGTAGATGATGTTGTGTTTGGTGAAGGAAATTATATGAACCTTTATAGCAACTAGTGTAACCCCCCCTTACTATTATGGCACGTATCTACAGAGTAAGTGTTTTCGATTCATGACCGCTTAGACAATGTCAAGTTTGGTTTATTCTTGACCCTGACCGATTCTTGAGAATGAACCAAACTTGAAATTATGTCTACTGCTAATTTAACACACGACTTATCAACTTGTACTTTTACTATGTGCACAAGTGCTTGTTGAACTCACCAACTTGCAGCCTGCTGTTTCATGAAGTAGTCCCCTGGATGTATGCAGTCTTCAAGCCGTTTTTCAGAAGTAGACTTGAAAATTCATATTTCCCTTACCAGTGCGATTCGATAGAATACAGCAGGATTATATGGCTATTAAAGCTATTTTGTGGCTATTCATTTGTATGGCTATTTTCTCCCCCACTCGAATTCGATCAACGTACCACATCACTCCCTACAACAGTTCTGGTTACGCCCGACCTAATGATGACGAAGCTTTGGCTCCGAAACGCCGTGCCCCACGTTGCGAAAAGCCCCTTTTAACTGCGTTCCGCCACAAACGTAAATAACCCCACCCTCGTTAATGCTCGTAACAAATCGAGTTGATCATTATAAAACTTCCTCTATGGGCCTGGGAAGAATGCTGTGCAAGGGGCGAGAAGCAATAAAGCTACGAATGAGCATGCTACATGTGAAGTATTTAGGCAATGGAATGCCCGAACAGTTTGATTTAGCGCAGCCGATCAATTGTCCTCCCCTTGAATAAAACAGCTGCGATTGCCGTCATCAGGGGTTTTATGTATGTAACTGAGGATTTGCTTGCAAATTGTTTTGTGCTGGTCTGTAAATTTTTCGCTGTCTTGAGTTGCTGCCGAATACTATTTAGTGGGATTTTCACGTAGTTTGATATAAAACATGATTACTTCTAAATGTAAGCTGACGGTAAGTTTGTAAATCGTTTTAATTATTTGAAAATTCTCCTACACGATCCCCTCTACTAGTGTAGAGGACGAGGAGGAGAACCAGGAGGTCTTCCTTCTTACGAGGAAACTCATTCATTACACATAGTCCACAGAATGTTTGAGGAGGACATTATGTGTTCGGTGAAATCCATATCCAGGTATGAAAGCGACCGTCCGTTCTCTCAATAACTACTAGGTACGTAGCTTTCGCTGCTTTCTGCAATCTGAGTCATTGGGTGCAACGCAGCCTACGTAAACGTGAGAGCGTGCGGACTTCCCTCTTTCACGTTGGCACACAGCACTAATATTACAGTAATGTGGCGGAGGAAACATTACCTCAAAACCTTGATTATTAAGGGTAGCAGTAGCAAATGAGTGGTCTGCTAGATACACCATAAGTTCATCCGGCTCCCATGCAACCCCTGCTGATCCAAGGCCATGGTCTGATCTTCAAGTACTTACTGATTCAGTCCCGAAATCAATTGCTCCTGCGTATCTACTACTGCTTGCACTCAGCGAGCAGTCTCCTACGATGAATAGTGGTTTTTTTATGAGCTTTCAAATTTTCGGCAACAAGTGACGTCACACTGTGCGGGGTGTTCGGCCCAGGCGGGAGGGGTGCTGTGACGTCATTCGTTGCTGAAACTTGAAAGCTCGTAGAAAATCGATGCCAATCACAAGATTAGGGTTGAAACGCTTGCGTACAAGTCCGCAACACAGTAAGACATTTTCATGTTGCATCACAAGCTTTATCTTGACAGTAGGTAGGTAACTAAGAATCATTTTCGCTTGTTCTTTCTTCATCAGAGAAGGAATTGTAACGCTGTTTGGTGTGATTTCTTAATTTTGCGCTCTTTCACACACGGAACTTTTACTTCAGAAACGCAGGTTCTCTTTTACAACGGAACCTGTTCACACACAAAACGGGTAATCGCAATTAACAAAGGAACCTCTTCTTAACCTTGATTTAGGACTTGAAAGGAAATAGGTACTGCGGAATCATTTACGGGATGCAAGGTTACCACAATCCGGGTTACACAGTGGTGCAAGGTTACCACATTCAATACTGGTAAACAATGACTTTCTTCATTACCTATTTGCCGACTACCTTGTTTACCCACCTTTTTTGGTTTATTATTTTCAATAATGAACCATTGGAATCGAGCATGAAAAAAAAAATTCTTACCCCCCCTCAAAATTTGATGGTTTACGTTTCAAGGTCTGAAGAATCCAAAACTGCAATAAAAATATTTCTGTCTGTCCGCCGTACGCCGTACGGGCCACTTTTCTTAGTTACCATGAAAAAAAATTGATGAAATTCGGGTTATAGGTTCCGTTCGGCGTCTAGTTGGTCCTCGAAGCTCGACGTTACTGTGAGTCATCTCTAAGGGGTTCAAAATAGGGGTTGAAATTTTCAAAACGCCTATACCATTTTTTTACGTAAATATTTTTACGGTTTTAAATAGTTCTTGAACTTGCGAGTTTTTTAAGACCATCCGGAGCGTCGTACGTCCAGCCGTTCGTTCACAGTAAGGCCCCGAAGTTTGCACCGACAGGCATTTTCGACTCCAGTGTGAATGAAATTGTATACAATTCACACCAAATCTCGTAACCAGAGACGCGCCCACAATAGGAATTTGTGAATACGGCCAATCATTGGTAGGGATCACCTGATTATATTGGCGGAGTATGAAGTCGAGTTGGTTGTTCTGTGATATTATTTAATTTGAAAAATGATGGCTCTTTTGGAGTTTGTTGGTAGGTAGTGAAACTTGAACAAACGTTGAAGTATTATTGATGGGTAAATTATTACTACGGTAAATCATTACTCAACGGTAAATTATTACACAACGGTTCATTATACCATCTACGTAGAAGGGGCTGGAGTTTGTTGGTAGGTACTTTTGCAACTTTTTTCACTCCTCATCAACAATTTCTTTTCAGAACTTCATTATGCGTGTTTCTTTTTGTTAGGTACTGTTTGTCATCGGCAGAATTATTTTAGCAACATTTAACTCGTGATTTAGGTAGGTACCTAGTAACGAGTACGGGGTTAGGTACTAACCTACGGAGGGTCTGCGATCTACATAATATGTATAGAATAGTACATATCATATTATATAGACGGGTTATCTATACATAGAGCTGTGATCTGTAACAGAAGGGTATTCTATACAAAATAATAAACCGTTGTGCAGGGATTTGCAGCGTTTTTCATCATGCTCAGCTCAGATACCGCGCAAGATATAGTGGTACGGTTAACAAGAAAATATTCAATAAAATCACACGATTCCAACGAGTGGTGAACGATTTTTGTACGATGAAAAATGGCAAATATGGAGTTCCGTAGAAACGAATCGGTTGTAAGGGAAAATCATCAGAATATCAACTGTGACGCTTTTTTATAACAACGCTTTTCGAGTTTGTGTGCCAAAGTAAAGACATGAAAATGTCAAAATAACACTATTCATCGCAAGAGAGTGCGGTTGGTCTCAAAAATCTTGTAATGGAACCTACCTTCATTCAAAGATAATTATTTAAAAATAGAAGCTCTGGGTACTCATCAAAGTGAATGGTTTCACAAACACTTAAGACAGCAATATTAATTGAAAAGTGTACCTAAACAAAATAAAACTTACTGGAACAGATTAATAAGAGGTATACCGAAACATTTTTGGCGTCCCACAGCAACTGACTCTAAGAATAATTTGTTAGTGGCGTTAACAGAGCGGAGCCTACTTCCATATAAAAATGGGAAATTAATATTAACAGAAGTCATGGGTACTCCTTATTCAGTCAGTTCTACTTATAATTCCAGAGAGACTGTCACAACAAACAACAACTTGAGCACTCCTAAATCTACAACTGCTAATAAGATGAATACAACACTACCTAATGATACACTGCCAAGGTGATGGCACAGGAGCTTCCTCGTCACAATCAGAGTGACCCATTATACATTACATAACATTACATAACGTGAAATATACTTATTACATAACATTACATTACATAACATAACATTACATAACATTACATGAAATATACATATTACATAACATTACGTCCATAATACATTACGTCCATTATACATAATTGCGACAGTTATGCGTGTTTGAAGAATTTCACGTTAGCGCATGCGCAGGGCGAACCGCTGGCTCTATCATGTTGAAATTTATGTGGGACCTCAATGGGCCCTACCCGCTTAATCCCTGAGAATTACATTGAAATTGGGTGAAATCTTTGGTTACTACGGCTGTAACAAGGAAATTGAATCTATTTCACGCCAGCGCATGCGCAGAGCGCACCGAGGGTCCGATCATGCTGAAATTCATACTGGAACTCACTAGGCCTTGTCCAAACAACCCTTGAAAATTTGAGCGAAATTGAATCAAAATTGTGAAAGTTATGCGTGTTTGTTGAATTTAACGTTAGCGCATGCGCAGGGCGTACCGCTGGATCAATCATGTTGAAATTTGTATGGGACCTCAAGGGGCCTTATCCGCACCATGCCTCAAAATTTGAGCTGAATCAATTCAAAATCGTGGAAGTTATGGCTGTAACAAGGAAATGCGGACAGACAGACCCACAGACTCACAGACCCACAGACCGACAGACACGGAACCAAATTTGTTCAGTAGGCTTTGAAACGCAAAATGCAAGTGGAAATTTTGATTTCTGAAGACAAAAATTTTTTGGCTCACGAAAGTGAACACAAGGCTTCCGCTGCTTCGCAGACTCGGAAGCAAAAGAAAACTAAACCTTTGGAACGCAACGGGAACTACTAGGTATATTGTCAAAATCGGTATAAGAGTCACTTTTCTCACAATTCAATGCACTAGGGTACCACTCAGATTGCAATCAACCAACGAACTCCTAATTTTCTTTAAACATCTCAAATTTTCACCTCGGTCGATTGTCTTTTGTCTCAATTGATATCCAGGTGTTTTCAATAACCGACCATACTTTTCCTGGAGGCGCTTTGTGACATGTAGTAGGTACATATTTTGGTTCGTGTCGCCAACAGAGACGTTAGTTACTAGTGTCCGTTTACTGCTGTGATTGGAGCATATGGCAACGAAGCCCTCTGTGGGGGGGGGGGGGGATTTCTCAAATTTATGGAGAATAGATTCTCCAAAACTATGATCTACCACTTCTTGTTAAATAGCCTTGCAGTGTTTCTCGTTATTATCCCGGACGGTTCTGTTGCAAACAGGCCGCTAAGTTCGCACTTCCATAATTTTGATACAGGTACTTGTATCGAAACAAATGGAATCGAAATAGAATAGCACTTTCAATGATCTTATCTGCACTAATTCTATGATATAGAATTGAAGTTAGGTGGAATTTTATAAGGAGACTCAAACTCTCATTACGGGTACCACAGATCTCATGTAACCGATGTTCTAAATATGTTATTTGTGACTAACTTGAGATTTTATTGTTGAACGGATTTTGGCCAGGGACCGCGTTGCAAACATACTAGACAATCGTCAATTTATTGAATACCTAACAATAAAATTGGTAGAAATCTGTACTCCTAGAGGGTTGCTTGCCACGTGGTTCCAATACACATCATAGTTATAATACGAGTACTTTCCGGAGTGAATCTGCCTTTCACAGGAAGTCGATTAATGGAACTTCCACTCTGTTTCCAACCCCGACCGGACTGGTGGTTACCTATCAAAACATCAGCAACTCCCTTGCGTTAGATGTAGATTTTTCGTGTGAAGACGCACAACGATTGTTATGTTATTCAACTTCCAATTGAGCCTTGCAGCGGAGCAGAATGAAAAAACCATTCGTTTTCCCCCCACTGAAAAGGGAGTCTCTTTGTACGCATTTCAAGTTTCCACCCTGCTAGTCTTCAAAATTATACGAACCGTAGTTGTTATAGGAGCAGAGGAAACTGAGGGAGCAAGCAAAGCTCGCTGAGGCGGAGAGTCGGTGGGGTGGAGGGGCTCTATTTAGTTTGATATATGATTCTCTGACGTTGTAATGATGGAAACACTCCAAACAGGAAGAAACACTCCCTTCTTCTTCCTTGCAACTCCCTAACCCTTCTTCCTAATGGTTGGGTTAGGAAAAGCCAACCCACATCGATCGCGTAAGAAAAGAGGCAACTCGATGCAAGCTCATTTTCTCCGAGTTCGGGGGGAACTTTCAGGCTTTGATCCAGAGCTCATCAACTCTTTTTTCTTCCTTATCAGCGGTCTTCTAAGGAAAAGTAATTTACCTTTTTGTATACGTTCGTCAATTTCATTAGTTCGCCAGGTGGTATCAACAGAGCTTTCTGGCATCTTACAATCAATTAATTGAAGAAGCTGGACGAGAGACAAAGGATTTTTATTATCTCCTCGAGAAATCCTAGTAACCTGCCATTTGTTCACCATAAGATTCATGATTTTGAACTTGATGATTTTTTGTGATTATTTTTGCTGGGCTTTGGGAAGGCTCATCCTTCGATTCTACCGGCCGAGTCGGCCTTTTGGCTAGATATTTTGAGAGTCTATCCGTTGTACTCGTAGCATCAGAATTCGCTGTACCTAAGTATAGTTTATGATGTCCGACGACGTCAGAAAACCACCGCGCAACGCCGCAAAACTCAACATGTTGTAAAAAATACTTCAGATAATTAGACTACTACTTAGATAATAATTTGCAGTCTGTCCGGAATTTGTAACTGGAAGTTTTGAAATTTGAGTCATCATTATGACCAAAGTTCAACATAATAATATTATTATTGAATAGGTAGGTAGGATCAATCAATCGATTTATTCAGGTGATAGTAACATCACCTACTCTAATGTCGGTAGTCGAACATTTACGTAAGCTGTTCATATCGCGCCGCAAGTAAAGAAATTTGGTAATTGAACAATGCTGGTCAATACTGGTTTGAATTGCTCAATGTATTCACCATAGTCATATATCATCATCAGTTACTCAAATGTTCCTAGTTACAGACGATCTGCAGTGAGCGAGATTGATCTGTACACCACAATAAGGGACGTCTAATGTAATGCATGCGTTATACTCTACGCCTGTAAGGGATGATTAATTTGAATAAACGTTACGCTTCATGACAACAAATAAATTAATTGTCGAATAAATTGTTGAATCCACCGCATATGAAACTGTAATTCCCCTGCCTGCTACAATACCTACTCGATTTAGGACTTTCCTGGGGGGAGCTCGAGGGTAGGTATTGATCACAGAAAACCGTGATCTATACAGGAAAACAGATTTCTATAGAGGAAAATAATGAACCGTTGTGTAATAATTTGCAGCGTTCTTGTGCTTACCGATTATTGATAATGTAGCTCAGATTTTTAGAGAATTTCCAGACTATTTTGCTGAGGTAAAAAATAAATATTTGAATTGTACAAGTGTTCATAAAAATACATTGAATTTTTAAATTAGGACAAATTTGAGAATTATAAGTATCGAATTTATAGTGTTATATTCAATACATTTTGGAATTAGATGTCTGTCCCTTTTAGACGACAATAATAAATTCTTTATTTACTCTCAGCATTAACAAACTATGCCTAATGTTACAGTCAATTTTTAACAGTAATTTATATTGATTTAACTTAGTTATTACCGCCTATTTGAAAAATATAACATGTGGAAACCTGTGAATAAAATGAAATGTGTACAGATTGGCCCTTTTTACTCCCGTCAGTGCTTGGAAGCGCGGAAGTAAAAAGGGCCAATCTCGCCGAACGAAGCAGATTCCTCTCAGAGATTCTCCCAAGATTTCTGTCTCAAAGGGCCAATGTAGACTTTCTTTCACATTTTTATTTTTATTAATTTTTGGGGTAATCCAAACTGAGAAATTTTTTTTAGATTCTTGTAGCCCATAGATTTTTACAAATGATTTTGAAAAAACAAGTGGTAAAACTCAAAATGGGAATCAATAACAGCGGTCCGAAGTCTGGTGGGGAACAATCAGATTGGCCCTCCTCTCAGGTGTGATATGTTAATGCCAGAAAACCTAATTGTTTTTTGGAAACGATTATCTGGCATCTTTTCTTGATTGATTGAAATTATCTTTTTTGATTCAAAATACTTCATTATTGATATTTTTCTGCACAGGACGAATCGAGAAACTCGGCAACCCCGTCGAAAACGTCGGAGAAAAAACGATGGATTCACGACCCCTCAAGTAAGTTTGCTTGCTTTTGAAACACATACATAGTAGGTAGTTAATTTTGAAAATAATCATGTGGAGTAGGTAGGTCATCAAGTATTTACTGTCGAAGTAGGTACACTGGGAGCATACATGAAACTTAAAAAACAAGTAGGTACGCAGGACTAACTGGCAGTGACAGATAGTCAATCAATAGGCATTTAACCACCTGCTAGGTACTCTGCTACATCTAAACAATAACCAACAAACACATTAAAAATCTAAATACAATTCTGTACATGTCTAATCCAACAGTTTGCCAGCCATGGTTTATTGCCTCATTGTCATGTGCTTTGCAAAATTTTTGTACCCGCTTAGCCATGTAATCATAGCTTTCCCATTGACATTCATAAGTTGTGTAAATACATCTCACACTTCATTTCAATGAAATTCATGTAGGTGTTTTTTGTTTACGTACTCACTAAAAAATATTTTGGAAAGCATCTGGTTGGGTAATGTACAAATTTTACTGGAAACGCTGTACCTGTGTGACTAATTTTTCACCTTATCGGCACGGATATAAACAGACAGCCCGAGTATAAAACGACGTGCGTGTATGTATTTCCCTAATAGCTATGCAAGTATGATGAACATCCATTAGTATATTGGTAAGAAGACATCAAAAGATGTCACGCTACAGTCTCGCGATTATATCATCATAAACGGGGGAGTGGACTGTGACACGTTGAGTTGAAAAAAGTTTTGCGTACGGAGGTGAATTTCTTTCAAGTGAGAACTTGAAGGCTAACGTGACGGTTGCAATGGAAATATCAGAGGGCTGACGTGACATGGGCTCAGGTGGAGGATGGCGGAAATTGTGACCCCCCCCCCTCCAACTCACGACGGTTAGGTACCTATTTTCTCTGGCCTTCGCAGAGTTAAATGTTATTTTACCGGGAGAGAGAAGGAATAAAACTTCCAATTTCCCTCCTGTACCGGCGATGGTATTTTTATCAAAACTCATTTTCGTCGAAATATCAGAAATCGATTCAACATTGAATTATCAAATACCACACAAAATGTTCGAAATCAAGTTTTTCGGACCGTCTTATCGCGTAGATTAGGTTCTCTCACCATATTTCGTTTACCAAATGAATTATTTTGGAACAAATCAAGCAACTTTCTCTAGTGAGGGACATTCTGATTTTCTAAATTTCCTACTAATCGCCTACTAATCCTACTATCCCTTCTAATTTCCTACTATCTTCTAAATGGAGGCAAATGATTATAATTTATTTCTTCTTTGTGATACTGCACGTGGGTACCTTGTAGAGGGATTGAATACAAAAGAAAATACTTCTAAAACTAATTTGTCTCTAACGTAATGAACGTAAAGAACGAATAAAATGGAGAAAGAATTTTAGAGGAGAGAAAAGGTGGTTTTTTGTTGTTGTTTTTTCCTCATTTGGCATTAGCCGACAGCCATAGCCATGAAGTAATTTTATTTTGTTATTTCACATTACAATGTTGCAATAAAAAAACGAAAAATAAAGACGAATGAATAAGAAAATTAAATGAATAAGAAAAGGTGGTTATTAATTAACTCATCAGAAGTTACAATTAATATCATTGATAAGGTTCAAGGACGAACAAATATTATGGTGGAAACGGCTTATTCACTGTCGGGAAAAGTTTTTAATGGACAAATAAGGAATATGACAGTCTTGGTTAAATATACGTTTAAACTCTTGGTTAACGTAAATATTATAATTTCCGGTGTGTTGGCGGCAGGGGGCGCCCATTTTGGCATGGCAGGCCGATCATGAGCATTATTACTATAGGAAGTATAATAATATACGTGCATAGAAACCTCAGTTTCAATCTCTTTCTGACACCACACCAACGTCATTTAGCTAGTTAACTTAGAAATGTTGGACCCATTGACATATTTTTGTTGTCAATTGGCAAAATCAAATGCGATAGAGCTCAAAATCAATAGACATGATCTAGACATCCTAACGGACATTTTGGTACCAACCGCACTAGTTTTGGTCCATTTTTACGGCAGTTACCGTTAATATCGAAAAATTAGAAAACTCGTCATAACTCCCTTATTTCTCCTCCTGGAAAGCTGAATGAGCTGAACAAACCCCAAAAAGAAAATCTGAAAAATACCGTATTTTGAAGAATATGACGTGAAGACTATTGAATTTCCAGCATACATACGTGCGGAGCGACACCGAAATAAAAACGTTTCAGAAACTCGTTTTGAGCTCTTCTGAGCAAGATCCCGTGGTTTTCTGGAACACCTATTTTTCACGATATCACCATACTTCCATCACCATACTTCCATTCGTATAATAATAATAATAATAGGAATATGGAAGTAAAATTGTTTTAGGTATCGATAGCGACCGCTATAATTAAATAGTGTAGTATAAATATTTTATGTGTGTACTCCTTCCAATCAACCGGTTTATAAATTATTTGACTATAATATGTACAACAACAGCGATCGCTGACAGTTACGTTTTATCGGGTAAGACTGCAAAAACTTCCTCTGACATATATCAGGGCGTAACTGTACCTATCAGCACCTAAAATCTAATGTCCTTCGAGTATAAATCTTTGAGGGTTCAGTTACCATATCAATGGAGGATCTCTAACTCAGTCTGCGAACGGATCCAAAGGCACAACTTGGAGGACGTGGTTCGGAGGTGCCAACCTACCTATCTTATCCAAGTTATAATTATAGCCGAACCTAAGAGTAAGTTTCCAACGTCTGTTGGGAGCTCTGTGGTGGCGGAGGGGAAGTTCAGACCGAAATCTACATAAATATTTAGGACCTCCTGTCTAACCATGTCGCCTAACCTATGCACATACTTGCCGAGCAAACTGACTTTCATGAATTAGTTTCCGAACCGTTCCCCACATCCTGGTTTACTAACGTTGCTATACCGTAATTTCAAATCGCACTACTGATGATATTATTAAAAATATTCTTAAATTTGTTAAAGTAAAGTAAACAGATATTGCAGGCTGAGGCTTTACGCCCAACTGCCCTATCGCCGACGCAAACGTGATCGGCTGTCCTCTCTGGAGGATCATTTTTTGATCCAATCATTTGCTAATGGCTACCAGTTGACTCACGCCCTTGCTGGGATGAAGGGCGTTGGGATTTCAACCGATGACCGCAGTCCTCCCAATCCCAACCAACGAGAGACCGGAAAAATGCGGTTTCAACAGTCAAAAATATTTTGTACCAAATAAATGCGATCAAATTAGAGTTTTTTACCCCTAAAAGATGATTGTATAAATCATCTGGGTGATTTTTTCTATATTTCCTCTAAAATGGTGTGGGTAATTCATTCAGCCATAATTAATAAAGGAATAACTAGAAAGCGGCACATTCCCACGCTCAAACAATTGTAAAAAGGAAGTCAAATCAAACAAAAATTATTTTATTTGTAGAAATCATTCACATGATCGTTACAATTGGAATTATAAAGAAAGTACTCGATTGGTACTCTTAACATTCTCAATATTAAATTGGCAAAAAACAAAATACATTACCTTTTCAGTAAATAAATTTGGGCAGCCTGCAACATCGAGATTGGTGGCGCATCGAGACAGTTGTACTTCGAGTCACATTTTTTGTTCTTGTGACGGTTTGGAAAAAGTCGACACCATCAGATACTTTGGTCTTATGGTACACAAACATTTAAAATGAAAGAACATATTTACACAAGACCTTGCGGTGAGGAATAGAATAGATACCTTTTCATTATTTTTATTGTCCTAAGAAAAGAATGTCCCGGGGAAATCTTAAAATGATGTGTGGTATAGTAGTAGGTACGGGGAGGGGCCTGTTCCAGCAATTTCTATTGTCTTGGTGTAGCTATCAATGCGGTTTTGCGAGTAGCAACGAAATCTCGTGGACGTACCCCAGTGAGCAACCTATAAAGGTGCACTAATTTTGATGTATTGACTCCAAGAAAATCATATGTACATCGGACTGATAATTTATGTCTATAAAACTATCGATAGGTTTCAAAAACATGATTGTAATACCAGGAATACGAGGGCTAATCAATCAGTCTTGGAAAAACCATGGCCATCCAGTGATTTCTACGCGAGACAATTGCCCTCGCTGGCGCCCTACGCAGTTAAAACTGCGAAAACACTTGCAACATTTAAAAATGAAACAGCAATGTTTCTGTTAAATAATCTAACTAACCGCAACATTACAGACATTATTGTAATATAATGTCAAATTAAAAATAACAATAAATTACGCTGAAGAAAAATGTTAGGCGCTGTCATGTACTTGATCAAAAACTGAGAGAGAAAGGCCTGGACAGGTCATTGTGACCTATAGGCCAAATCATAAATAACTGGGCATCTAGACGTGAGCGCAATTTGTAAACGGCTTAGAAATATGTGTACAAAACTGTAATTTTTTGTGAATAAATAAAAATATCAAATTAGGAAAATGTTCGATGGTTATTTCGAGTAGTTGCCGACCTGCCGACCACCGTGTTGTTAGTTATTTCGAAAATTCGCTCATATGGTCATGAAACTTGACTGGTGAGGTCGGGTCCTCGAATCCCGGGAGGCACCTTCCAGGCATCGTTATTCTCAGTTCTCTGCGTATCGTGAATTTGAAAAACTCCTTTCAAAACGTTCTTGATTCAGCGAACTGAGAATGTGAATTACTTCTGCTTCCATTACACGTTGGAGGTTGTCGGCTTGTGTAGCAGGAAGGTTTAGTTGGGTGGAGCGGGTAGGGTGGCTTTTGAGCCCTACGACACTCAAAGGAAGCGAAAAGCTAGCAGGAATATTCTTTACTGAAGTAAAGAACTTGGCAACGGCATGGAGCTGCTAAGGGGTGGCGGACGGGGATCCTTTACCACACGCTCCCTCCTTTGACACCAACATTTTTATTTAGCTTCATTATTTTCGCCTTATTACGGGGAGCGGCGTTTTCTCAGAACGTAATCGTCTCGGCGCTAACTTTGATCGCCCTTCGTGATTTCTAAGCAAAAAGCACTTTAAAGAAAACGGAGTTGTTGAAAAATAGTCTTTCCACTAATACACGAAAAACGCGAAAAATAAGTACATTGTTATACCGATAGTTGATATACAATAGTTATTGTTTGTTACTGACGATGGATTGATCACCGAAACCGGTATAAAAGTGTATTTTTCGCGTTATTTCGTGTATCAGTGGAAACAGACTATTTTTCAATAGCTCCGTTTTCTTTGAAATGGGTTTCCACGATTTCTTCGCGAGTGATTTAGGCCGATAAAGTACTTTCATTGAGGGCCCTACAGAATCCGCTCCTGCTGTCAAGCCTTCCTATACAGTAGTACGCAAAACCCTTTTTAGGCTTAGCCTCGGCCTTTCAGAAAAACAAATTCAAACTTATAATCAATGAACGATTGAATTGAACTGTCCCAGGACGAACTTGGGAAGTTGATAAGGTAGAGTCGACAGGTGTAACCATGTTCCTGGTTATCGTATCTGCCTAGGGTTACCAGATCTCCCTCAGAAAAAAAGATTATAACGATCCGGATGTCAGAATATACCCTAAAATACTGAGTAGTTTCTGCATAAAACTTACTTTCAGGCAAGTTACCTTAAAAAAAAGGTAGGTAAGTACAACAATCATTAAATTTATTGTTTTCTTCAGTAGTACAGACCTATGAAGTATCCCTTTTTATTTCAATTCCATTTTACTAGTGACCTAGAGAAATAAATAAGTAGTCAAACTGGTATTAAGTAAGTATACAAACCAGTCTTGAAAATCGCGACATTAAATTTGCATTTCCCTCTTGGTGGTTTGACCCCATCCTTTGACTAGAATCACCTAGGTGCGAGGCCGAGGACAAAGAGACAAGTTTGTAACCAAATAAAATTGAAAGCAAGATTAGCAACAGCAACTTCCAACATAGCATAGCTCATTCTTATCTTATGGCTGTTGGCTGTAGAGAGGGACCTTTACGTGGCCATAGAGTGTATGGTGGTGGTGGAGGAAGAAGAGAAGGTGATTTTAGGTTGGACCAAGGCATTTAGCAGAAGGATATAGGCGGTCATCATTGCTTTTTTCAAGTTTTCTTCTCAATATATTGAAAAAAGAGAAGAGTATAGAGGAAAGGACCTAAAAAAGAGTATGTCTGGTAAACCTATGTCTGCCAGACTTTTTAGGCATTTGTTTTGTGCCGGAAGCTTCATTGAAATCTATGAGAGGAGATAATATTGTTCGTCATACTTAGCCACCCACCGCCATTAATTACCATACTGGTAGATAACCATAATTCGCAGCAGGCTGTGAAATTCTTTAATTAGACTACAGCTTTTTGAAATTCTTATGTATTTTACTTTCCACTACATTGTCTACTTTTCTTCAAACTGACTTCAGTCCCAGGTTCATCATGATGATTCAGGGAAGTTTCAGTCCACAACAGTCGATTTGTTGCCCTTACCAGCCTACAACTCTCTAAATACGAGTAATCACCGCAAACCCGTAATAGTTTGTAGAGCTTATCCGTCCCTCCTGTGAATCCTCCGCGGTTACAACTGGGACAACATCTGTGTGGCTTCTATTTCCTTCCAATTCCTGCCTCTTCAGCCTTTTTAAAGTTGACTTGATTGAGTTGTTTTTCAGCCAGATTGACAACACCCCCTAATATTGCAGATTGAACCGGGTATACTCGACTTTCATGCCACGGGTGCTACAAATCTGATCTAGAGCCAACCGAGAATAGAAGAAGAAGACAGGAAAATTTGAACTGTCGCAAGCGGCAGCTAAGCGGACAAGAATCTCTGTTGGAGTGCTCAGTGGTACTCAGTTGCCCTGCTAAAGAATATATTATTATTGAATTGGTGATCCAGGAATTACCTTGTCTTATCCTTGACTGTAATTAAAATCGTTGGTGAAATCGTCCCTTTGCATAGTGAAGTTTGGCACAAGACTATTTCAGTTACACCATTATCATAGGCCCTGCGAACTCCAGACAAGAAAAGAAAATATCTGCGGTATTTGAGTTCCAGGAGTTGCAATATCCAGGTTGCCTCATCACCCGTAACATGCTCGGTATAAAGTTGGTGATTCACTATTCATGTTCAGCACTGATTATAATAGTACTTACAGTAGTCTTTTCATTAATTTATTTTTTGTCGTTTTTACGTTAAATTAGCATAGCATAAAGATAATAATATATATGAAACATGAGGCAACAAGTGCGGTGGTATACAATACAGGTTGGGTTAACAGTTTTGCAGATTCAGAGTGGTTCCACCAGAGCAGGTCTGAGGGCCACTTCCTTTTTAGTCTTCTTGAGGCTCAGTACGGGCGGGAATCCTCGAGGATTTCTGTTATCAAGGGGATTGGATGGCTAATTTTATCCGTGAGGGAAGTTGTGAGTGAGAAGCCTGGAGTGTGGCGTCAACTGTTGGCATATTGAGGTCTTTGTGAATGTCTAAGCCATCACGAGGATGTTTTTCAATGTCACCCCTCCTTTTATCACTGCAATTTTTTTTAAAAGGGAATCAGCGGTCTTTGCGGGAAGGACTAGGTGTAAGGGAGTAAACGATACGGCCTCCCACGTTAGATCAAGGGCTGAGAAATAAGGGGAAAAAAGAAACACCACTTCCTCGACAATACTTTTCCGCAGAATCCCCAGAAGACCTGCTAACTTGTACGTGAGCCGAGAGAAGTAGAGGTTGAGTGGTAATAGCGAATGTGATCAAGAGAGAGGGGAAGACGCATGTGGTGGTGGCTCTGCAGATATAAATCTTTTCCGCCTCTCAACCGAGGTGCCCCAACAATTTCTTTTACTACTGCCGCCAAGAGTGATGGCCTCTAATTTACAATGAGTTGGGTTGGTACCTACTCCACTACCTATATCCCCCTGTGGCGTTGGGAAATATACTTTATATCCAACGGCCTCTTTCGTGAATGTGCTGCGAATTTGGCCGAACACACTGAATCCCAACAAACCGTTCTTCCTTCAGGGCCTTAAACGTTCACAGCCCTCTCGTTCCATAACTCAAATGCTATGGGCAGGAGGAACAATAATACAAAGATTTCGCGCTGAGTCCCACCATACTTCTTTTGGATAATATAATATATTCACGTCGATCTTCCATGCAAGCCTGGCCGGGCCAAGGTCAACATTTCCTCAGCCAAGTGAAAAGCTCCAGCCATGCAGCATGACCATATGAGCGGATTTTTTAAGTACTGTGTACCTCTACCCTAAAATTACGTCACATTACCCATTTTCAACAGTTTTTAACCATAAAAACCTCATTCATGTCCGTACGTAAGTGATGTCTATATTCTACCGAATTCAATCGAATTTTCAGAGGTATTGTTGGTTTGCCAGAGAATCCCCTACATCATTTGCCTTTACGCGGGAAGAACAGATTAATTCGAATTTCTTGTTCCTAAAAGGAAATGAGATCCTAACTAAAGTTTTTGCTAACAAAAATTTTTTTTATTTCTATTGTAAGACAGTGAGTCATTTATTTTCTATTTTTTGTAATTGGGCTCTAGCCCGTGTAAATTAATAAAAAAAATAAATAAATAAATAAAGGCTTTTCATGTTTGTTTTATTTCTAGTTTTGCTTCGTGTCCACGGGGGGCTAAGCTAACCAGGATTTTCGAAGTGAACCCACCAGCGGGTTATTTTCTCATTTACGCACAAAAGCCCAGCAAAGTATTGTTTGACAGGAACACGCAGATGAAACAGTTATTTGATGAAATTTACATGGGGCCAACACCGTTCTTTCGCGTAGAATGGGCTTGCAAGTGCTATCCAAGTAGCGTTATACCGATCATATCAAATAAATTCGTAACGTTCAACAAGAGGGTGAGATGGTAGGTACATGTTACAAAGTTGCTACCCTTGCAAATTCCCCCGCTAAGTCGGAGAGTGTTCCAGCGAAACGATTAGTGTGGTATATAAGTAGGTATAGCCAAAAATAATAGCGTATTAATATATCTTTAGATGTCTTCAGGTGTGTTCTCGTTATTTAGTGCTATATCTTTGACGAAATTAAACACTCAAGTTTTTGGGTTTTATCGAAATTTTCAAGTTGTACAAGTGATTTTACGCTTAACACTGAATTTCTGCGAACGCCAAGTTGTTGTTTTCACCAATCCACTTCCTTCGCCGCATTTCATCACTCCACTATTAATTTGCGATTTGACGCGGATATTCTCCTTTTCAGCATTGTTGGTGTTCGAAAGTCGTTACTATTGTTTGTTTCTTCATCTTTCTGTAGATCCTTCTCAGTTCCAAAACGAAAAATACTGTCCCTATTCCTGAAATCAGAAAAAAGGTGTTCTGAGATGAAAAGAAAGAGAGGGAAAAAAACGGATGATGCCAATTTACTTATTTCGAAATAAACTATGAAACATGCATGGTACATGCTCGAGAATGGGGAAGACCACGGAGTTGGGTTTTTCTTCTTCTTCTTCTTTCGTACGCCATCAGGCCGTTGGCATATCTGCCAATTCCCCTTGCAGCCCAACATAACTTGATAACTTCGTCCAGGTGGTGTCGTCAGATAAAAATGTAGTGGAACAGGTGCGAAGAGGGAACCAGTGAAGCTTTGGAGGGCGACTTTGCGCGAGGAAATAAGCGCAATTGTGCGCGACTTCTAAACGGCTGGGCCGATTTTGATGAAAATGTTTGCATTGTGCTCGGGGGTGACAGTGGAGGGGTGGGGCGATGTCAGAATCCACTTTTACCCGTGCGTTGCCCGGGAAATGACAGAAAACTTCACAGCCTGAACGGCTGAACCGAACTGGTTGAACGTGTCTTAGCCTCGCTTTCACCAACCGTTTTAATATCTTTTTCAAATGCCTGGTACCAGTGGCGTAACGACGGTGAAAAGGATAAACGCCGGGAGAGAAATTCGAAACAGAACCGTTGAGTCTCTTCCCTAACGATTTTTCTTGTCGTGACGTTTTTCGGCCGGTAGGTCATCGCAAGAGCATGTACCTACCTACCATATTTAAAAATAAAAAATAAATAAATAAATTAAAAAACATGGTGCTAGGTATTTCCGTTACTGGCACTGCTAGTTCTGTTCCTACAACAGGCACATCAGCATTTCTGATTTGTCTGAATAATTGACTCTTGTGGTATAACTCTTACCAAGAACTATTGGGATGACGATAAGGAAGACTCGGTCAAAATGCTCAAGTACTGACGACGTGTGCTTGGTGTTCGGCAGTTCCTCTTGAACGTCCGGTTTCTTCAGTTCACAAATTCCGTTTCGGCAATTGAAACCAGCTAGAATGAGCAACAACGGTTAGTTCCTACTCGTTTCCTACATCACCTACCTACTCACTCACCTACCTGACGTTATGTACCTTTGACGTCAGTTCAAATTCGAGTTTCAACCAACTTGAAATGGCGCCCCCAAACTCTACACCAAAGATCCCTTTGTAATGTCCTGCTCCGTTGAGCCCTTCGTTTCTCTGAGCACTCAAAGCCCGTATGACCTCGATTTAAAATATTCAAGAACACAATTCCCACCCGTTAGGACAACTAAGTCCGCCCACACAACTACATGTGCTTGTTGTGAACCCTAAATTTATGGCCTGCCTAGTTATATATTATGAAAGTTCAACTAGACTAGGTACCCAGTGTGTAATGCGGCACTTATTCGATTGATTCCTGCACGCAGTACGTTTTTTATTTACGTGCATTGTTGAGTTACGTTCAAATTTCACATCAGACTTTTAATAATCGAGTTCTACTGCAAGAAAACTGTTTTGATCGATTTGAAGATGAAATAATTTTCTCCAGTCGAGAAACACAAGTTAGACCTTATTTTGAATTCCAGTTTCCATGGCTCCTTTATAAGTCAAAATTGTTCTGAAATATCAGTTGAAATTGCTCACAAATTTATGTCAAAAAACACTTTTTTTAAAAAGTGTGTTTGAGAATGAGAAGGGAATTTATGATCCTACCACTGCATGATGAAATAAATGGGTAGGTATCTCCCGTTTATTAGCCTTGTTGCTACTGCATAGCAATACGTTTAGCGAATTTTGAAGAAAATTATGTTGAGCTATTGCAGTGAGTCCAAATTCCTAAGGCGGTACTTGATTTTCGGAACGTTTTCCCTCAAAAATTAGTTTAAGGAAACGCTGATCTAAATCGTTTGGACAGTTATCTTTGGGTACTTAATATGTAGGTTTTGTGTGAGTGTCCTGGATGTGATTGAGACGATAACATGTGACTTTGGTAAGTAAATGAATGAACGGTCGGCGCAGGTTAGGTTAAGGCTTAAGGATCACCATAGGCAGGGGCTCGGTGGCCCTAATGGCAGGTACAGTGAAATTACAAATATCGCCAAAATATCGCTAACTCCTAACTAATCGCAAAAATCCTAAATCCGCCAAAATGTAGTTGAAATGGTGAGTCCAAACTGGAAAGATAATGGCCGAACCAATTTTCATAAAAAAACAAAATGAATCAATCAATGGCGAAGATGTTGAACTAAACGTTTTTCGAACTTGCAACGTCTTGAAACTCTTGGTAAGATTGATATTGTCGTGTATTATTTTAAGTTATTTTTCATTATGAGTACCAGAACTTGAGGATTTTTTATTTGTTCTGAGGGGGGGGGGGGGGGGGGTAATGGGGAGATTTTTACCTGTGGATTTGGGGGTATCGGGTTGGCAGCACTGATCGGGTCCCGCCAAAGTCGGGCTCATGCTGCTTGACTAGCTTTTTCGATATCTATCATTTTTTTAAATGTATGATTTTCCGACATGAAATATAATAATATGCATCGGCATGATAGAAAGTCAGTACCTATCTATCCAATTTGTTATTTAGGTATGTTGTTAATGTAATTGTTATTTAGGTTACAATATTTTGGTATATCTCTTATATCTGTTGAAGGTCGAGTGTTTTGGTTAGTTTTAAAACTGGACAAACTTACTGCAGGCATGAGAGCTCGACGACACGATCGAATGGGTTTTCGTCTTAGGCCCCACTTTTTGAAAAATAATGAGGATATCTGAAAGCCCTTTGGGAAATGAGCTGCCAAACCCCTTAACGAGGGTTTTCGAATTGTTTTTGTTTAACGAGTCGTGATCGTCTCGCTTGTGATCATCATCCGCCACCAGGCTGTGCTCGCGCTCATCCAGCGGCGCATTTGCTTTCCTTGCTCCTCCTTCGAGTGGCTTCTTTGTTTGAGTCAGGTCTCCTAAAAAATTAAACCGAACCTGTCAGATTTATATCGGAACTTCTGATTCTGGTAATAATATATATGGATTACCATATATATTATTATATATGGTTTACAATAGTTTATAATTTATGTAACCCCAAAAGTACAACCCCCTATATCCCCATGTATCCACGGAATCTTGCGTGTCGTGAAACTACAAACCCGCGAGACTGCAAAATCAAGTGATCTTTCTAAACTACTTGGATGAGAAAGCCCGGTGATCTGTTCACGGACACAACTAGTTATGTAGAAAAATAGACAAATGTTTAATCTTTAACATAACATGAATAAATAGTGATAAAGGGATATATTAGCGGTTATATTGAACGGTAAATACTATAAAAAATAAACGAACTTCGAATGTATTTGAAAAAACTTATTTTTGGGATTATCCTCATTATTATAAACATTGCCCAAATTTGGAATTTTGTGTCTCGTATTTAAGGTCAGTTGTCGTCAATTAAATGTTAGGGATTGATTCCAGAATGCTCTGAATCGGATCATGTTTGAAGTTTATTAACAAATCTCACAAAACGAGGTGTTCTCAGTTCAACCTATTTCTTTTTTATTTTAATTTTATAATAATGTTTGTCCAGCAATTATTCCAGAACTACTGGACTGATTTCGATGAATCTTTTTTCAAGTGAAAGAGGATCATCCCCCGGTGGTTCCGTACTTGTTTTTTAATTAAAAAATTGGGTCTGTACTAGGCCAGTTATACTCTTCGATTTCTAATGCTTTGACAGACATTGCACGACTGTGGATGCCCGAGTAACGATGGTACACCAGTATGTGATAGCGTGAGGTATACTACTATGCTATAGTATCAAGTACTGGGTCACAAGTGTAGTAACAAAAAATTATTTGAAAAAAAAACCTTCGAAACTATAAAGTACAAAATAATAATTCATAAACACCTTCTCGAAACTGAATTCTTGAAAAGTGTTGATCGCACTAAAAAGCAAACACAAATTTAAAAAAAAAAGAAAACGTAATTAATTCTGAGCCGATACAACAAAATTTTTGAAGTTGGCGCCAAATTTCAACTAAAATCTATAAAAGCCAAGGGCAATATGAATGTAGTAGTGTGTTGGGTTTTCAGTTAAAATTTGGAACAGATTTCAAAAATTTTGTTGTATCGGCTTCGAGTAAATTACGTTTGTTCAGCTTAAAAATTATTCCTTATTTTTTATTTTCATACAACTTTTTTGAATTGTTTTTTTTTTGTTTTTGTTTAAAAAAAATTTTGTAGACTGTAGGTTTTTAGTTACCCAATGTGCCTTACAGGTGAACATTTTACCTGTTTGAGTGATCTTGTCTGCGATGTCCACATCCGTTTTATGCCCTTCGTGGCCGCGTTTCCGAGTGATTTCCGGGAGGCTGAGAAAGTCGGAAAACGAGAACCAGGGCTTTCCTATGTGAGACCGCTCGATGCTCCTCTTGGTGATCTCCTTGCTGTCACCCTTGGACGTCTTCCCGTCAGCCTTGGTCGCCTTGATGTCAGCCTTGGACGTCTTTCCCTCCACCTTGAGCGTCTTCCCGTCTGGGATAGTCATTTCTGTGATTTTCATGTCCGGGAACGGAGGCTCCTCCGCGGACATGTCACCGAAGAGAGGAAATGGGAGGACAAAGGGATTGTAAAAGGGGTCGCTGTGCTTCATAACCGGCCCTTTGTCCCTCCAGTTGTTGAGGATGATGTCATCTATGATATTGCCCTCTATCACGCCCACTACCAAACACAAAACGGCCAAACCTACAAATAGAAATAGCGTTAAATAATGACAATTCATTTTAAACTACGAAAGACATAATAAAAATCCTATTTATCTGTGTCAGTAAACTCTTAAATCTTCCAGTTTGTTTGGAATCACGAAATTTTATCCGTTTCATTCCATTTGAAGACAATTTGTGCCATTATCTCAATTATATAGATAGATAGAAAAAGCCTAATTTATAAAATGAAAAGTACTTTTTTTTTCAAAAAATACATTCAACTGACTTATGAATTACAAAAAAACTGATCATTATGTTACACATAAATTCCAGCCAATGCTTATGGAACATATAACTGAGCAGTCTGTCTGCACGGAGTTAGCAAGAATGATAGCATAAAAACGCCTAAAAAAGGATAAAAAAAAGTACAAAAAATTAAATAATTATGGAAGTATGAAATTTTATCAAATGGAAAATAAAATCCTTGCTCAAACCAGATCAGTATTATTTAGTTGTGACAGAATATTATGCAGTTTAGATACTAATGCCAAAATTAAACCAAATAATAATCAAAACCGAGTACGGAACCACGCAAATCAAATATTATATTCAGACACCAGGAACTTCCTGTATTTCCCTGCTGTTTGAGCGTATAACCAGCGAAGGCGACTAATCTTTATTGTTCAACATCCCAACAACTTCCTCTCCTCTAAAAAGCGTGAGGTAGATATATTACTGGGCTAGTAACAAGGCAGTACTGGGCCAGTATTGGCGTTGGCATGGAAAACTGTAGGTAGGTAATGAAAAAAAAAAAAAAAAAATTATTTGGTGAAAACCTACTTCCAAAAACGCACAAAAAAGAAGAAAATAATTCATAAACACCTTTTCGAAATAATTTTTCTTGAATGATCCGTTGATCGGACTAACAGAAAAAAACTTCCATAAACTACACAATGTCCCTTAATTTTGTTGGTTTCTATACATTCAAGTTTTGGTTTGGCGTCGACTTAAAAAATTTTGTTTTATCGGCTTTGAATAAATTACGTTTGTTCAGCATGAAAATATGTTTAATTTTGTTTTTATACAGCTTTTTTTGAAGTCTGATTTTATTTGTTATTCTCCGTCAGTCTGTTTGTTCGCTCTCTTGAAATCTGTGACCATTGGAAACCCATCTTCCGGATCAAGAGGGTCATCAGTGCCTGGTCGAGAACTGGAGGCGAGCGCTTTCGATGTATGGACATCATCGTTAGGCCGTCGTGGGACTACTTGAGTCAGTTCGTCAGTTTGTCCTTATTTATGTGAAGAGGGGGAAGTGAAAGGAGGTGAAAGGTGTTTTGGAGGTAGGGGAAGACTAGAGCACCTTACACCTCCTTTCACTTGACTCCTCTTCCTAATACTATCGGAAACAATATATTTAATACCAGCTCAGGTTTGGATCCGAGATAATCAGTGATGAGGGGGTGAGTGTTAACTACCTAATTATAGCAAAATATCAACATAGAATAGAACTGGCGGGTTGCGTCAAGGGTAGTTCAGGTTTAAGTCTGAGATCGTCATAGCGATGAGGGGGTGAGGAAAACTACCTAATGGTAGGTACCTGTCTGGTAAAACGCACGAGTGGTCCGAATTGAATGGAAATTGAGGGAAGCTCCTAGGGCTGTATCCAGTAGAAATCTGAGATCATTAGAATTTATTGTACCTAATCAATTCAGGCTTCAGAGATGGGGTTAACTGCCGAATGAGGTACATAATTATATTATCATTGTAAATTATGTACAGACATCATTGTACAAGTTTTCGATAACAGATCCTGCTATACATTAGTTTAATATTATGATACGGTTTATAACAAATCAATTGTTACACCGTCACTCTCTTTTCCGACACAAGTCGTTTTCCACCATTGATAGGTTCATATTCACTTTCCAAGTGAATCCGAACCCTATTGGATTCTATCGTTATCAATTTATCCTCTAATGCTTATTATAAATCGATCCTCATTCTGCATGACATGGCGAGAAGAGGACACACCACTTGTCGATTTTTCTCTCAAACAGGACAGTGATAGTTTATTTTCACTGAAGTTCTTCAATATTGTCATTTTTCAAGCATTGCAAGTACCTGTATACTAGGTACCTACGTAATATTGTACTTACTCGTTCCTATTATCTTCATCTCAAGCTAAGCAAACGTTGTCTTCTACCGATCCAATTGAACCGCCTTGATTTTGTGGGCCACGTAGGTAGTTATCCTGTGGAATTGCAATTCAGAAGTGACACTTTTCCCTATATTTAAAAACAAAATAAATTCAGGATGTTTCCTATTGTGCGATCTACCAGTTGGAAAATGCACATCATGTGTTTTCAAATCCGGTTGAATTAAAAATGTTTTTGTCGAGCATAATTATTCTGTTGTGCCTACTTTTTTATTGAAATGAAGCATTTTGAACTTTGTTTAATTTCAAGTTATCTGTGGAGTACATCTGTTATAGATATAGGTACCTATATTATGAACTAAGATAATTTATGTGGTCGGCTCAGTCATAGTTTTGGATCGTCATGATAATTCTGTTTGACATGGAGCTCATGTGGGACTACTGAATGAAAGGGTCAGGTACCTTGATTAATTGTGTGCGCCCTGAGGTAATTTCGAGTAATCAGTGATAGGGAAATGCTACATACATCTAATGTGAAGCTGACTAAGAATGGCAAAGTGTGGGCTGCTTCGATCAGCACTGAGTCAAATGGGATGAAAATGGGATGAAATGGAGTATTTAAACTACAGTGTCCACTTGATAACTGGAACTACCCCACACCAAGGAACACAAATTCTACTTCCATTTTGCGTTTCAGACATGGAGGAACATTTTTTGTTCCGTGTCTGTATGTCTGTGGTAATTCCTTGTAACGCCCATAACTACCTGAAATAATAGTTGAAATGGGCTGAAATTTGGATGGTGGGTGCGGGTTGGGTCACAGATGACCCTGTACCAAAATCATTGAAAAATTACTTCAACTTTCGTCTGCGCATGCGCAAACGTTAAATATTTGAATCGCCCATAACTGCCTCAAGTATCGTTGAAATAAGTTAGTGTAAACATGGAGGGTCGATCAGAAATTGTACTTCGATAGTTCTTTACAAATTTCATTGGAATTGTGCTGTAACCTTCGTCTGCGCATGCGCGAACATGAAATGATGACCTTTTCCTTGTAACCCTGTTAACTACGCGAAAGATAGTTGGAGAGAGCTGAAATTTTGAGGGTATACACGGGTTGGATTACAGATACCTAATGCCTTACTGAAATCACTGAAATCGTACCGTAACTTTCATCTGCGCATTCGCAGATGTGGAATACTTGAAACGCCCATAACTTCCTTAAATGTCGTTGAAATGAGTTCAAACTTGGGGGGTCGATCAGGAATAATACTTCGATAGTTCCAAATGAATTTCATTGGAATCGTAGGTACTGTAACTCGTCTGCACATGCGCGAACACGAAATGTTGAAAAAATGTTGAAATGTTTGGTCCTATTACGCGTGTTAGTTAATTTGATTACTACTCTATTTATTCCTATTCAATCCTTTTGACGCATCATTTTTTACCAACTGATTCTACACGTCCATGTTACAATACGTGAGGAAGCTGTACTGCCCACCCAACTTGGCAGACGTTTTCTCGATGTGCGGACGCACCATTTCGAGCAACTCATAAAAAACATCAGGCGTCATCCTCCGGAAAAAGGAAAAAAAAAAAGAATAGCCAACAGTTTTGTGTGTCCAGTAGAATAATAAACCCATGTGACAAGGATTTTGTAGCATTTTTATGTTAAAAAGTTGTTTTTCTAAACTTGTTTGTGAAAGACTCAGTTCTCGACTTTCGTTTACTTGTTTGGCGTTAAGTTTATTTGAAGTCACTTGGTATTTTCTTGAGAGTTCACTGAGGAAAACAGTTCGGATGAAGAATATTTTAAGTTGTTATTGAGCTGCTTGGGGAAAGAGAATTATTTCCCTGGCTCTGAAGGGTTGGAAATCGAAGTGGAGGGTGATTTGTGCGATGAGGGGGACTGATCGGTGGAAAGGAGAATTCGATCTGAACTTGGGGAGGTTACGTGAACAGTGAAGTGTGAAGGCGGTGCAGTGGCTGGAGAGGAGCGACCGAGGAGGCCCTTTGTTCCTTTCTGTCAGAAATGGCTCAATATTAATCTTCGAGTCCCCCCTCAACCTTTCGGTGAAGTGGCTGCTGAAGAATCGTCACTTTTCTCTGCTGAGTCCCCCTCCGCCCGTCACTTGCGACGCCTTCAGGAGTCCGCTCCCTTCGAAGGGTTCTCCAGTTGTGGTGAGTGGAGTGGAGGGTCGACTTCGAAGCCACTCGAGAGGCATCCAGCTCCACCCCCACCTGAGCGTTACGTCGTCGAAGAAATCGATGTGCAAAAAATTGTTCGTTTAGCAGACGGTTCTCGGCCTCTCCTGAAAACCTCGATCCTCAATGCCTTGGGGGCAAAAAGCTGCCCGCCAAACAGCGTTGAAAGACATTTCCAGGTTGGGTGAAGGAACAGGTTTCTAGAATGCACATCCAAGAGGAGGTGCGAAGTACTGAGCACTAATTAGGCGGTGAAATTGGCTCCTTTTTGTGTCTGAGGGTTTTTTTTTTTGCTGGAAAATTTTTACCACGCGGTTGCTTGGGGGGGGGGGGCACGTGTTTTTGCATTGAAGAAGTAAACATACGAACTAAATCACTGGCGAAGAAATCGTGGAAAACCATTTCAAAGAAAAACGGAGTTATTGAAAGGTTGTCTGTTTCCACTAACACAGGAAAAAACGCGAAAAATACACTGCTAATTGTTTCTCAGTACCACTGTTAATTTATTGTTTCCCTGTACTTCCTAACCAAAATTCTCAGTACCTAATTACCTTACATTTTCCAATGTGCTGGGGATTGTGGAGGGGGGGGGGGGGGACGAAAGGCACTTCCTTGGGGCATAACGAATGTGTGAAGATTTTCAGATCAATCCGTTACGTGTGTGAAGCCCTGTCAAAGAACAAGAAGAATCCATCCATAACTCTGGCACCTGGTGGTCCCGAGAGTCGAAATTCGGTACATGTCCTCAGGGGCCCCTCGAGAATGGGTGTACGAAAAATCAACACCGGAGACGAATTTAAACCGTGTCTTGGTCGGTGAGTAGTAGGTCTCGAGGTTTCGGTTTTCTCTATCTAAGACTGAAGTATTAGATTCTTAGATTATTCCAACCGTCTTGTTAAGATGCTATTTATTCAAGTATCTACCTATCTATAAATTTAGGTAGGTATTGACCACAGACAACAGTGATCTACACGCAAGGATAAAGATCAATAATAAATAATAATTTGCAGCGTTTTTCACTCCCTTCCGACGATTTCCGACCCATCACACCTTTTTGGAAAGCTCTCCGTTAGACCTACAATTTGAAAGAAAGAAACGCTGCAAATTATTACACTACGGATTTATTATTTACCTGTATAGATGCCCCTTCTGCGTAGATCACTGTTTTCTATGGTCAATACCTACCTTGGAGCTCCCCCCAGGAAAGGCATAAATCGAATACCGGAGCCAGCCCGGGGAATTGAAGTTTAAAAAAAATGCGTCGAATTTTTTAAACCGAAAATAAAGTAGATATGGATGTAGTAGATATGCGAACGGACATTGCATTTTTGGAATCTACTCACCTTGAAACGTAAAAGAAAAACGCTGCAAAATCCTTGTCACGTGGGTTTATTATTATTTGGCTTTACCCACAGAAAAGTTGGCTGTTCACTTATTGTTTCTCAAAAACACGAATTAGGCTTCTATTTTTTTTTACCATTTAGCTTTGATAAGGTATAGTGCCATTTAGTAAGGTCTTGATTCACCTGTTGATATTACTTCTAGGGTTAATTTACAAATTTATGGTGAATTCAGACAATTTCCCAGTTTTTGATCCATAAAAAAGGAATTTAGGGAGCTGAACCCTCGTTTCGACCTCAATTCTTCACTCCGATCAATATCAACTTCATATTTGTTCTTCTCGACCTAAAAACCATGAAAAATGATACCTCACCAGCTCATGTCACTAAAACCTCAAAAAAACTTGGAAAACCCCTTTAGGGGGTGTTATAAAAATTTTTTGCTTAGCGAATACATAGGTGTATTATTCGCAGAATAATAAACCAAAAGGATATCCCATTCCTCACTCGTCGGGTTGCTCGGTGTAAGAAGCGGACTCGTCTGTTGTCGAGCCTCGTTCTTGTTGATGTTGATAAAAGCGACGAAGGAAGTTGAAGAGGTTTATGTGTGGATTTAGTGGACGTCGTGACCTCCTCCGCCCTCCCGCCTCACCAGCATCCACAGCAGCTACCATTGTCAACCCTCCCAGTGGCCTCAACTTCCTAACTTAAAACAAGCCGGAGTTCCATCTCCCATATGAACGTCACTCTCATCAACGCACGCACACACCGCCTCGCCCAGCAGCGTCCTCGTCACAACGTGACCTCACTGTGACATCTTCGTCTCTTCTCACGTTCTCCCCTTCTCCATTGTTCGAAAGGGCGCAAAGAGATTTCCACAGTCTTACTCATTCACAGCGGGACGTCATTCCCTCAGGTTGGAGAGGTGACACTTCCTCTCGAGTTGCTTATATAATCGTTTTGACATTAATAATCCACTTAACAAGAGCTGACTTGTAGCAGGGTCAGAGGTGATACCGTTGAGGGGGGCTCGTGGGAAATATATGTATGTACAGGGTGTCCTGGAATTAATGATCCAAACTTCAGGGATCGATTCTGCAACTAATTTGCAACAACTTTTGTGCCAGGACATTTTTTCCGAAACCCCCATCAAAAACGACTTTTTCACTTCGAAATTTTGTTTTTCGTGTTTTAGACCTCGAGTCATAAAAATGGCCTTAACTCCCTCAAGTTACGACGTAAATTCAAATTTGAGGATACCATTGGAAAGAGCGTTGAATTTTCTTTCTTCTCAATACATAATCAAAAATTGTTGTGAGAGCTGAGTAAGTAAAAAATCACGCCAAACTGAAAATTTTGTCAACTACTTTTTGTTGAACATGATAGTATTTTTTAACGCTATTTTTACCCATACCCGATCGTTCCTCTCTTCGGAAAAAACATCTGCAATTCAACAGCTTTTGAACGGTGTACTCAAATTTATTTTTATCAACATAATTTTTTGCGAAAACGGCGTTCGAATGAGGAAAAGCGTGATACTGTTGAGCAAAATCGAGGGTTTTTGCACGAATAAAGATATTTTTAGGACTTGGAGGGGTATGGGGTGTATCTGGTCGGCATTCCATTATTTGTTTACGCTGAATCGAATGATGACCCTCCCGAGCGTTTCCAACGCAATTAATACTGTTCTCCCGATCTCTTGAAATAGGTGTACCTACCTGCCTACCTGATACCAAATCTAAATCTCATCGGCCTAAGGGAATGAAGAATTATGCTTCGGAATTATAGCGTGTATTTTTACAGCAGGTTCTCAGAGTAACCACATCCTTGTTGACGACACATGCGGGCTCGTCGAAACGCAGGTGAGGTAGCGTCTCGAATCTCGTGATGAGGTTTAGATTTGGTATCAGGTAGGCAGGTAGGTACACCTATTTCAAGAGATCGGGAGAACAGTTTTAATTACGTTGGAGAAGCTCGGGAGTGTCATCATTCGATTCAGCGTAAACAAATAATGGAATGCCGACCAGATACACCCCATACCTCTCCAAGTCCTAAAAATATCTTTATTCGTGCAAAACCCTCGATTTTTCTCAACAGTATCACGTTTTTCCTCATTAGAACGCCGTTTTCGCAAAAAATTATGTAGATAAAAATAAATCTGAGCACACCGTTGAAAAGCTGTTGAATTGCAGATATTTTTTCCGAATAGAGGAACGATCGGGTATAGGTAAAAATAGCCTTAAAAAATACTATCAAGTTCAACAAAAAAGTTGTAATTGACAAAATTTTCAGTTTAGCGTGATTTTTTACTCACTCAGCTCTCGTAAAAAATGTTGGTTATGTATTGAGAAGAAAGAAAATTCAACTCTCTTTCTAATGGTATCCTCAAATTTGAATTTACGTCGTAACTATAGGGAGTTACAGCCATTTTTATGACTCTAGGTTTAAAACACACAAAAAATTTAAAAATGAAAAAGTCGGATTTGATGGGGGTTTCAAAAAAAAATGTTCTGGCACAAAAGTAGTTACAAATAAGTTGTAGAATTGGTCCATGATTTTTGGATCATTAATTCTGGGACATCCTGTATATTCACCTGGATACACAACTGAAGGGACCAAGAGCGAGCCTCCGCTCTGTTTTCCCTGGCCGGGCACGATGCGTTGAGGGGGAAGCATAATACGAATCGCCGCATTTGACTTGATTTTTGGGAACAAATAAAGGCAAATTATTTGATTTATCGTTTGAAATTCTCACTGTACATTAAAGATGGTTTCACATTGACGCGTAGTCGACGTAAAACGCAAAGGCCGTAAAGGTTCGCGTAAATACGTCATCACATGGTCAACGCTAGTTACGGACGTAAAGCGCGTAATCGTCGAGATATGGCCTGTGCAACAGTCTCCGACTGCGCAGAAACCCACGCGCAGATCCTTAAAGCACGTAAATATCTAGTTTTACATATTTATGCCCATACATCTAGCCCAGACCATTGCCACGGGAGAAGTAGAGTTACATCAACAAAGTCAAAATAGCCATCATTAATTATTTATTGTTATTCTTGAAACATAAGTTCGTTCAAGTTACAAAAGTACCTGTCAACAAAATCCGAAAGATCCAACATTTTTCAAATGATACAATATCACGGAACTACCAACTCGATTTCATGCAGCCATGCGTGATTATAATCAGATGTTCCCTAGCAATGATATCTGGCCTGGCGAGAATGGGGTATAATAGATGATGGGGTTTTGGTGATTCAACAAAATAGTACGTACCACACGTACTTGGCTCAGTATAATTTTTCATTTTGTTACTATTTTAGTACCTAACACATGTCATATATTTTGCAGTCTGCTGTGGAGACTAGAACGAAAATACGAACATTTTTGAATTTATCAACTGCCTATGTATAAGATTAGAAAAGTTTCAGAGACTGAGCTGGTAGGTATACAATGCAAAATCATCACCTATGCATTGGAAAATTTAGTACCTACCTGCATAATGTTTTTCAAGTATTTGAGTTTTTATTGCTAATTTCAAAGCCACAATGTCGGTATTTTTCCGTGGCTCCTCCATCCACAACTGAAACCACACTTTAAAAACCACTATGTAGAACGTAGTATGTGCTGTATGAACCCTGTGTGTGGGGAAAGGAAGAACGATACGAACGTAGAGGAGCGAAGGGAGGTGTTGATGAACGGATGAACTGTTGGGACTGATTTCTGAAAATGGAGTGAGCATGGAATAAAGGGAGAACCCTTTATTCCATGGAGTGAGGTTAGGATCGCCCGTTCAGTGAGAACGTCCACTCTTTGGTCATCCGTTCAGTTCGGATGCGTTCAGTTTAAAGATCCGTTCAGTGCTTAACGCCACGACCCTAATAACAATTAGTAACAATAATATGTCTCTTTTAGCTGCTTTTCAGTAATGATTATTATACTTTTTGCATTTTAGTTTTAGTAATGTTCTTCTTTTGGTTTACCTACTATTTTCAATAATGAACCATTGGAATCGAGCATGACAAAAAAAAATTCTAACCCCCCCTCAAAATTTGATGGTTTACGTTTCAAGGTATGTAGAATCCAAAACTGCAGTAAAAAAAATTTCTGTCCGCCGTACGCCGATTATAGGTTCCGTTCGGGGTCTAGTTGGTCCTCGAAGCTCGGCGTTACTGTCAGTCATCTCTAAGGGGTTCAAAATAGGGGTTGAAAGTTTTAGAACGCCGAAGCTCGAAAACTGTCGATAGAAGGGTATGTTTTTTTTACGTTATTAAATTTGTCTTGAGCTAAACAATTTTTTGAGACCACCCGGAGCATTGTCCAGCCGTTCGTGAATCAAACGGTATAAATCCGGCCGGGATATCATCACTAGGGAGCACCTGATTATAATCAAGGATGGCTGTATGAAGTCGAGGTGGTTGTTCTGCGATAGTATTTCATTTGGCAAGTGATGGACTATTGGATTTTGATTGTAGGTACTTATGAAACTTGAACAAACGTTGAAGTGTTATTGATGGGTAAATTATTGCACAATGGTAAATTATTACACAACGACAAATTATTACACAACGGTAAATTATTACATAACGGTTCATGTACCAAGAAGGGGCTGGATTTTGTTGATCGGTGCTTTTGCAACTTGAACAAACGTTGAAGTATTGTTGATGGGTAAATTATTACACAATGGTAAATTATTAAACAACGGCAAATTATTACACAACGGTAAATTATTACATGACTGTAAATTATTACACAACGGCAAATTATTGCACAACGGTTCATCAACCAAGAAGGGGCTGGATTTTGTTGATCGGACTCGAATAACCGTTGAAGTATTATTGATGGGCAAGTTATAACACAGCGGTTCATTATACTTGACCACGAAGGTAGGTATTGACCACAGAAAACAGTGTTCTACGCAGAAGGGGCATCTATTTCACTCCACATCAATAATTGTCCTTCAGAACTTCATTATTTGCGTTTCTTTTTGCCGTTTCAGTTACTGCTTGTCATCGACAGAATTATTTTAGCAACATCTAACTCGTGATTTAGGTAGGTACCTAGTAACGAGTACGGGGTTAGGTACTAACCTACGGAGGTCTGCGATCTACATAATATGTATAGAGTAGTACATATTATATTATATAGACGGGTTATCTATACAGAGAGCTGTGGATCTGTAACAGAAGGGTATTCTGTACAAAATAATAAAGCGTTCTGCAGGGATTTGCAGCGTTTTTTCACCTGAAGTCGACCTAACTAGTGTTACGAACCTAAAAGTGGCTAAAATCGTCAAAAAAAACCTAAAATGCCTATTATGTACTTAAAAAAACCTTATTCGATGATTTTTTTTTTTAACCTGAATGTCCGGTCCCTATTCATCGCCCTTATGCACAGCAATGGGTGGTACAATTTAAAAAGAATAGGGCGAGAAAGTAAATTCGTGGGGGGGGGAAGGGGATTGGTCATAATGCTTAAGTACTTGAGTGCTTTGGGGGAGTGTTGGAAAAAAATTCAAAATTCTCATCGTCCTACCTGTCGCCATTAGTGACCACAAACATCTGTTTCCATCAGTATTTGATTGAATTCATGATTTTTTTTTTTTTTTCAGGTGAGTGTCTCGGTTTTCAATCGTATTGCTCGAATTAATGTAAGTAAAAACCTACTTATTCCACATTAAATAATACCCTGTAATAGCACACCTAGGTGGTAATAGGTAGGTATCTATTAGAATGATTGTACAACCCGTAATTCTTAGGTGATTTATAGGTAATATTTCACAGTTCACAACCACAGTTAATCTTCTCATTGATGTGACACCCTTTAGAGCACCACCAGATCCACCAGACACTCAATACAACTTCCTTACTTCTCCGTAATTTACTGTTTCCGCCCTCAGTTAGCTTTGTGGTTATTTACTGCCGGCATTTAGTCGCTACATTAGAACGAGTGAAGCTCACGATTTTATCGGAATAGTTTCTTCCCAGTGAAGAAATCTCAGGGCAGAAGACTTTTTACGCTTCCATTTAAAAAGACCCAATCAATCAACCAATCAATAAAAATGTTTAGTTGTAGAATCATATAAAGTTATGGTTTCGATCATTCCTTTTAACAGTAATAACGCTGAAGTCCGCACTTAGTCTCTGAATACGTCAATTTCGTCTTTAGCGAAGACCCTTAGCATTAGTGACCTAATGGTGTATTGGTACAGGTCCCTCATCCGCCCATGGTCATCTCCTGGGTCCAGTATCGCAGCCAGATCCGCTTTTGGCCTATTATTCTGTAAATAATACACCTATGTAATCGCTCAGCTTAAATTTTTATAACACCCCCTCAGAATTTTTTCTTTTACGTTTCAAGGTGCGTAGATTCCAAAAGTGCACGTTCCGTCCGCCGTACGCCGTATCACGTATACCGGCTTCACTTTCGGTCTAAAAAGTTCGTTCTTTCGCACACAGGCTTCATTTGGTCCCTAGTTGTGTCCCAAAACTTTTCAGCCCGATCGGAATACACCCAGGGGTGTTATGGGTGAAAATGGGTATAAAAATAGGTACTTCTTGTGTTTTAGTAACATGAGCTTTTGAGGTACCTATCGTTTTCCCTGTTTTTGGGACAAGAAGACCGAATATGAAGTCGAATTTGGCCAAAGAGTGGAAAATTGAGGTTCTAACGAAGTTTCAGCCTTAAATTTACGTTAAATTTTGGTATAAAATCGTCGTTCTTCCGCACACAGTTTGGTTCCCCATTTGGGTCCTAGTTGTGCTCCGAAACATGGCAGCCCGATCGGCATACACCCAGGGGTATTATGGGGGGGAAATGTTTGTAAAAATAGGGGTTTTCGAGGGATTTTTGAGGTTTTAGTGAACATGAGCTTGTGAGGAATCGTTTTCCATGTTTTGAGGTACACCTCGGGTGGGACGTCGCTGCTCCGATGCGTCTTAGCAGGTAACGGGTTCAGTAGGGCTGATAAAGCGGGCATTCCAGCGTGATATCTGTCCTGGTTCCCCTCAAATCTGTACAATAACCACTCCTATGTAATATCGAAAGATTTAACCAAATAAACGAAGGGAACGACTAGCTGAGCGACGCCGAGGGGAAAGTAGGAGAAGGGTCCCTTCCATCAACCGCCATCGCCCCTCAACGGTCATAACGGCCGATTGTGGACAGGGGACGAGGAAAGGGCCCTTTATAAGCAGCCCTTCTAGCCCAACTCGTCATCCGACCGATCACTCTAATCTTGTGACTTCTCTCTCTCCTACCCTTCTCCTGCACTTGCTGTGGTTCATCCGCGGGGTGCTTCCCTCTAAAGGCGGCTCCACACATGCGGTACTTGCCAAGTACCGAGTAACTCGGTGACTCGCCAAGTTACTTGGCGAGTGACGAGCTCCTTGCTCCACACATTCGTGGATCGTCCCGCGCAAGACTCGCCTCGGGAAAGCGAGCGTACTTGTCTCCTTTGAAGCGGGGAAAAAACCGACACTGGACGGAGCCTCCCCAAGTACGGTTACTCGTGACTCGGCGAGTACCGAGTAACCCATCCACACTACTAGGAAATCGGCAAGTATCGACTCGGTACTTGGCGAGTACCGCATGTGTGGAGCGGCCTTAAGAATACTCACTGTGGTACATCCGCGGGGTGTTAGTTACCTTCCTCCCTTTCCTCTAGCACTCGCTGTGGTGACCTCCGCGGGGTGTAAGCATAAGACTCCTAAGGAGCAACTAATACTCGCTGTGGTGCAACCGCGGGGTATTAGCTTCCTACCCATCCAATCCTACCCTACCGTTAGGGAACACCACAAAATGTGTCAGGGTTCCCGATACTTTCATGTTGCAGACAGAACACATTTCCTCATTTGCCAGTTAGTATCTGCTTCCCTTATGCCAGAACCTGATGCTTCCCATTTCTGGGTTGGTAGTTGCCATTCTCAACTGGGCCAGTACTATGTGTTCCTTGTGGACGTTTCCTGCATCTCCTCGGTAGTTTTGTCTTCCGCCAAAGGCGACCATCGTACGGAGTAATTAACTGTAGCTGCTTTCGGTCGCGCTTTATTTTGAGGCTCAGGCAGTAGTTCTTGAAGCGCTCCATCGCATCTGTTCTTATCGTCTTGAGGGAGTGGTGGGAGATGGTTTCCCAGTCCACGCTCATCCCAATGGATGTAAGAATGCTATCAAGTCGGTTGACCCAATTGAACTCCAAGAGGTTTTGGGGTGCTTGTGGAATCCCACCAGTTCTCTCAGGCACCTCCTGGGCCATCTCGTCTTTCCTGATCCGTCTTGAGGATTCTTGAGAGGAATCCTAGAGCCCTGCCCAGCACCATGAATTTGATCGGGATTTTACTGCCTAGTAAAGTGTTCAGGTACGCCCTGTGAAATGCAGAGCGCGCTTTTGAGAAAGTGCGTCTGAATCACCTCGATCTCTTCCATGAACCAGATTCCCCTGATTTCCGATGCATACAGGAGAACTAATCCCACGAGAGCGTCGAATAGCTTGAATTCCGACTCCCAAGAAGAGATCTTCCCCCCACACAGCAGGTCACGAGTGCTACCAATAACTACCTTGGCCCTGCTTATCTGTCTGTCCTTATTTTGGTTGAATTTGCCGGATCAGCTGAACATCACCTCCAGGTACTGGAACGATGGCACAGGTTTGATCTCGTCTTCCCCACATACCACTCTCCTTCTCCTACCAGGCCGGCCCCATTTAAAAAGAACACATCAACTCCAATTTTCCTGATTTTACATACTCCAGCTCTCAGGATTAGTTTTGATGTTTTGAGTTTTGTTTTATTTTTATAGTTGTGAACATTTTTGGTTCCTCTAATTATTTCGAGTTTGATGAGCAATGACGAGTACCCATGGTTCTTTCTTTGTGTTTCCATATTTGTAAAGGAAAGCTGTTCCTATTCTGAGAATTTAAAGGCCCAACCGCACTCTCCTACGATCTGTAGTTTTTATTTTATAGATTTTGAAAAATTGGCAAATAGTGACGTCATTGCACCTTTCCCGCCTGGGACCTACCCTACCCTACCTCCATGACAGGGGTTGAAGGTTTCATTTTCTTTATTAATTATTTTTAATTGATTGAAGTTTGGTCCAAAAATACTTTTGTAAAACTATGCCCGCTGTATTAAAAAAAAACCACAGTCATGCAGCATGGCTATAAGAGCGAATTTTCGAAGTTTTCGGCATCTTCCTCCTCCGCCTAAAATTTTCTGAAAATTAATTTTCGGCCAATGTTTTCCCAACTTGATACCATACAAAATTAAAACAGGAGTAGTTTTACGCAAAGTAATATTTGGGGTGGAAGGAGGGGGAGGGGAAATCAAAAATGTTCTGAATACCAGAAGAGTGTACCTATTGGGTACGTAACAAATTTTTTGTTCCATTTTTTGCCGAGTAACACCTCAGTTTGTAGATTTTCCAACGCTGAACACGATGGTGAAGTCAGAATTGCGATATCCCATTCCGTTATCAGATTAGAGCAGACGAACCAGGAAGAACATCTCAAGAAATAACCACGTTCCTTCATCTTCAAAGTGCTCCAGTTTGAGAATGGAATGAGATATCGCAATTCTGATTTCACCATCGTGTTCAGCGTACAAAATCCTTTAAAATGAGGTGTCACTTGTCAGACTTTTTCATTTTCGGAATTTATGGGTAATTTCCCCCCCCCCCCTAAAACTCCCCAAAACTCCCCCTTAGGGTGACCCGATTCTGCCCATCTTCGAACTTAGCCTGTCGATTGCCAAGACAGATTTTTCGTGCAAATTTGAACTTTTTATCTCAATTCTTTCGAGAGTTATCGTCTGGAATGACACATACATATATAAATTAATTGCTATGCAATTTTAACGCCGGGGGTCATGTGAAAAAAATGTCCTGTCACAATATCCTGTCACAAAAACGCGTCACGCAAAGAGGAATGTGATGAAGATGAGCACAAAGAGGAATGTGATAAAGATGAGCACAAAGAGGAATGTGATAAAGATGAGCACAAAGAGGAACGTGATAAAGATGAGCACAAAGAGGAATGTGATAAAGATGAGCACAAAGAGGAATGTGATAAAGAATTACCAACGTTATCTTTGTTGGGCGTTATTTTTTTGTGTGTTGGTGGTGTGGGGGGGGTAAATTGCATAGCAAATTCTCCTTTGTTATACGAAGTATAAGAACACATCCTTCGGTGGTGAGGAACGGCGAAGCCGTTCCGAGGGGGCGGAGCCCCCTTTGGGGGTCCAGGGGGCTTGCCCCCTGGCGAGGCCCGAAGGGCCGAGTTATATATATTTATATATATTTATATATATATATATATATATATATATATATATATTTATATATATATTTATATATGTATGTGTCATTCCAGACGATAACTCTCGACAGAATTGAGATAAAAAGTTCAAATTTGCACGAAAAATCTGTCTTGGCAATCCACAGGCTAAGTTCGTAGATGGGCAGAATCGGGTCATTCTAAGGGGGAGTTTTGGGGAGTTTTAGGGGGGGGAAATTACCCATAAATTCCCAAAATGAAACAGTCTGACAAGTGACACCTCATTTTAAAGGTTTTTCTACGCTGAACACGATGGTGAAATCAGAATTGCGATATCTCATTCCGTTCTCAAACTGGAGCACTTTGAAGATGAAGGAACGTGGTTATTTCTTGAGATAAAACAGTTTTACATAAAATCAGTTATTTCTTCGAAAATTCGCTCTTATAGCCATGCTGCATGACTGTGGTTTTTTCTCTTTCCTCCTAACGCAAACTAGCTTCGTACCTTAGCTGTTGTCTGAAACATCTATGTTTGAATTTCTGGCTGGCCGCTGGCAGAACTTATTTAGGCTTGTTGCTATGTGTGGTAATACTGAATTACGTAGGCACTCCAATTTTTGGTTAGCCGTTAAACTACTCCCTAGTACTGTTATTTATTATGATCACCTACTTTGATCAAGAAAGCGCTGTATCTGGGTAATACAAGCCAAGTCCAGCCATTCCCACGGTCCTGGGACTTGGAGTAGGTTACTGCAGGACGGGCGGAGAGGAGTTCGGATGGCGGGTGGGAAGGGTTACAAGCTTCAAAAAGGATGTGATTAATAGAGTTATACAATGAATATTAATGGCCGAGGTTTGCATATTCAGAACCCAGGAAGCTTAGTGATGAATTGAAGGGAAAGGATATTTGACGAGTTGAAGGAAGCTTACGCTTCAGAGCAGAGGGAAATCCTTAGTAGCTTTTCCCCTTGAGCAAACATGAATGCAAGCGGTTCTGTTATTCTCGAGATTACAATAAATTAAACGGCGACGGGCGTTCGCTTTTCACGAAATTCATTTTACTTCATTAGAGCCTTCCACAGCGCCGCGCGTTCATCTCCCGCTAAACTATTTTGGGAATAGCAAATATGATCGTAGTACAACTCGGCCGTTCGTTTAAACTATACATAACTCAATCCAAATTTGATTTTTTTTCATTACTTTAATAACATGCTTTTAAAAACGAGTGACCTTTTTACACCAAAAGAACCGTTTTAGCTGCCTATATTAAGTTGCTTTCTGTACTGTAGTACGATCATTAATTATTATATCCTGATTATTATATTTATGATTCTATTATTTCCTAAGTTGTAGCCATTGTTTCATATTATGAATATGTTCTGTGTGGCAACCATGTCTGAGAGATGTATCCTCAGTGGCAACGAATACTTACATCACATTCCTGCTGAGACTCGTACTGAGCAGTATCATACAGGCTTGGAATTGCAAGTCCATCAAATTAGACCAAAAAACGCTGCAAAGTCATTGTCACGTGGGTTTATTATTCTATTGGAAATACCTACAGAAATGTTGGCTGTTTATTTATTGTTTATTTCATGTAAAATAATTGAAATAGCTATTTCTGGTGGTTTCCACCAATTTTGGCCCCCAAAACTTGAATTAGGTACGCTCCTTTGTTTTCAAATTATCTTTGATCATTGATAGTACCATTTAATCGTCTTGATCCACGTGTTGACAATTTTTCTAGTGTTATTCTACAAATTGATGGTGATTTCAGACGATTTCCCAGGTTTTTGACTCATAAAATGTCAATTTTGGGAGCTGAACATCTGGTAAAACCTCAATTATCCACTCCTTGGTCAAAATCGACTTCATATTCGGTCTTCTCGTCCCCAAAAACATGGAATACGATACCTCAAAAGCCCATTTTACTAACATGTTACTAAAACACAAAAAGTACCTATTTTTATACACATTTTCACTCATAACACCCCTGGATATATTCCGATCGGGCGGACGGCAGACGAACATTGCATTTTTGGAATCTACGCACCTTGAAACGGAAAAGAAAAAATTTTGAGGGGGTGTTATACAAATTTTTTACTGAGCGAATACATAGGTGTATTATTCACAGAATAATAAACCAAAAGGGCCGTGCCTTACATTAATTCGTAAACAGCTGGAAATTATTCGGTTTCACTCTGTGCTTCTTAAATAATAGCAGGTAAAATACGAGTTTGCGGCGGTTTCTGAGATGAGCTAAACTTTTGGGGGCCAAAAAACAACGCCTTATTTTTGCTCTTTTTTCAGTTTGTGGCTTATAACATCTAAACAGAAACTTTCACTCGTACCGAAACTAAAGAGCCAAATTCTGAGTCAAATGACATGGTGCAGCGGTTTGATCAGAATGAACAGTCAACATTAGGCAGATTGTCCCATTTTACAGATTGTCCCATTAGGCAGATTGTGTGTGTTCAGTTCACACGTCTGTAACTAAAAAATCTTAATTCCAAATTAAAATGTCATATAACTAAAGTTGTAGAGCATCAAACTTTGCGTTCGGAGCACCCCTACTTTTATAAAAATATCTGCGTAATTTTAAATTTCGAAATAATTAAATTTAAAGTGAAATATTTTAATGAAATATGGTTGCTTTGAACGCAGAATTTGATTCTCTACAACTTAGTTGTATGCCATTTTTCATTTTGAACAACTGTTTTTTTAGTTATAGACGTGTGAAACAATGTCTGTTTTTTGGCTTCCGCAGGTTTAGCTCACCTTGGAAACCGTCGCAAACTCATATTTTACTCTTATCTGTGACGCTCAAAGTGAAATTTAAAAAAAACCACAGTCATGCAGCATGGCAAAAAGAGCGAATTTTCGAAGTTTTCGGCATCTTCCTCCTCCGCCTAAAATTTTCTGAAAATTTATTTTCGGCCAATGTTTTCCCGACTTGATACCATACAAAATTAAAACAGGAGTAGTTTTACGCAAAGTAAAATTTGGGGTGGAAGGAGGGGGAGGGGGAAATCAAAAATGTTTTGAATACCAGAAGAGTAGGTATTGGGTACGTAACAAATTTTTTGTTCCATTTTTTGCCGAGTAACACCTCGGTTTGTAGATTTCCCAACGCTGAACACGATGGTGAAGTCAGAATTGCGATATCCCATTCCGTTATCAGATTAGAGCAGACGAACCAGGAAGAACATCTCAAGAAATAACCACGTTCCTTCATCTTCAAAGTGCTCCAGTTTGAGAATGGAATGAGATATCGCAATTCTGATTTCACCATCGTGTTCAGCGTACAAAAACCTTTAAAATGAGGTGTCACTTGTCAGACTTTTTCATTTTGGGAATTTATGGGTAATTTCCCCCCCTAAAACTCCCCAAAACTCCCCCTTAGAGTGACCCGATTCTGCCCATCTTCGAACTTAGCCTGTCGATTGCCAAGACAGATTTTTCGTGCAAATTTGAACTTTTTATCTCAATTCTTTCGAGAGTTATCGTCTGGAATGACACATACATATATAAATATATAAATATATAAATATATATATATATAAATATATAATATATATATACACATATAATTTTTGGTGTCTTTCGGCAGTGAATTCAGGATGGTCTGAAACGGATTTTGGTATAAAAATCTTTCGGAAATTCGAGTTTTAAAAATTTTGGACCGAGAACAATACCTTCCTTTTCTTCGAAAATTCGCTAAAATCATTTTTTGCGAATTAATGGAAACAAAAAGTCTAATTTGACTGGGCCACTCTTGACAGTCTGTATGTTTGTTTTCTGTATACTGATGAGCACTGAGCAACCCTTGTGAACCTGTAACGAGAAAGGCGTATTCTTCTAGGCTGCAGGATTCACCCATCCCGTGTAGACATTGCTTGAGTGGCAGCGACTTCTGGATGCGCGAGTGGTGTTTGATTTGACGGCCCGAGTGGAAAGCGTCTGTTTTTCGTGTTCATCATTCATCAGGTTTTCGTCAATTCCTGTCGTGACAAGCTGTGTAAACAAACCCGGGAAAATATTAGTTTTGAACGATTTTCTTGAAGTGCTTTGCGCGATTTCGCGTGTTACCTACCTCTTCATTATAAGATCACACCTGACGTTTGTTTGAATGGAGCTCCGTTCATACAAATAAATCATTTCCCGGTACAATTATTTCGACATTAATTTCTCTCGTAAATTGCTGAATGGAATATACGTAAATATGTACCTAACTCAATGCCCGAGAGTGTTAATCGATTTATACAGCAGTGAGGAACGCATCAGAAGTTGAAACGTTTAAACAAACACAAAAGATAACTTGGGGGAAGAGAACAAACATCTTGAGCTCTTCTCTTCTGCCATCTTGATCGATGCTTTAAGGAGTCTGCCGTCCTCAACTCAGAAAGCCCTTATTGCATCAAACTCCCAACGGGAAACTGACTGTTTTCGTACACGTACACCGCATTTATTTTCCAACCCCTTTTAAAGCGTGATAACACTTCACAATTGAGTGTGGGTAGTGTGTTGTGATGGGAGGCTCACGAAGAGGAGAGGTATAATAGGGTAGATGTGGGAAGCTTGTTTAGATACAGAATCATCGACCCACATGGTGGAAACGTTCGTTCGTGGAACTTGATAGGTTTTCAGTTTGCACTGCTATCCATCAATAATTGTGCGCGTTAGTGGGAATATTCTCATTGTTTCATATTGATTGATAAGGAAGTAAAGTAAACAGCCATTCCAGGCTGTGGCTTTTCGTCCGACTGCCCTGCCAGCTTGATTGATAAGGATAAATAAATAGGTAATATCTGTACTGTAATTGAGTCATTCTGACATGTTCACGCTTTAGCGGTAGGGCGGATTTTAGTGCAGTTTTTTGTAAAATGACTGGAACTGCCCAGGGAAGTTTTATGGCTATTCTTTTCACCTCCTGAATTCCTCCTTATTCGTCCAATTGGCCATCCCTGGCGACGTCCGGGTTAATTTGCTCATGTTGTGAAGTGTTAACGTTGTTAGCACGCTGTTAATATTGTTAGCAACGTGCAGAATTTTATTTTGCGGTTGATTTTTGTAAACTGAAGCCCCCCCCCCCCCCCCCCCCCAATTAATTTAATTTTGCTTGCTTATAATGAGTATGCGTTAAATCGAATGTTGATCGTGTTTCACATACCTATCCCCCCCATAGTAAAGAAAGTGAACATTCGCCTTCTCCGGTCATAGGTTTGTGCGGATGAGGTAAAATGGCTCTCAGCGGTCGTAGTACAAATACGTCACACATGCAATCTGCTGTGACGACAAGTACCATTGAGGAATGGTCGTGGATTGGAATTTGCTGCTTTTGACTGCGCAGTTGGATTCAGCACCCTCGAAAACCCCTGCATCCCAATTTTCAGCACCAAAATCAGAGTAGTTCGGCGGGAATTAGCTAAAGAAAAAACGCCTGACGTCATCTGGTATGTTTCTCCCTGTCACTCGATTCCCATGTAGCCCAATCAAATTGTCACTAAAATCGGCCCCGACCAAACATTAAATATGCTATTTGGTTTTATTGTCTTAAATGGTCCGTTGGGGTCCTAATAAGAGTAATCTATGGTTTCCCACCAAAATATTTGATGGGGCAAATCTGGGCAGCCCAGAAACCACGAAATTTTCGGACTTTTTTAGGTTTTTTCGATATATCTCAGAAAAGAATGATCATATGGATTTCTGCACTATATACTTGTTTAAAGAGCATTAAATTCTCTACAATTTGCACTACCTAAAGTTGTTTCTAACTCTGATAGCAAACGAGCTAGAGCTCATCAAATATTGACAGTTTTTTCCAACTTCTGGAAAAATCACAAAATCTCACAATCATCTCCTTTTTGCTTCCCTATAACTCGTTCAAAGTGTTATTAGAACGTAGTAGACATGATTTTGTGATAACCACTGTTTAGACTTATCGAAATTTCCAACCTAGACCTGGCCAGTTGTAATCAATGTGATACGCGCTATCAAGAAGTTCATTGTCCATACTAATTCGGAGATTTGATGTTCTTTCAAACGAATCATTTAATATCCATTCAAGTCCATCTGATTCCTTCTGTTTTTTTATATTTTCGCAACCGTTTGGTTGTTATTATGTATATTTAATTATTTCTAAACTTGTCAGTTATTGTAATAATATTATTCTCCACCGAACGAACGACCGCACCTGCACTTTAAACAAATTATTCCCAACTGTGACCTACCGGGGTAACCCTGCATCATCATCAACATTATCAGCGAGTAGAAAAGACACGTTTTTCGTTTTGGCCCTTAAAATTTAAAATCTAGTGCCATCCAAGTTGCTAGCAACAAAAATCCAACCGTTTTGCACATACCCGGAAGTGTGTCAGTCCCAGCGACGTGCGAGGATCATCTGAGGAACGCGCCGGCCGGCGAAATTACCTTTTTCCCGCAGCCCCCCTCAACGTCCACTGTGGACTGCTTCCGGAGTTGGATAGACCAGGACGTCGCATTTTGGTGAGCTCTAACCAACATTATTCCACGGAACCGTATTATATCGTTTAAATACATCCAAGAAGGATAATTATCATCGCGGTGTGGCCCCACCAACGAGTGTCATCACTTGCTTGCCTTGTCTTGGATGCCTCCGCAATCAGTACCTATTATACCTACCAGACCATCGCCGTATAGCTGTATCTAGAATCTATATCAAGTATATCAATAATAATTTTTATCAATTGCTCTACCGTCCCGTGGACGTAGTACCCTTGGTACCTAATATTAGGTTTCCTGTGGCCACTGATAGGTAGGTTTGCCAGTATCATCTCTTTAATGCCCTGATCCACGACTTTCTACCAGTATACATAATTTACAAGTGCTATCAACTCGGAGTTTAAATCAAATTACCCTCCCTTATACTCATACTAGGCTATCTGTCACCTGATCATTTCCTCCTGTCTCTTAAGAATTTTCCCCGTCTTAACTGGGGTGGTCCTTCTCCTAATCTTTTATTCGTTTTCCGTTTCGAATGTTATCCAGGGTCTAGGCAGCATACTGCCCTCAAACAACCACATTCAATGACGATATTGTCATTGAAATGACAGATAAATAAATAAATTAAGAGATGGAGCAAGTTCAGTTAGAAGTGTTTGGTTGATGATGACGAATTTCTCAACCTTCACTCAGCCGTAGTGGGCACAGGTTGTTAACTGAAGGTTACGCTACAATTCAGTGACCATATCAGAGTAAACAATGCACGGTATGTGGCGGTCAGAATGAACAGGTAGATCTCGAGGTTGGCGATGAATGGCCGCCGGGGCACACACGAACTGATGGATGGGCCGGCGAGGAAGGAATTGGGTCGCACACATTATAACTCGCCTTTTCATTGGTGGGAATCGCCGGTCCGGCAGGTGGGCGTTTGCTGGCGGGTGAGGACACAGCAATCTAATTATACACCGCTGCTACCGACACGGGACGGCTGGAGGGGAGAAATCGATATATTCCGACGATCGGGTCGCCCGTGTTCGGACGATTTCTATTGGAAGGGACATGACCACCAATCCACTGATGACAGGGGCCCCCACTCGCTCGTACATTGTATGGTCCCGAAGGGTGATGGTTGGTGGGGGGATATCGAGGGAGAAAAGAACCGCCGGGATGGAAGATTTCATTTTATGATTCCCTTGTTAGTACGTCTCCGGGAACCGTTGGGTCGTACCGGAGGTCGGTAAGGATTTCCTGGTTTGATGCTCATTCCTACGTCTTTTGTGCCCGATCTTCGTGTCCGACTATCCTGGAACCAGGTGCCAACAATGATCATCCCGAACAGTGATTGGCACCGGAAATATTTTCACGGAAACTTCGAAAATTCCCGGGAATATTTCCCAACTTATAAATTCCCATAAAAATAGGGAACATTCGAAATTTCGCCATTTACATTGTTCTGGATTATTTTAACGATTAGATACCTACCTCTGCAGCATAAAAACCAACTAAAAACCAACTTTGAAGGCAGTGTGTCACCCACTGAGCCTTATCAATAAGAAAAACCCACAGTCATGCAGCATGGCTATAAGAGCGAATTTTCGAAGTTTTCGGCATCTTTCTCCTCCGCCTAAAATTTTCTGAAAATTAATTTTCGGCCAATGTTTTCCCAACTTGATACCATACAAAATTCAAACAGGAGTAGTTTTACGCAAAGTAAAATTTGGGGTGGAAGGACCGGGGAGGGGGAAATCAAAAATGTTTTGAATACCAGAAGAGTAGGTATTGGGTACGTAACAAATTTTTTGTTCCATTTTTTGCCGAGTAACACCTCGGTTTGTAGATTTTCCAACGCTGAACACAATGGTGAAGTCAGAATTGCGATATCCCATTCCGTTATCAGATTAGAGCAGACGAACCAGGAAGAACATCTCAAGAAATAACCACGTTCCTTCATCTTCAAAGTGCTCCAGTTTGAGAATGGAATGAGATATCGCAATTCTGATTTCACCATCGTGTTCAGCGTACAAAAATCTTTAAAATGAGGTGTCACTTGTCAGACTTTTTCATTTTGGGAATTTATGGGTAATTTCCCCCCCCTAAAACTCCCCAAAACTCCCCCTTAGGGTGACCCGATTCTGCCCATCTTCGAACTTAGCCTGTCGATTGCCAAGACAGATTTTTCGTGCAAATTTGAACTTTTTATCTCAATTCTTTCGAGAGTTATCGTCTGGAATGACACATACATATATAAATATATAAATATATATATAAATATATATATATATACTCGGCGCTCCGCGCCTCGCCAGGGGGCAAGCCCCCTGGACCCCCAATCTCTTATCTTCTATACTTTGTATAGAACGAGGAATTTGCAACGCAATTCGAGTCCGAAATTCATTACTAAATACCTCCTTAGGACTTTAATGTAATGAATAGCATAGAAATTAGCTTCCCTAGCCACGGTATCGCGTGACAAAAAAGTGTGACATGTGACAAAAAAACTAGTTGGGGGTCGGGCTAAGAATTGCGTTGCAATTAATATACATATAATTTTTGGTGTCTTTCGGCAGGGAATTCAGGATGGTCTGAAACGGATTTTGGTATAAAAATCTTTCGGAAATTCGAGTTTTAAACATTTTGGACCGAGAACAATAGCTTCCTTTTCTTCGAAAATTCGCTAAAACGCTGCAAATTATTACACAACGGTTTATTTTACCTGTATAAGTGCCCCTTCTGCTAGTAGTATAATAAACCGTTGTGCAATAACTTACTGTTGTGTAATAATTTACCGTTGTGTAATAATTTACCCAATAATACTTCAACGTTTGTTCAAGTTGCAAAACTACCTATCAACAAAATCCAAAACAGCCATCATTTTTCAAATGTAATAATATAACAGAACAACCAACTCGACTTCATACAACCATCAGTGATTATAATCAGGTGATCCCTAGCAATGGTATCTGGGCTGAATGTATACAATTTCGTTCACCCTCCTGTTGATGAAGTCTGTCGTTGCAAAATTCGGGGCCTTACCGTGGACCATACGTGGATACGTAGAAATACCGTGGACGAACGGCTGGACGTAAAATGGTCCGGGCGGTCTCAAAAAACTCCCAAGTTCAAGAACTATTTAAAAACGTTAAAAAATTCGAGTTAACGGCGTCCCGGATTAACCCCCATTTTTCACCCCTTAGAGATGACTGACAGTAACGCCGAGCTTCGCGGACCAACCAGACCCCAAATGGGGCCTACAAACCAAATTTCATCAATTTTGGTTCATGGTTAACTAAGAAGAGTGCTATGTACGGCGTATGGCGGACAGACAGCATTTTTTTTAAATTGCATTTTCGGATTCTACATACCTTGAAACGGAAACCATAAAATTTTGAGGAGGGTTGAAAAAATTTTTTTCATGATCGATTCCAAAGCTTCATTATTGAAAATAATAAACCAAAACATTGGGAGAAGTTCATGTAAGCCATTCGGATTATAAGATAACCTTCTTGAAGGAAGTTCACAACAACCTATTTCGTTTGAGTTCCTCAAACTAGGGTTGGAAACTCAATCGAAAAGTGTATCGATTATCGATAGATAGAGGAATTGTAAGGCAATGTATCGATTCCAAAAATATCCAAACCCAGGGATACTAGTGACGAGGATTCCACTCGGTCACAATTGGGCTCCGGTTTTGAGTATCATCTTCACAGTTTTACAGTTCGGTTCGTACGTTTTTTCACAAGAAATTTGTTTCGGGTCTCTCATGTCCCGTTTCATCTGGTGGTCTAATTGGTTATATTAACTATTCATCTATATTTACGCAGTATTTCAGGGTATGTTTGCTACGCGGCATATTTTTTCCATTAACAAGTAAAAACTGAAGGATCTGCTCATTGATGTTCTCTCAAGTGGGAAGCAGAATGGTGTTATTCAAAACAATAGGACATGTTAAATAATATTTGAACAAGGATAAAACTGATTTCTCAACAAACAAGAAATTCCCGGATAAGTTCCCGTATTGGAAATATTCTCCTGAATGTTCCCCGAAAATAAGTTCACGGGAACTTACCCATCACTGACCCCTAATGAGAACCGTATCGTGGAGATGCGAAAGAACAGGTAGTTGGTCGGAGAAGGTTGTGCGTAACTCGATAGGCGTTAAAGAAGTATGAAAACTTTTCTCAACCACTTTCCTCAATACTGTATTATCGAGTTTGAGTGTTTCCTCCCCAACATACGTCCTCCAGGCAGTTAACTATCAGGACTCTTCTTCCCCATCTTCCTCTGCTAGTACAGAGCAGTTGCCAGGAAAATCATCGAACGAATACCTACTTTAATTAATGGAAATTCTCTGCTGTGCGATGTTGCTTTTCGAAAAGTTCTACGACACAAACTATGGTGCCATGACCAAATAATGGGTTTTGAAATACACTCAAGAGCTGGTTCTTTAACTTTAGAGAGCGAAAGTATACCGACTTAACATGCCCCAATTTCAGGTAGGAAATCTTTAGCCCCTTTTCAGTTCTACCAAACATCATACAGTTTTACAAATTCAAGTTTATTTATTATCAGTTTGAAACCGCTTTTGGTTTGTTATTCTGTGAATAATAAACCTACGTATTTGCTGAGCAAAAAGTTTTTCGAACACACCCCTCTCCCTACACAACTTTTTTTAATGTTTCAAGTTGCGTATATTCCAGAAATACGATGTCCGTGTCATCTATTCCATATCTACCTTCATTTTCGGTCCAAAAAGTTCGTTCATTCGCACACAGGCTCCATCTGGGCCCCAGTTGTCCCGAAACTTTGCAGCCCGACGGAAATACATCCAGGGGTGTTATGGGTGAAAATGGGGTGTAATAATAGGTTCTTTTGGTGTTTTAGTAACCTGAGCTTGTGAGGTATCGTTTTCCATGTTTTTCAGGGCGAGGGGACCGAATATGAAGCCGATTTTGACCAATGAAGGGAAAATTGAGGTTCTAACAAAGTTTCAGCTCCTGAAATTCATTTTTTATGACTCAGAAACCTGGGAAATTCTCTGAAATCACCACAAATTTTTACAATAACACTAGAAGTAGTTTCAACAGGTGAATCAAGTCAATTAAATGGCACTGTCATTGGTCAAAGGTAGTTTGTCAAAAATTGGAGCCTAATTTTTGTTTGGGGCCAAAGTTGGTGGAAATCATCAAGAACAGCTATTTCAACGATTACACGTGATTGAAGCAATAAATGAAAAGCCAACATTTCTGTAGGTATGTCCAATATAATAATAGGTAAACCCATGTTACAAGGACTTTGCAGCGTTTTTTTAAACTTATTTGTTTTAAATAAAATTCATTTGGTAATAATGGGTCACATTTTACAACCATATTATGATTACAAAAATTATGTGTACAAATTAAATAAATAAATAAAATCAACTGATTGCAATAAAAAAAAATTTCATTAAACTCCTTTATTCTTATTTAATGAATGGGTGTTGCCGTTTGATACGGCTTTTGTAACTACCGTTAATAGAACATGAGTTATAGTATACTTTATATTGTTAAACGAGTACTAAATCTATCGCTAATATTGTGGTTTTAGGCCTAAATATTTTTAAGCGCATTGCAATAAATTGTTAGTATCTAACATTCCCTTGACTCTATCCATGGCAACAAATGGACAACAAATCCACTTCTATGGTAGGTACCTATCAAATTTAATTTTTTACAAACCAAAACAAAAAAAAATCAAGAAAATTTGCCAAACAAACTAGTTCGTTTCTTGCATAGGTTTTAAAAATCAAAGATGTAGAAGTTATTTATTTTAATCACTAAAACACCCTTAAAAATAGAATAAGATTTGTAGGTAGCAATCAAAATATAGAACTGATTGGTACACGATAATATTACACGTATTTTGTTGTGTTTTAAACTGTAGGATTTGACTAAGTATTTTTGAAAACACATTTCTCGTCCCTAAAATATTTTTTTATCCGTCTATTTTTTCGCACCTCAAATTGTCATGAGCCAGTCGGCGCGTTTGTAAATCTGGGGCCTGCTACTCAGTGCTCGGTTCCATCGGTGTCCGGTCCAAATTATGAACGTGGAGTGATGGAGACTAAAACTGAGATTGGCTTGTGCAAGCAAATCCATCTTTGTGCTGAATTCCTGATTCATGGCTGTGAGTAATTCCAAAGTGTTGGTCGCTTCGGTACACTTACTTCTTTTAGGATCGACTGGATATTTACAGAGGTACATGAACACATCTTCACAGGTGACTAAAGCGATAATTTATTCTGTCAAAAGTGCGCTAGGTAATTTATACGTTCATGTAATGATAATTTCTGTATAATAAATCGGTAATGTAGTGCGGATGTAACAATACGTAAGTAAAACAGATATAGTTCAATATAAATGGATGTATACCTAAATGGTAGATATTGAAACGGTTTCCACCAACCGACCATGGCTTGGCCGTTCAGTCTGGGAAATGAAAAAAGTCCAACTTAATACTTCTGAAAAGACGCTAAACTTTTCTAGATGTCCCTTGGGGAGTTGTGAGAAAGAAATTTCTTCCCGCAACTACCTACTGAGTCTTGGAGAAAATACTGCCGGATTCAACCAGAGCAGTGGAGTTCTTACGAAGAAAATCTGAAAGGAAATAACCTACCTAACTCAGGGGAATCGCACGGGGAGACAGGGGGCGTAATACGATAACAAAGTTATTTAAATGCAGAAAAAAAAATTCGTTCCGGTGGTGGGCGGGCGTTATGGGGTGTTCTAAATGAAGCAATGGCGTATAATACATTTTAATGTCACAGGCGCTTGAATGTTTTTCGTCGATGGAATTAAAGAATGGAAAGGTGGTCGAATTGAAAAACTTAGTCATCGGCATGACTATAATGAGCGAATTTTCTGAGTTACGTACCCACTCGGCTTACTACCTATACATTAGAATGTGGGAATAGTTTTTCTCTGTCTCGAGTCACCATTTTTGGTAATTTAGTTTAGTTTTTGGCCCATACTCAAATTTTACCCTGTTGATAAATTTTTGTGCGAAAATTTTCTCACCATTGAAATAGTTTTTGGTTTATTATTTCCAATAATGAACCTTTGGAATCGAGCAAGAAAAAAAAATTTGATGGTTTACGTTTCAAGGTACGTAGAATCCGAAAATTCACTGAAAAACGGTGCAAATTATTACACAAAGGTTTATTATTTACTTGTATAATAATAAACCTTTGCCCCTTCTGCGTAGACCACTGTTTTCTGTGGTCAATACCCTCGAGCTCCACCCAGGAAAGCCCTAAATCTAGTACCTGAGCCGGCCTCGGAATTAAAGTTTCATACAAATGCGCGGGATTCAATAATACAATCATTATGATTTAGTTATTCACGAAGCATAAGGCAAATAATAAACCGTTGTGTAATAATTCACCTTTATAGGTGCCCCTTCTACGTAGATCATATAATAAACCGTTGTGTAGTAATTTACCGTTGTGTAATCATTTACCCAATAATACTTCAACGTTTGTTCAAGTTGCAAAAGTACCTATCAACAAAATCAGAAAGATCCATAATTTTTCGAATGAAATAATATCACAGAACATCCAACTCGACTTCATACAGCCATCCGCGATTATAATCAGGTGCTCCCTAGCGATGATATCTGGGCCGGATTTGTACCGTTTGATTCACGATCATGTTGACGAAGGTTTTTGGTGCAAACGAACGGCTAGATGTACAATGCTCCGGGTGGTCTCAAAAATTTTTTTACTTCAAGATCAATTTAAAAACCTAAAAAAAACATAGCCTTCTATTGAAAGTTTCCGAGCTACGGCGTTATGAACATTTCAACCCCTATTTTTCACCCCTTAGAGATAACCGACTGTAACGCCGAGCTTCGCAGACCAACTAGACCCCAAACGGGACCCACGAACCAAATTTCATTAATTTCGGTTCATGGTAATTAAGAAAAGAGCGAAGTACGGCGTACGGCGGACAGACAGAAATTTTTGTTATTCCATTTTCGGATTCTGCATACTTGAATCGTAAACCATCAAATTTTGAGGGGGAGGGGGGCTAAAATATATTTTTTCATGCTCCATTCCAAAGGTTCATTATTGTAAACCAAAATAGTAAACCAAAATTCAGACCTTCGCTACGAATTGGGAAATTCATCATTTTGCTAAAATAGGTATCTGTAATTATAAAAGAAAAAAACCAGTCATGCAGCATGACTTAATGAGCGAATTTTCAAAGAAATATTCGAATTAATGGCTATGGTTTTGAATAAAGGAAAACTTCGGTCTAAAATTTGGTTTTCTATGTATATTCTCTTCGTATTTATTTTAATTTGTACGTTTTGTCCATCCTGATTCTACCGTTTGTTTATTACGTAATTGTACTAAGTGCTTATTTATTTGATCGCTGTGGGTAAATTCAAGGAGTTGTACTAATCGTTTGCCTCCCCCTTTTTTGCTTCGAACTCTCGTCTTCAATTAATACTTCTCACATTTTTCAATCTGACCACTCTAAGGGGGTGGGGGTAAGAGTTTAAAGATTATCCTAGTTTTGGGTAATTTTTGCGCACTTTAAATGCTCTAATTTAAGAACGGATTTAGATATCTAAAATCCGATTTCACTATCGTGTTCAGCGTGCAAAAACCTTTAAAATGAGGGGTCACTTGTTAGAAAATAACATTTTGGGGATTTTTGGGTAATTTTTGCGCACTTTAAATGCTCTAATTTGAGAACGGATCAAGATATCTAAAATCCGATTCCACCATCGTGTTCAGCGTGCAAAAACCTTTAAAATGAGGGGTCACTTGTTGGAAAATAACATTTTGGGGATTTTTGGGTAATTTTTGCGCACTTTAAATGCTCTAATTTGAGAACGGATCAAGATATCTAAAATCCGATTCCACCATCGTGTTCAGCGTGCAAAAACCTTTAAAATGAGGGGTCACTTGTTAGAAAATAACATTTTGGGGATTTTTAGGTAATTTTTGCGCACTCTAAATGCTCTAATTTGAGAACGGATCAAGATATCTAAAATCCGATTCCACCATCGTGTTCAGCGTGCAAAAACCTTTAAAATGAGGGGTCACTTGTTGGAAAATAACATTTTGGGGATTTTTGGGTAATTTTTGCGCACTTTAAATGCGCCAAAACCCTCCTTAGAGTAGGCCAATTTCGCCCATCTTCGAACTTAGCCTTTCGATTGCCAAGATAGATTTTTTGTGCAAATTTGAGCTGTTTATCTCAATTCTATCGAGAGTTATCGTCTGGAGTGACACATATATAAATAAATATATATATATATATACATATAAAAAAGTGTTAAATTTCAGGAATCGTTTTAGAATGGTCTGAAACGGATTTCTATGAAGAAAATTTCCAAAAATTTATATTATTTAAATTTCGAAGCCATTGCAATAGCTTCATTTTCTTTGAAAATTCGCTAAAAACGTGTTCGGATATGGACATTTTGGGGATTCAGAAAGTGTTCAAATTTGGTTTCTTGGGACACAGATCAATGAAAATGGCTGAAAAATTGAAATAAAATCACCTAAAGTGGTATGGTAAAAAGTAAGTAAAGTAAAGTAAAGTAAGTAAACAGCCATTCCGGGCTGGGGCTTTTCGTCCGACTGCCCCGCCGGCGTCGCGGACGTGACCAGCTGTCCTCCAGTGAGAGGACCAGAATTTGACCTGATTATTTCGCTCTTTACTTGACTACTCGTTGCCTTGAGTTGAGAGGGGTTCGCCCAACAGCTACTTGGGTCATACTTGGACGTGTCACCACTTGTCATAGCAGTCACTCAACCAAGTATTAACCACACTCGAGGTGTCTTAACTTCGGTGATCTCGCGGGAACTGGTTTATTCCACCTGATAAGGCCATTAGGGTAGTGGTGTGGTAAACGTAGAGAGAAAAACGCTGCAAATCGCTGCACAACGGTTTATTATTTTGTACAGAATACCCTTCTGTTACAGATCACAGCTCTCTGTACAGATAACCCGTCTATATGATATAATATTGTACTACTCTATACATATTATGTGGATCGCAGATCCTTCGTAGGTTAGTACCTAACCCCGTACTCGTTACTAGGTACCTACGTAAATCACGAGTTAAATGTTGCTAAAATAATTTTATTCTGTCGATGACAAACAATAACTAAAATGGCAAAAAGAAAAGCCAATAATGACGTTCTGAAGGAAACTTGTTGATGTGGAGTGAAATAGATGCCCCTTCTGCGTAGATCACTGTTTCCTGTGGTCAATACCTATAATGACCCGTTGCGTAATAACTTGCCCTTCAATAATACTTCAGCGGTTGTTCAAGTTGCAAAAGTACCGATCAACAAAATCCAGCCCCTTCTTGGTAGATGAACCGTTGTGTAATAATTTACCGTTTTGTAATAATTTGCCGTTGTGTAATAATTTACCGGTTTGTAATAATTTACCCATCAATAATACTTCAAAGTTTGTTCAAGTTTCAAAAGTACCTACCTACCAACAAAATCCAATAGTCCATCACTTATCAAATGAAATAATATCGCAGAACAACCAACTCGACTTCATACAGCCATCCTTGATTATAATCAGGTGCTCCCTAGCGATGATATCCGGGCCGGATTAATACCGTTTGATTCACGATCGTGTTGACGAAGCTTTTTGGTGCACACGAACGGCTGGACGTAAGTGCTCCGGGTGATCTCAAAAAATTGTTTAGCTCAAGGCAAATTTCTTCTTCTTTACGTAGCTCTACAGCCCTGGGTGGGCCTTGGCTTCCCTCACAATCTTCCGCCATCCAGCTCGGTCTGCGGCCTTCTGTTTCCAGTTCCTGGCTCCCAGACGTCTCAGATCCGCCTCCACATCCTGGATCCAGCGAACTCTCGGCCGTCCTGCTCTTCTTTTTCCCATGACACTAGCGTGTAGCAGCGCGTGAGGCATTCTGTCCTGCGGCATGCGCTGAACATGCCCCAGCCACTCTATCCGACGGACTTTGACAAACTGTACTATGTCCTCCTGTTGGTACAACTCCATCAGCTCGCGGTTGGTCCGTATTCTCCAACCTCCGTCCACGCGCACGGGACCAAAAATTTTCCGGAGAATTTTTCGCTCGAAGATACGAAGCATATTGGCAGCGGCAGCAGTTAGCGTCCATGATTCAGCACCATAGGTGACGATGGGGCGAATCAGGGTGCGATAGAGTCTGGTCTTAGTGGTCCTGGAGAGTAGTGTTGAACGGAACAGCTTGAGGTTCGCAAAATACGCACGATTTCCATTCAATATTCGCTTCTTTATTTCGCTTATCCCTTTATTCTCGTCATTGAGCTCTACGCCCAGATACGTGAATGATCGAACCCTCTCAAATGTGCACCCTCCCAGCGTAACATTTTGCGAGGACTCTCGCTCTCCATAACGAGGCATGCACATGTATTTTGTCTTGTCGACATTGATCACCAGACCCATTTTTTGTCCCTCATTCTTGATCGCAACAAACATTTCCTCGAGATCCTGCACGCTTCTTGCCACCAGCCCGATGTCGTCTGCATAGGCACATAGTTGCTTACATTTGCTTGTGATGTTACCTGTAACATTTAGCTTCTTGATGACGTAGTGCAGAGCAAGGTTGAAGAGCGTTGCAGACAGTGCATCGCCTTGTCGTACTCCGGAGTCCACTGAGAAGTGCTTGGTCATTTCCCCATTGAATAGAACCTTTGCATTACTGTCCTTCAGGGTCATGAGGATCAGTCTCCTGATTTTTCCCGGTATTCGGAATTCGGTTAATGCTCTCATGAGCCCACTTCGGCTGACCCGGTCAAAAGCCTGGCGGAAATCGATGAAGAGCATATGCAGACCGATATTATACTCCCAGCACCTCTCCATGGTAAGCCTCATATTAAAGATCTGATCAGCAGTCCCACGTCCCCGCCTGAATCCACACTGGTACTCACCCAGCAGGTTTTCCGCGTAAACATTAAGTCTAGTGACCACAATGTTGGAAAATATCTTGTACGCGACAGCCAAAAGTGATATACCCCGGTAGTTCTCACATCGAAGTTTGTCTCCCTTTTTGAAGATTGGACAGATGACACTCGTGGACCACTCCCTCGGCATCCTCTCAGCCTCCCAAATCATCATGATGAGGGAATGGAGCTCGCCATGCAGGTGATCTCCCCCATGCTTGAAAAACTCAGCGACAAGGGAGTCGTCTCCAGAGGCTTTGTTGTTCTTTAACCGATGTATGGAGTCTTTAACTTCCACAAGGGTGGGTGGTGCAACCAACTCCACATCATGCTCTTCGACGTGCTCCACCACCAGATCAGCATCAGGCTCCAGCTCGCCAGCGAGCAACTCACTGAAGTGCTCGGCCCATCTATCCAACATCCGCGTCTTGTCCTCAATGATTTCCCCGCTCTTATCCTTGCAGTTTGTGGATCTTGTCTTGAATTCGCTATTCATCCTCTTGACCGCTCCATAGAATTTCCTCACTTCATTCTCCCCTCGGAGCTCCTCGATTCGTTGCACCTCCCGCCGAAGGTACGCCTTCTTTTTTCTTTTAATGATGTGCTTGGCTCGTAGACGGCTTCTGTCATAGTTCAATGTACTTTGTCTAGTTCTACATTGCATCATAGCCAGCCTATTTTCATTTCTCACTCTGAGGGCCTCCCTACATTCATCGTCAAACCATCCCACGTTTCTTCCCCGTTCTGCCTCCCCCACCACCTCTTTAGCTGCCTCCTGAAGAGCCACCTTGAGCTTGGCCCACCTGACCTCGATCTCGGCAGCACCCTCCTCATCCTGTCGATTGCTCTGGCTCATTTTGGACACAATTTCTGCACCAAATTTGTCCAACTGGGCTGGGTCCTTGAGTTTGGCCAAGTTCCATCGAGTCCTTTTGGATGTGTTCCCTTTCGGGATGACAGCCAGTCGCTCTCGGAAAATTGCCTTCACTAAAAAGTGATCGGAATCACAGTTTGGTCCTCTGGCAGATCTAACGTCAATTATTGATGAACTGTGTCTTTTGGAGAGGAGAACGTGGTCAATCTGAGTGAGGGTACCGTTTGGGGACTTCCAGGTTGCTTTATGAATATTCTTATGCTGGAAGCATGTACTTTTTATTGAAAGGTCACTAGACGCCGCGAATTGGCATAGGTACATTCCATTTTCGTTGGTCTCATTGTGGTAAGAGAACTTTCCAGCCACTTGTCGGGTAAAATCCTCTTTGCCAATCTGCGCGTTGAAGTCGCCCAGTACGATTTTAACGTCATATCCATGAATTGTCTGGTAAGCCCTCTCCAGCCGTTCGTAGAACTCCTGTTTTTGCTCTTCACTGCTGTCCTCGGTTGGGGCATATGCAGATATCATCGTCACATTCCGAAACTTCCCCTTCAGTCTGATTTTTGCCAGCCTATCTCCGAGAGGCTCAAATAGCATCAAGCTTTTTCGTACTTCCTTCGAGAGGATGAATCCGGTGCCATTCCTACCCGTTCTTGTTTCCGGCCCACTATGTAGCACAGTGAAATCTTTCCTGTCTATTCTTCCTTGGCCACTCCACCTTGTTTCCTGCAGGGCCACCACGTCAATATTATATTTTAATAACTCTTCAGCTATTTCAGTCATCTTTCCGGCCTGTAGCATCGTTCTAACGTTCCATGTCGCAATAGTCAAATCCATATTCCGTGTTCGTTTACCGTTTGATCCGTCCGGCTTTTTCTTGTTTTTGGGTTTCTGAACGTTGGGTTTTTTTACGGGGTGGGGGTGTTAGCCCCACGCCCAACCCCCAACCTGGAGGACCAGGAGTTTTACTTCGGGCTGCTCCTGCCCTAGAGGGGTTGCCTTCCACGGCTCAAGAGACCTCTCTTCCCCGGCCAGTTTTGGTCCACCCCGGGTATTGTTTAGCTCAAGGCAAATTTAATAACGTAAAAAAAACATACCCTTCTATCGAAAGTTTTCGAGCTACGGCGTTCTGAAAATTACTGCCAGACAGTAACGCCGAGCTTCGAGGACCAACTAGACCCCGAACGGAACCTATAACCCGAATTTCATCAATTTTGTTTCATGGTAACTAAGAAAAGTGGCGAGTACGGCGTACGGCGGACAGACAGAAATATTTTTATTGCATTTTCGGATTCTACAAACCTTGAAACGTAAACCATCAAATTTTGAGGGGGGTTAGAATTTTTTTTTCCATGCTAGATTCCAATGGTGCAGTATTGAAAATAATAAACCAAAACCAAGGTCATTTAAAATTTATCATAAACAGTTATATTTTTGAGGTGTCGCCGTTGAGCATGTTGATGTTGCAGGGCGAGTAAAGGATCGATGGATGGAATGAAGGGGGAAGGGAAAGAGAGCAAAGCGAAGGCCGAATTGAAAAACAGGCGCCGAGACGGTCCGTCATTACAAGTGATGTGCTGCGTACGACAATGGAATTAGGGGCAGGGAAACCACCAGCTACAATGGGAGATCGCTGTTGGAGGTTTTGTGCGGGCCACCAAGTACGCCCTTGTTTCATGTTTGTGACTCTGGAAAATGAATTATTCATAAATACGGTCGTCGTGTGAAGGTGGTGCGGGGATTTCATGGAACCCAGCTCTCAGGGTGGTGAAAGAAGGTCGAGACTGGTCTGTCAGTGGCGTCGTTCAATATATGCATGGCGGAAGTCATTCTGGGGTCAGATTGGCCCAATGATCTCTGTTTCAGTGAAAAACTGTGGATTGTAAGTGGGTAGTAAGAGGACGTCAGTCTGGGAAATCCAGAATCGCTGGAATAAAACGGAGCCGTAAGCCACACGTTGGATCAAAAGTATGGTTTTTTTCGGAAAAAATAAGCTCGTACCAACCCTATTTTGGTTTACTTATTATCAGTAATGAAAAATGCTGCAAATTATTACACAATGGTTTATTATTTACCTGTATAGATGCCCCTTCTGCATAAATCACTGTTTTCTGTGGTCAGTACCCTGGAGCTCTCCCCAGGAAAGCCCTACATGTAGTACTAGAGCCGGCCCCGGAATTAAGTTTCATACAAATGCGCGGAATTCAATCATTCAATAATTAATTATTTGTAATTATTTTTCATGAAGCGTAAGGCAAATAATAAACCGTTGTCTCCTAACTTACCTGTATGCATTCCCCTTCTGCGTGGATAGCATAATAACCCGTTGTGTGATAGATTACCGTTGTGTAATAATTTACCCAATGATACTTCAACGTTTGTTGAAGTTGCAAAAGTACCTACCAACAAAATCCAAAAGATCCATAATTTTTCAAATGAAATAATGTCACAGAACAACCAACTCGGCTTCATACAGCCATCCTTGATTATACTCAGGTGCTCCCTAGCAGTCATATCTGGGCCGGATTTATACCGTTTGATTAACGATCGTGTTGACGAAGCTTTTTGGTGCAAGTGAACGGCTGGACGTACAATGCTCCGGGTGGTCTCAAAAAATTCTTTAGTTCTAGATCAATTTAAAAACCTAAAAAAACCAAACCCTTCTGTCGAGAGTTTTTGAGCTACGGCGTTCTGAAAATTTCAGCCCCTACTTTTCACACTTTAGAGAGGACTGACAGTAACGCCGGGCTCCGCGGACCAACTAGACCCCAAACGGGACCTACAAACCAAGTTTCATTAATTTTGGTTCATGTTAACTAAGAAAAGTGCGAAGTACGGCTACGGCGGACAGGGAGACATTTCGGTTTATTATTTTCAATAATGAACCTTTGGAATCGAGCATGAAAACAAATTTTAACCCCCCCAGTTTGATGGTTTCCGTTTCAAGGTATGAAGAATCCGAAAATGCAATAAAAAAAATTCTGTCCGTCTGCCGTACTTCGCACTTTTCTTAGTTACCATGAACCGAAATTAACGAAATTTGGTTTGTAGGTCCCGTTTCGGGGTCTAGTTGGTCCTCGAAGTCCGGCGTTACTTTCAGTCATCTCTAGGGGGTTCAAAATAGGGGTTGAAATATCTAGGATGCCGTTATCTGGAATTTTTTCACGGTTTTAAATAGTTCTCGAACTTGGGAGTTTTTTAAGACCAACCGGAGCACTGTACGTCCAGCCGTTCGTTCACAGTAAGGCCCAGAAGTTTGCACCGACAGGCATTTTCAACAGCAGGGTGAATGAAATTGTATACATCCCGCCCAAATAATTATCATCACTAGGGACGCGCTAACAGTCGGGGATCGGCCCGAGATCATCATTGCTAAAGAGCACATGATTATAATCACGGATGGCTGTATGAAGTCGAGTTGGATGTTCTGTGATATTATTTCATTTGAATAATGATGGATACCCGACGGTTCATTATACCATCTACGTAGAAGGGACTGGAGTTTGTCGGTAGGTGCTTTGCAACTTGAGCAACCGTTGAAATATTATTGATGGGCAAATTATCACACAACCGTAAATTATTACTCAAAGGTAAATTTCGCATTTGTAGGAAACTTTAATTCCGGGGCCGGCTCCAGTACTCGATTTAGTTATGTCGGGGGGGGGGGGGGGGGGGGGTGTATTGACCACAGAAAACAGTGATCTACGCAGAAGGGGCATCGATACTGGTAAATAATAAACCTTTGTGTAATATTTTGCAGCGTTTTTTATTGCATTTTCGGATTCCACGAACCTTGAAACGGCACCTTGAAGCATTTTTTCATGCTTCATTCCAAAGATTCAATATTGAAAATAATGAACCAAAAATTAACCCGTCCTCATAATTTTATGTTTAAAGATACCTACGTAGAATCCGAAAACGGATTTAAAAAAATTTCTGTCTGTTCGCCGTACGCTGTACCAGGCACACTTCTTAGTTACCATGGACCAGAATATTAATGAAATTTGGTTTGTAGACCCCGTTTGTAGAAATGGAAACCCGGTGTAATGAGCCAGCGAAGCTTGGCGTTACTGTTAGACTTCTCAAAGGGGTGAAAATAGGTGTTGACATCTTCAGAACGCCGTAGCTCGAAAATGTTCAGTAGAAGACGGACGGGTGTGTTTTTCAACGTTTTTAAATTATTGATCTCGTACTTGAGGATTTTTTGAGACCACCTGGAACATTGTACGTCCAGCTCTTTGTTCACAGTAGGCCCTGAAGTTTGTCTTCGTTAACATGAAGGCGAATCAGATTGTACAAACTCAGCCCAGATATCATTGCTAGGGGAACACATGATCATCACGCTTGGCTTTATGTAATCGAGTTGGTTGTTCCTGATAGGTAGTTACTAATTCATTAGACGAGTGAAGATTATTTTGGATTTGACTGATAAGGTACTTTTGCAACTGCTAATTTGGGTCGGTGTCTGTCTGCCCTCCTGTGTGTCCTCAAATCCTTACCACTCAATAGCTTCCTACATTCGACATCGATTTTGCTGAAATTTGCAGGGATTAAGAGTGTTCCTTTCAGTGTTTGAACCATGACCATTGTATTGCATGAAAAACGGATAAGGTACTCATGTTTAATATTGACCAGCGTGAAATTTAATTTTAAAAAGTCTGCAAGTATAGCTATTTAATCTGGAGCCAACTTATATTTTCCGTTATCGTTGAATCCTTATTATTTCTGCCTTACAAAACTAAAATATCAACGAATTACCGGTTTTTCTGTAAGTACCGACGAAATTTAAGCAAAAAATTTTCGAATTCCATTTAATAAATCAAAATGCTACCTATACATCTTTAAAAAATTATATTAATAATAATTTATGATAATTTTTGGATTCTGCAGGCTTTTTAGACCGAGTATGAATTGCCAAACTCTTAAGAGTGCTGACATCTGACATCGATCTGTTCAGAGAATATTTTATTTCTACATTTTTCTTCAAGTGTAACGAATTATTACCAAGGAAAATATTAGGAAGAAGAAATTATTAATCAAGGCTAATTAGAATGAACACGAAATTATTAGGTAATCAAGGATAATTAGGTCAACTGTAAATAACTCAAATTGTGGGTGGTTAACAAAAAATAGGGGTTTATTTGCCATAGAAATTCACCTTATCACAGGATTATTACAAAATATGAGTTACTCTTTTTAGTCGGTGTAGTTGATCAGCCTCGGTATTGTCCTCCTCCGCCGTAGCCGCCGCCTCCACGGTGACCTCCTCCTCCATAGAGACCGCCTCCTCCACGGTAACTTCCTCCTCCGTACTGACCGCCTCCGTACTGACCTCCGCCTCCTCGGTAACCTCCTCCTCCGTACTGACCGCCTCCGTCAGGCTCAGGGGCGCCCATTGCCAAAGCAAAGATGCAGAACAGAGCGACAGCTACCGTCAGGAACAACTTCATAATGACGCGTTTTCGATGAGAACTTGTTTCAAACTCTGAACCATCTTCGGAAACCGGGGTTTATATATACGCGAGGTAAACAAGCCGCTTCTTGTAGTGGTGATACAGTGGTGGGGAAGTGGGAAATCACATTTTTTTCGCGGAGACAAACATCTTCTCCGAAACCTCATCTCAAGCTGTGGAAGGATCCCCGATTTGTTGATGAGTAGCGAAATCTTGGGATGAAGGTCAGTAAACAGGAAAGTTTGATGTATTTATAGACAAGATCTGTACTAATATATACCAGCTCATTATTACCGACCATTACCAACCTTATAAAATGCCTTGGGCGGGTCCAAAATTTTAGTTCATAAACATGGAAAACGTTCGGATGTCGTCAACGACGGAAAATAACCGGTAAACTGCTCAACCGCAAACATTTGAAGCCTGATGGGCTCAACGACGCACTAAGATCGTTACATTTAAAGCTAACTGTCACGTTTTTCTGTAAGGTATTTTTTCAATAGATTTCAGCGGTTTTGAATTGAATTGAATTATCATTTATTTTTCATATAAGACATTCAACAGAACATCAAGACATTTATCAGGAAAATTAGGAAAATTACACTCCCACTTTAAAGCTAGGCTTTGTGTTGCGGGAGGGGAGTCACTCTTTGTGAGCCAGCAGAACAGGGCTGATTCTATGTATAGGGTTGAGTATGGGTGCGGCAGTTGACCCGCACTCAAGTGGCCGGTCGGGGCTAGGGGCCCCGATCGGCCCGGACCCACCCACCATTGGCGGCTCCCGGGGCCGCCTTCCAGTTTCTGGCAGGAGGCCCTAAAGAACTCAGATGACTGCACAACTTCATTGCAGGGAAAAAACGCCAAGGGGGCCGCCCCCGGACCGGCCCAAGCACCCAGCCCTCACCCCATGATCACATGCACACAACATACATCCTTATAAATTACATTCACACCATACTCATTCATACCGTTAACTTAATATCACAATGTCTAGGCCCTACAAACTAATAAGCATTTACGCACACCCATGTATCACAGCAGTTGATCCTTAATTCTACGGACAAGCGAGAGTACTAGTATATTTCCTCCGCTTGTCGTTGATAAATACATAATTAGTAATATAACAATAATACAATAAAAAAAATATAACAGTTAGTAATATAAATAATAACTAGTAATTAAATATGATAATGATTGTGTGACTACAGAAAGAGAATATATCGGTTAAGACAATCTAAACACATACAAATAATCTAACAATGACAAATTAAATCAGGAATAAATGCTCGTCAGAAAGGAGGTACATTGTTCATGACTTGCCGCTATTAACCAGGAAAATAAAGTTTTTTTATATTTAGCTTTCGAAAGGTCGTTCGGACATCTGAGGACAGCAGGAGCATATCTCAATGCAATAGGGACCATATAAGAGACCGAATTTTTAGAGCATTCTAAATTAATACGAGGAACAGGTACCACAGCTTGTGAATTTTATTGTAAAGAATTTTATGGTAAAACCATTTCCAAAATCCTGATTCAACGGCTCAACCGATTTTCGACCTGAAAACAGCGTTGTAATCAGTACAGAGGTGAAATATACGCGACACTAACAAATTTCATAAAAATGACATTTGCATTAAATTGAAATTTAAAATTTCAATAAAATTCAAAATGTCCGCGCGAAAGGGACGAGAAAGAAAATGAGAACTCAAAAGTATCGCATTGGTTATAGGAATATTTGGGGATGACAATACGGTCATTTCTTACGCTATTTTCTAGTACGGATGGCGTTATTGAATAGGCCTACCAAATAGTAGGTATTGATTTTGGTTTTTATTCACAGCAATAAATTTATAGCACGGGGAAAAAATTTTCAACCCCTTCAAAATTGTATGGTTCCCGTTTCAAGGTACGTAGAATCCGAAAATGAAAAAAACAATTCTATGCACATACGCTGTACTGCGTACGTTTCTTAGTTATCATGAACTATAATTAATGAAATTCGGTTTCATTAAATTAATAACTGAACCGCTAGTTGGTCCGCGAAGCTCGGCGTTACTGTCAGTCATCTATAAGGAGTGAAAAATGGGGGTTGAATTCTCCAGGACGTCATAGATCAACACGTGGAAGATGTACGTCCAGTCGTTCGTTCACAGTAAGGCCCTGAAGTTTGGACCGAAAAGTTTCGTCAACATGAGTGTGAATTGTACGTTTTACATACAACCCAGGTATCATTGCTACGGAACAGCTGATTATAGTCATCCATGGATTTATAAATTCGAGTTGGTTGTTCCTGTATTATTTCACTTGAACATTGTTAGGTTATTTTGGGTTTTGTGGATACTTACTTCTGTAATTTGAACAAATTTGGTTCGGTGTCTGTCTGTCCATCTGTGTGTCTGCTAATCCTTTCCACACGCACAACTTCCTCAATTCGAATCCGATTTTTCTGAAATTTGCAGGCATCATGCGGGTTGGTTCCAGATGGTCCCCTATGGATGGCAGAAAGATTGGATCACGAGTACTGCCCCTGCGCATACGCATGGTAATGAATTTCTTACGAATCAGTGGCCCGATTTTGCTTAAACAGAAAATGGTGATCTACTCCGAAGGGTAATCTACACGGGAAAATAATGAACCGTTGTACAATAATTTCCATCGTTTTTCACTGGACACTTCACGCAGATTCCGAATAGGTATCCCTCAAATTAGTCAACATTTATCGGAAGTAGGTAACGTTGTTGGACTCATTTTTCAACGTTGACCTCGCGGGAACCATTAAAAAATCATGTCTGAAAGAAAAATTGTAGAGTTGAATTATACGCCCGAACTCACGACTCAATGGTCGAAATTGGCTCAAATTTTGATGGTAGTTTGGATTAGGTCTTAGTTGGTCCCGTATGAATTTCGTCGCATTCGTACCAGTAGTAGCGACTGCGCTTGCGCCAACATGAAAACTGTTGAACCGTCCTAACCCACTACCCCATGGTCCAAACAAACCGTCTTTCTTTAATCTGGTCCAATAGTCTCTAGTGTTTCATTTATTTATATTATGGCTCAAACCTTTTTAATACGTGGAATGTGGCTTTTAATTTCCCCAATGGCCCGGATTGTTAATTGAAAAAAATCCTCTCTTTCCAGCTATACTAGAAAATATCCTACAAAATACTAGGTACCTATTATGAACACGGACAACTGCTTCCACGTGGGTGCCAAGGCCGAGCCATGTAATCCATGGATTTATCTAGAGTCTGGACCATAATATGTTTTCATTATTAACCAAAATTATTCTTATAGCTATTCTCACATGCAGGTTTTGGTACACTTGTAATTTTAGTGAACACATGGCCGTGAGCGGCGATCAAATTCATACCGTCATTATGATTGCGTGCCCCAAAAAATTGCTTACCATGAAAATAGCCGTCCATTATGAGATTGAATGAGTAGGTTCGTTAGGTAAATTGCTTCAAACCCAAAAGGAGTGAGAAGAAAGTGTAGCGATGAAAAGGCTGCCTCTTGTCACTCGGCATAAAGAATTCTTGAGCTGACAGTCTTACAGCGGGTTGAGAGCCCATCGCTCGCCCGTCTTGGGAGTATTATCCAACTCCTTTTATCCCTTGTTCATCTGTCTATTTGATGGTATTTTGTGGTGGCTCTCCTTTCTTTCAGGAGCCTTCCCCGAGGGCTGGATGAATTCTTTATTTTCCGTCAAAGACCGGGTAGTTTAGGTTTGTTTATCGAGTCCAATACTGTGAAACTTTGAAGAGTCCATTACCGTCGCCTTGTTTCGTGGAATGGTTTCACTTGTTTGACCATTATAATCCTAGTAATCTCCAAACTACTGAAGCCCATTTCGTGGAATGAATCGTTCTGTGTACTATGAATCGTTTTATGTACTTCCGTGTGACTGACGTTAAATTTAATCGTTCTGTTGAGTTGGCGACTGAATGGCTAACAGTTCTATAAATCAAAATGTATATCTAATCCCTTAACTGTCATATGAGGCCATTAGTCACAGAGGTATTATGCCGTTACTGCTACGCGAATAACGCATGGGGTCGTGAAACCCGTGTAACTCCTCTCAACTACATTAGCCGTTCTAAATGGAAGTGAATCGGTACCTAGTTGCAGTCCTTTCCTTTTCGACCAAGTAGGTAATGAGCTATAATGACATGACGTACTGGCAATGAATTGAATAACCACTAAATCATACATCCTCGCTCAAAGGTTTACCGTGGATTTCCATATCCTTCCTCCTGGGTTGGACAGGATGATTTTTTCATATTAGTGATGTTTATGCAGGGATTGATGAAGTAGAAATATTGATTAGCTCTACCAGAAATGAATGTATCTATGAACGAGTTCCCCCACTCAACACAGAACGCAGTTTGATCGAGTGGAGTTGTTCCGCATTTTTGTAAAAAAAAAATATATATATTATATATATATAGTACCTATATATATAAAAAAAATCAATTTAAAAAAAATTATAATTATATTTTTTTAGTCCTAAGCAGTGTTGCCATATTCGTTTGTTATCTTGACAGAATAAACATATTTTTCATTTCATTTCGTTTCAGTACCTATGTAGACAATCACATGCGTTTATAGTAATTTATTCTTATAACGTAGATTTCACGGCTCTTTTGCCACCAGTAAAAAAACTTGCCACTTCTCAAATGGAACCCGAAGAGTAATCACCCTGAATAAATATGTTTGGAGTTCACCAGTTTATGGGCCAAATCAGATTCTGTATCTAAGTATTCAAGTTCCAGATTAATTTATCGGTGCGTCGGTACCTGAAAGGATACTGTAGAAAAGTTAGTGTTGTGATCGGCTGCTCCTCCACAACCAATGTAATGTACATACATGTTGTACCTCAGAGTGGGGACCCCCCGACCCCCCTCTGATCATGTCAGGGGCCTATAAAGAGCCGAGGGGCCAACAAATACATAACCATTCTCAAGCTAACTTTCGGCCTCGTCTGTTCCATCCTTAATCACTACAGTTAGCTTTCAAAGTTTATTATTATAGGTAGTTTTAACAGCAATGTAACAAGGTAACTTGAACAGTCTTATTGAAATTTCCATGATATTGAAACTTGTCAAATTTTGTATATTAGGTACCTTCCTATATTTAGAACTAAAAAAAGGAGGTATTTGTTTTCCTTTTTTACCGTAGAGTAGTTCATTGGTATATATTAAATCTCAAGAAAAAACTATAGCTATCTACTAACTTTGGCATGGGTTCCCTTGAATTAATTTTTCAAATTATTCTAAACAATAAAATATATTTTAATCAAACCGCTGGTCAGTGTTGATACTGCCCACTCCTTTGCTGGCTGTTTCAGCGTTGTGCGTCCTGTGCTTCGGGATTTGAAGAAGAAAAAAAAAACGCTGCAAAGTCCTTGTCACATGGGTTTATTATTCTACTGAACAAGCCTACAGAAATGCTGGCTGTTCATTTATTGTTGCTTTCATGTAAAATAATTGAAATAGCTATTTCTGGTGGTTTCCACCAATTTTGGCCCCCAAAACTATAATTAGGTACGCTTTTTTTTCTTTTTTTTTTTTTAAATTATCTTTGAATAGGTAGTGCCATTTAATCATCTTGATCCATGTGTTGACACTTTTCCTAGTGTTATTCTACAAATTGATGGTGATTTCAGACGATTTCGCAGGTTTTTGACTCATAAAAAATCAATTTTGGGAGCTGAACATCTGGTACAACCTCAATTTTGAACTCCTTGGTCAAAATCGACTTCATATTCGGTCTTCTCGTCCCCCAAAACATGGAAAACGATACCTCAAAAGCTCATTTTACTAACATGTTACTAAAACACAAAAAGTACCTATTTTACACATTTTCACTCGTAACACCCCTCGGTATATTCCGATCGGGCTGAAAAGTTTCGGGACACAACTAGGGCCCAAATGGAGCATGTGTGCGAAAGAACGACTTTTTTAGAACAAAAATGAAGCCGGTAGACGTGATACGGCGGACGGCGGACGGCAGACGGACATTGAATTTTTATTATTCACAGAATAATAAACCAAAAGGACTTCTCTTCACCCTCAACGCGAGGACGATCTTGAATTAATTAATCTTATTCCTAGTCCTATTCTGCTCATTTCCCAATTTAACAGTGGTCAGAACTGCTTGAAAACTGGATGAACATTTCCCTGCAATGCTCCTGCCAGCTGGGGAACCGTTCCTCTGATTTTATACCGAATTGGGTTGGTTGTTTGCTCATTCACTAATTGGACCATAAAATGCCCATTTTTGGACACCTTTGGAGAATAATTAGTCGCGGCGCTATACCAGCAGTGTTTATTTGTCTCAGCACGAAGATGAGGATAAGAGCTGAGTTCTTTCTCAGGCGCAGCGGATTGCCTGCAACGAGATTTCTCTCTAATTTGCTTGGTACAACAATTCACTTCAAAGTGAGACTTCCGTGGGACAGTCATAGTGAGATACAGCTGAACACTGAACGAACTTGTTTACTTAAGTTCCTTGATGGAGCTCTTAATTTAGCTCATTTCGAGACCCCCAAGTTTGGAGGCCACTTGTCACTTTGAAGGGAAGTAGGAGTTTACTTTGTTTCTTCGGGAGTGTTTGGCTGCGGGTTGAGATAAAAAAGGAAGGGGCGACGTTCGCCTGAGGAGGAGCTCCGATAAGAACAGGCTCTGAGACGAGAGTGATAAACAGGGTTCAAGGGTTCGTCGTGGAAAAAGTTTCCCTGCGGCATCACCGTCGACGCCGCCCAACGTCTTATTTCTTCTTGCGTTTTCGGAGACATCGACCGGAGTAGACAGGAAGACTGATGGGACAGGGGACGGCCTCTCATGATGGGAGATTGTTAAGGATTGCGCGGTGGCACCTGGGCGCAAACCTCGCCCTTCAATCATCTCTGATCTCACACCATTGTTGTCCTGGAAGCTTTATGATGTATCGCCGAAACTTTGATGGCCGACAGCGGTTTGTTTTTCCCTTCCCCGTCCATCGCGATGTGGTGGACAATCACTTCAATGCCCTGTCAGACAAGGCGTGGTAGTCATCATTACCAGCACTCCACAAGTTTTTAAGTAGGTACTTTCTATCACTCAATCAGTCACTCATAGGTAAAATGGCCAATAACAGTTTGCAGCTTCATTGAACTCAGTGTCCTCTTTCCTTTTCTGTGTCAAGCATACAAAGTGAACGAAATTCTGTGTTCCGTTCTACAGTTTGACGACCCACTATAGTAATTTTGGTTTATTATTCTGTGAATAATACACCTATGTATTGCTCAGCAAAAATTTTCTATAACACCCCCTCAAAATTTTTTCTTTTACGTTTCAAGGTGCGTAGATTCCAAAAATGCAATGTCCGTCCGCCGAATCACGTGTACCGGCTTCATTTTTGTTCTAAAAAAGTCGTTCTTTCGCACACATGCTCCATGTGGGCCCTAGTTGTGTCCCGAAACTTTTCAGCCCGATCGGAATATACCCAGGGATGTTATGAGTGAAAATGTGTGTAAAAAACGCTGCAAATCCCTGCACAACGGTTTATTATTTTGTATAGAATACCCTTCCGTTACAGATCACAGCTCTATGTATAGATAATCCGTCTATATAATTTATGATATGTACTACTCTATACATGTAATGTAGATCGCAGACCCTCCGTAGGTTAGTACCTAACCCCGTACACGTTACTAGGTACCTACCTAAATCACGAGTTAAATGTTGCTAAAATAATTCTGCCGATGACAAACAGTACCTAACAAAAAGAAACACACATAATGAAGTTCTGAAAAGAAATTGTTGATGAGGAGTGAAAAAGTTACAAAAGTACCTACCAACAAACTCCAGCCCCTTCTACGTAGATGGTATAATGAACCGTTGTGTAATAATTTACCGTTGAGTAATGATTTACCGTAGTAATAATTTACCCATCAATAATACTTCAACGTTTGTTCAAGTTTCACTACCTACCAACAAACTCCAACAGAGCCATCATTTTTCAAATGAAATAATATCACAGAACAACCAACTCGACTTCATACTCCGCCAATATAATCAGGTGATCCCTACCAATGATTGGCCGTATTCACAAATTCCTATTGTGGGCGCGTCTCTGGTTACGAGATTTGGTTTGAATTGTATACAATTTCATTCACACTGGAGTCGAAAATGCCTGTCGGTGCAAACTTCGGGGCCTTACTGTGAACGAACGGCTGGACGTACGACGCTCCGGATGGTCTTAAAAAACTCGCAAGTTCAAGAACTATTTAAAACCGTAAAAATATTCACGTAAAAAAATGGTATAGGCGTTTTGAAAATTTCAACCCCTATTTTGAACCCCTTAGAGATGACTCACAGTAACGTCGAGCTTCGAGGACCAACTAGACAGCGAACGGAACCTATAACCCGAATTTCATCAATTTTCTTTCATGGTAACTAAGAAAAGTGGCCCGTACGGCGTACGGCGGACAGACAGAAATATTTTTATTGCAGTTTTGGATTCTACATACCTTGAAACGTAAACCATCAAATTTTGAGGGGGGGTAAGAATTTTTTTTTTCATGCTCGATTCCAATGGTTCATTATTGAAAATAATAAACCAAAAAGGTATACTTTTTGTGTTTTAGTGACATATTAGTAACATGAGCTTTTGAGGTATCGTTTTCCATGTTTTTGGGGACGACAAGACCGAATATGAAGTCGATTTTGACCAAAGAGATGAAAATAGATGTTCTACCAAATGTTCAGCTCCCAAAATTGATTTTTATGAGTCAAAAACCTGGGAAATCGTCTGAAATCACCATCAATTTGTAGAATAACACTAGGAAAAGAAAAAAAAGGAGCGTACCTAATTCATGGTTTAGGGGCCAAAAATGGTGGAAACCATCAGAAATAGCTATTTCAATTATTTCACAAAGAATAAACAATAAATGAACAGCCAGCATTTCTGTAGGTTTGTCCAGTAGAATAATAAACCCATGTGACAAGGACTTTGCAGCGTTTTTGTGTTTTAGTCAGATGTTAGTGACATGAGCTTGTGAGGTATCGTTTTCCATGTTTTTGGGACGAGGAGACCGAATATGAAGTCGATTTTGACCAAAGAGTGGAAAATTGAGGTTTTAACGATGTTTCAGCCTTAAATTTATGTTGCATTTTGGTCTAAAACCGTCATTCTTCCGCACACAGTTTGGGTCCCCATTTGAGAACACTTTCGAGTCCTAGTTGTGCTCCGAAATACGGCAGCACGATCGGCATACACCCAGGGGTGATATGGGAGAAAAATGAGTATAAAAATAGGGGTTTTCGAGGGATTTTTGAGGTTTTAGTGAACATGAGCTTGTGAGGCATCGTTTTCCTTGTTTTTTAGCGTGAGAAGACCGAATATTAGGTTGGTTTTGACCGAAGAGTGAAGGATTGAGGTTTTAACGAAGGTTAAGCTCCCGAAATTCATTTTTTATTACTCAAAAACATGGGAAATTGTCTTAAATCACCATAAATTTGTATAATAACACTAGAAGTAGTATCAGCAGGTGAATCAAGACAATTAAATGGTACTATCAATGATCAAAAATACTCTGATTAAAAAAAGCCGAGCCTAATTCGTGTTTTTGGGGACCAAAATTGGTGGAAACCATCAAAAATAGCCATTTCAATAATTGCACATGAAAGAAACAAAAAATGAACAGCCACAATTTCTGTACGTATGTTCAGTAGAATAATAAACCCATGTGACAAGGACTTTGCAGCGTTTTTGCAAAGCCCACTGGCTTATCCAAGTGTCACTATAGATCCCCCCAGTGGCTGTACATAGGTACATAGCCCGTAACGTTGAATTGGTGTCCTTCCTGCATTTTCTGTTTGTCAAGTTAGTCAGCTTTTCCTTACTAATGGGGAATTTTCGAAAAAAATATTCATCATAAATATTCATAACTCCTTGAAAAATGGTAGTTAGAAGCCCGTTTTCAAAAATAAGCTATATTTTTCTAAATGAGGGTGGCTGAAAGTAAAAATGCGGCAAGAAATGACGTATGAGGTCTATTCATATCTGACAGGCTGTTGGCCCAAGGAGGCGTAACAAAGACTCGGAGGCGAAGGTTCTCAATGCTGCCAACAACCCAACATTAGCAAAATGGCAAACCTTCTTGACAAACTTTAACAACCTTTGTTGTGACTTCGTGAACCTCCCCTTGATTTGATTTTGAGGACGTGTTTTTAAAACGTATTTATACATTTGCAGTCCCATCCATCCATTTATTGTGGTTCTGTACGTTGTTTAAAATGATGCGCTAGCACTCTAAGCGGGATTTGAGTTGAACTACCCTGCGATTGACCTGATACGTCATTTCTAGCGGGAACTCAGAAAATCAGGTTTCACGCTTGTTTTCTGCGTAGACTTGCCAACATAAACACCTCATTATGTGTTCCGTTAGTTGTAATTTCCGTTATTTAACAGAATTTGTCCAAAAAATTAGGAATTTGTAACCCACGGAAATTGCCCATTACCGACTGCTATCCCCAACAACAGTTTGAAGATGAATTTTCAATCGAGTTTCTCGTAATCCTCGAAATCCTTCTGCCCCCTAAAATTATATACCACGGCCACCTTTCCCGTCCTCTTTACATAACGCTGTTGACATTTTACAAAATAACCTTTAGAGGTCGCAGCCATAATATCCTCCCCTAATGCTTTTTCAAACGTGCATAGCTACGAGTTACAACAAAGCTACCGAGTATCATAGCTTCACAATTGTTCTTAAGCTAGCGCTCTAACTATGAAGAGGTTAATCATGTTTCTCAATTCAAATCAATTCAATTTTTTTATTCAGCAAATATTTTATACAACAAATATAATGATTTTTAGAGAGTCTATATACATAATACAAGATCTAAACTTATGTTGGTTTATGAGCCTAAGGTCAATGACCCGTCCAGGCTCGTCTCTTCCACCACTATTTATTACTGCGTATGTATGTACCAGCAGTTTCATTGACAAAACACACCTTAAGTGTTTGGAGAATGAGTTATATTGATCAAGAACCAACAGTATTTACAGGTAATTCCTAAGTAGTTAGTAAATACACTTAATGCTACGGAGGCTGATTTATATTTTTATCCTAATTTAAACTTACTTATAACAACACTTTTGTTATTTTCAAGCTCAAAATATTCTAGAAATAGTTTTTTACATTTTCCTGTTGATGTTGAAGTCTTGGTTAGGAGCGGTAACTGTTTAAATAGGGCTGGAGCTAGCCATGGAAATTGTCGAGTGTAGAAATCATTATGAGCCTGTGGTATCTGGAGGACATAGTTGGCATTTGTTCGCGTCGGTCTAATCACCGCTTGCTTAGTAAATAAATGCAGGTGTACATGTACATATAAAACAGTTCTGTGAATACAAGCCATTCTGGGAGTGAGAACACCGAAGTGTTTGTACAGTTGCAATTGTTGCAAGTTGTATTAGTTGCAATTCTCAAAACTGTATTCATTGCTATGTTTATACTATTAAAGTTTGACGCGTAAGTACCTCCCCAGACAATGATACCATAAGTTAAAATGCTATATACATGACCATAATACACCATTTTAAGGTTTTATTTCGTTAGCCATCTCCGTAGCATCACAAAGTAGTGCATGGATTTCCTGATTTTATTCACTAATTCAGCTGCATGATCCTTCCACTTGAGATGCTGATCCACGTGCACTCCTAGGTATTTTATTGTATTCTGCCTTTCTATTTCCATGCAGCTGCACAAATTTCTTACTACGCCACAGTTTTCCTTGTGCACTTTGAGTTTAGAGTCATTAGGAAGTCCTGTTTTGTTTATTGAGAATGTAATGTACTTGGTTTTCGAAAGGTTCATGGTGAGACTATTTGTGCTAAACCATTTGGCTACTTCATAGACAGTCCTTTCTGCGATAGAATGCGCTAGCTCCCAGGTGTTCTCATGTATCACAATAGCTATATCATCAGCTAAAGCTACAAATTTGCATCTCAAGTTCATAGTAAAAAGGTCATTTATATGTATCAGAAACAAAATTGGGCCAAGGACAGATCCTGGGCCAAGGACAGATCCTTGCGGTACCCCAAAGCAGATTTTTTTTTAGATTGCTATCAATATCCTGAATTTGCACATATTGCTGTCTATCTGTGAGGCATGATTCGAACCATCTAACTGCAGATTTATCAAGCCCAAATCTTTCAAGCTTAAGGACTAATCTCGATGTTTCTATTGAGTCAAACGCTTTGGTAAGGTCAATGAATATTGGTATTATTATGCCTCCTTCGTGGAGCCCCTTTGTTATTTCCGTTACTAGATTAACTAGCGCATCCTCTGTTCCCATGTGCTGTCGAAATCCAAACTGGATAGGGGATAAGAGATTATTGGATTCGAGATATTCTACTTGGCTATTGGTTTATTATTCTGTGAATAATACACCTATGTATTCGCTCAGCAAAAAATTTTTATAACACCCCCTCAAAATTTTTTCTTTTCCGTTTCAAGGTGCGTAGATTCCAATAATGCAATGTCCGTCCGCCGTATCACGTGTACAGGCTTCATTTTCGGTCTAAAAAAATCGTTCTTTCGCACACATGCTCCATTTGGGCCCTAGTTGTGTCCCGAAACTTTTCAGCCCGATCGGAATATACCCAGGGGTGTTATGAGTGAAAATGTGTGTAAAAATAGGTACTTTTGGCGTTTTAGCAACATGTTAGTAAAATGAGCTTTTGAGGTATCGTTTTTCATGTTTTTGGGGACGAGAAGACCGAATATGAAGAAAATTTTGACCGATGAGTAGAAAATTGAGGTTTTACCAGATGTTCAGCTCCCGAAATTGATTTTTTTTATGAGTGAAAAACCTGGGAAATCGTCTGAAATCACCATCAATTTGTAGAATAACACTGGAAAAAGTGTCAACAGGTGGATCAAGACGATTAAATGGTACTATCAATGATCAGAGATAATTAAAAACAAAAAAAAAACAAAAAAAAGGGGGTGGGGGAGCGTACTTACTTTATTCGTGTTTTGGGGGCCAAAATTGGTGGAAACCACCAGAGATAGCTATTTCAATTATTTTATATGAAAGAAACAATAAATAAACAACCAACATCTCTGTAGGTATGTCCAATGAAATAATAAACCCATGTGACAAGGACTTTGCAGCGTTTTTTTTTTCAAATATTTTCGCAAAGTTTGATAGCAGCGAAATAGGGCGGTAATTGCTTTCTAGTGTTCTTGGTCCTTTTTTATACAGAGGCCGCACTATAGCTATTTTGAGGCAATTTGGAAATTCACCCTGTAATAAGCTCAGGTTAATCATGTGAGTAAGAGGGGACGTTAAAAATAGTGCCGTGTCTTTAATCACGTTGGATGATATTCCGTCTCAGCCTGGACCTGTCCCACCCCTGATTGATTTAATAGCTTTGAACACTTCTTCTGTTTTAGTGGTCCTAAAACTCATTTTAGATGAAGCCATGTTTGGAAAATCTCCGGTTGGCTGATAGTTTTGAAATTCTGAGTTTAATTGTTCTCCTACTGATGTAAAGAAATCATTCAACAACCTATCGACTATTTCTCTGGGGTCCTGAATTTCCTCACTATCACAAATTAATTTCTTGATCACAATAGGGTATTTGAGATTTTTGCCTAGTGCCGTGTTAATTGTTTTCCAAACTTTAGAAGGGTTGTTAGATGCGGCACGTTGTGATGTGAAGTAATAATTTTTTGCGTGACAGAGAAGAGATTTAAATTTGTTACGATAGTTGGTGTATATGTTTCTTAGATTTTGATGCTTTTTGTACGCAGTTACCTATTTTTATTCGAGATCCCTAAACTCAAAATGAATTAAGGAGAGTAAAAATCACAGTTAGTTTGATCTCCTCGGTAACGTTGAGAGGGGATTGGACTTGAAAAAAGTTATTTGACCTCAAGTTCCCGAGGTCAAAAACAACCTGGGACATCCACCCAGGTCCACCTAATTAAAAATAATGACTTCAACCCTATTTTTCCTCCTAACTGTATTTTTCTCAACGAGAATTTTCATCTCAGGACCGGAACCGCTCAGTGCTTCCCTCCCGGGAGTGGCATCTGTAGGGAAATGGAGCGGATGGGTTATTTCCAATTCAACCCCGCTATGTTCTCAATGATATTTCTTCTCTTCTGTATGAAGCTTTAAACAACATCAATGCAGCATGAGGATTTATAGTTCACAGAATATTCATCTTGTCGGTCACTGATTGGAGCGTGTAATCTGAGTAACAGGAGTTTCTGGTAGTCAGCCGGCGATGAATTTGTACCTGTATATTTGCGCTTCTTTGTACCTTCATAAATACCAACCATCTTCCCAGAACATTTCCCGGGACTTTCGATCAGCTGATGTAAATGCGAAACAGAATAACAATTATGACGCACACTATTGTGTGCAGACACTCCTTAATGAAAGCGTAGGTGCCTAGTAGTTACCTACAAGTAGCGAAATCTGTAATGCGGCAATGCATTTATTTCAAACACCTGTTTTGCAAGAATATCTTAATGCATAATAATTGTTCCCTATCATTTCCCTGCACTGCGATTCGCGGATGCGAAAGGTTACTATTGTATTTTATTATTTGATTGGCTACTTGATTAGCAATTTTTGTATGCACATACCTATACAACCGACCTTGTGCGTTTAATGCCATCCTACAGACTACTGACTCAGAGACTCAGACTAGGAAGCTTCGGCGTAGAATTTGGAATTAATGTTTATGATAATGTGAGATTTGCCACTCGCTAGTTCAGTTTTCCATGAGTACCGGGTAGGCATCTAATAATAAGCGGGAATGGATGTGTGATTGTTTGCCACAAGAGATCAACTTGGATGAGTGTCCTGTTTTCACGCACGCGCTTGTATCCAAGGAAAAATGTAAATCCTCCTTTTTAGATAATCTAGATTTGAGGGGAGTTATTATAATTATTACCATTTCCTTAAAAAATTTAAGCAACAGCTCGAATGTTGCATGATAAATTAAAATACACCTATAAAATAAACGTTTATTCATTGATTTTTGGTGAAGTGCAAAGTGTTTTTCGTGAGATTTTTGAACTCCTTTTCGCTACATTTTCAGTTTAATTCATGTTGTTGAACTGGGCGAAATCATTTGAGATAACCCCGAAAACTCAAGTTGGTAAATAGTATTTCAGTTGTGCGCATGCGCAGAGCATATTACTCCGGCGAATGTGGAATTCATAGGGAACAATCTGAACAAACCTTTTTGTATGACCCATGAAAATGACATTCCAATCGATAAATGGAACCCTGATCATTAGAGTTCCATAAATCGATTTGAATTTAAAACTTGGAAAACTGTTAAGAACTATTACATCTTTGAACCGCTGATAACTCCATTCGGCTAGTGGAGTAGTTATGAGCGATACAAAGTTTCAGTTGTTCGCCCCTGCGCAGGACTCGCCAGGGACCCATCCTGCATGATCCCTGGAAATTCAATAAAGCGGTCGAATTTAAACGGAGTTTTGCGCAGAAGGAGGTGGGACTTTGATAAAATTCATGTCGGACCATCTGTGAACTAACCCACAAATACCCTGCAAGTTTCAGTTCGTTTGGATTGTTCTTTAGATAAGGTAAGGTAGTGGCAAGTTATTGTGTGCAGACCAGTGTACAATAATATAGGTACCTATTGCCGATTTGTCTAGTGTTCTTGTGGCAAATAATGGTGGTTCACAATTGATACTAACCCGCACGACTGCCAAGTCTTGCTGGTTTTTCATACCCTCTTGAGGTATATCGATAGGTAGGTACATGTTATAGTTTTAGTTTTTTATAGTTTTAGTTTATTATTTTCAATAATGAACCTTCCGGCCAATTAGAGCGCGCGCTAGACTATCAGACAAAAAACATCTTCAGCTGTTCCTGTTTGGTTTTCTTCATCTTGATTTCTCTTGATCTGATCAGTTTTCTGTTCAGTTTTATTTGAAATAACAAATAATAACAAATGTTTACTGAGGGAATTAGATGACTCAGATGAATGAATTTTTATTTCTTGCTCACGAACAAGAAGAAGATTTTTTGAAAATTTTTCCTAAATTACGATCCCCCCTCCCCCCCACCACAACCCCCGATAAAATACGACTAAACAAGGTGAAACAGGCTTTAGAAAATAAATAATGCCTCCCAGATCAAAAATAATGAACCTTAGATGTTGGGGCCTGGAAGACTACTTGTTGAATCTCCACATTTAATTTCTGGAATCTTTAGATTGATGCAACTGTTTAGTCATATTATTTCAACAGTAAACCAACTTCAGCATCCCCAAACAACACTAAAACTATAGTCTTCACTAATCTGCACCGCAATTTTCAGTTTTATTTTTTAACTTTTTTTTTTCACTCACATTTCACTGGGTTTACTACTTCATTTTCTCATTGAAACCATCTTCGTGTGTGAAGTTTTGTTCAAAATACAACTTTTCCAATGAGTTCGTGTTTCGCGTCAAACGAAATTTACTCATTCATCTTTTTACGAAAATTACTATTCTCATCCATATTTTGTTCAAAAAAATGTTTTAGTGAGTCATACCATAGGCGTTGAAAGAAGGAGATAGAAAAAAAAACGGAGAAATGAAAAGTACATAGAAAAGTTAGGTTTTTATTAGGTTACCCCGAAAATTCATGGCAAATCTCGTTTTGCACGAGGCCTCCACATTTACTGGCGCGAGTTTTATTATCACAGCTGGGGTGCGTATAACTTGATCCGCCTACGGGATTCCCAACAAATAAATAAATCGCGCTCACTTTTATTTGGTTTTTCTCTTCATCGTATTGGCTGAAAAGTTTAGTGTGAAGTTTAGAGAAAAAGTTTGGAGAAAAGTTTAGTGTGAAGTTTTGTTTAAAATCGTATAGGCTGAAAAGTTTAGTGTGAAGTTTAGAGAAAAGTTTAGAGAAAAAGTTTAGACAAAAGTTTGGTGTGAAGTTTTGTTTAAAATCGTATTGGCTGAAAAGTTTCGTGTGAAGTTTAGAGAAAAGTAGAGAAAAGTTTAGTGTGAAGTTTTGTTCAAAATACAACTTGTCCAATGAGTTCGTGTTTCGTGTCAAACGAAATTTGCTCATTCATCTTTTTACGAAATTTACTATTCCCATCCATATTTTGTTCAAAAAATGTTTTAGTGGATCATACCATAGGCGTTGGAAGAAGGAGATAGAAAAAAAAACGGAGAAATGAAAAGTACATAGAAAAGTTAGGTTTTTATTAGGTTACCCCGAAAATTCATGGCAAATCTCGTTTTGCACGAGGCCTCCACATTTACTGGCGCGAGTTTTATTATCACAGCTGGGGTGCGTATAACTTGATCCGCCTACGGGATTCCCAACAAATAAATAAAGCGCGCTCACTTTTATTTGGTTTTTCTCTTCATCGTATTGGCTGAAAAGATCTCTGGTCCCAAACCTCGTTGGAACCGCCCGACTTCGTTCGTGCCCGCTGTCCTCTGGGAACTCCTTAGGCGAATTCACTTTGCGGCTGTTGAGGAGCGCACTGTGACGGGAGGCGGCAAGTGGATTTAGATTTCTCAGAAGTTTTAGTTCGTTCCGAAGGACGGTACAAGATGGTCTCGAGGGCGTTGAGGACCGAAGGGATCTCCGGCGAGCTGCATACAAACTCCTGTGCTGGGCTTCAAGTTTCAACGACCGCCAGCCTTCAAACCCCTTTAACCATCGCCGTCTTTCCCTTTATCATCCTCTCCCTCCTCCCAAAGTCATCATCATCCGCTTACCGATTCAATTATCTTACCCCCTCCCGATTCCATCTCACCGATCTAATTTACTTTTCAACCCCCCATTTTCTGCTCTATAAACCGGAACAGCCCCCAGTGTTCTCTTTACAGTCACAGACATTACCATCAAAATAGAACGTTCTTTACAGTTCCTATACTGGGTGGAACCGGATAAGTGACGACATTTGTTTTCTGTTAATCTGCATAAAAAATGTAATTAGTACAACCCCGCCTGAACCAGTGTCCTATCTCTATCTGTTCGAAAGTTATGATTTTGGTTTATTATTTTCAATAATGAACCACTGGAATCGAGCATGACAAAAAAAATTCTAACCCCCCCTCAAAATTTGATGGTTTACGTTTCAAGGTATGTAGAATCCGAAAATGCAATACAAATATTTCTGTCTGTCCGCCGTACGTCGTACTCGCCACTTTTCTTAGTTACCATGAAACAAAATTGATGAAATTCGGGTTATAGGTTCCGTTCGGGGTCTAGTTGGTCCTCGAAGCTCGACGTTACTGTCAGTTCAAAATAGGGGTTGAAATTTTCAGAACTCCGTAACTCGAAAACTTTTGATAGAAATGTTTTTTTTTTAAACGTTATTAAATTTGTCTTGAGCTAAACAATTTGTTGAGACCACCCGGAGCATTGTACGTCCAGCCGTTCGTGTGCACCAAAAAGCTTCGTCAGCACGATCGTGAATCAAACGGTATAAATCCGGCCCAGATAATCATCACTAGGGAGCACCTGATTATAATCAAGGATGGCTGTATGAAGTCGTGTTGGTTGTTCTGCGATTTTATTTCATTTTAGAAGTGATGGCATTTTGTTGGTAGGTACTTGTGAAACTTGAACAAATGTTGAAGTATTATTGATGGGTAAATTCTTACACAACGGTAAATTATTGCACAACGGTGAATTATTACACAACGGTGAATTATTACATAACGGTAAATTATTACACAACGGAAAATTATTACACAACGGTTCATCTACCAAAAAGGGGCTGGATTTTGTTGATCGTTACTTTTGCAACTTGAACAACCGTTGAAGTATTATTGGTGGGCAAGTTATTACACAACGGTTCACTATAGGTACTGACGATAGAAAACAGTGATCTACGCAGAAGGGTATCTATTTCACTCCACATCAACAATTTTCCTTTAGAACTTCATAATTTGCGTTTCTTTTTGCCGTTTTAGTTACTGTTTGTCATCGGCTGCATTATTTTAGCAACATTTAACTCGATTTAGGTAGGTACCTAACGGAGGATCTGCGATTCACATAATATGTACAGAGTAGTACAACATATTATATTATATAGACGGATTATCTATACCGAGAGCTGTGATCTGTAACAGAAGGGTAAACTGTACAAAATAATAAACCGTTGTGCAGGGATTTGCAGCGTTTTTTTTCGTATTTTTTCGACTAAACCCGACCTTACGTCATAAAATCACTATTTCTCAACTTGTGCGTCACTTGTTTCCATTTTTTCCCTCATTTTCGGATTCAGCATTAAATTTCCTATAATAATAGATCATTTTCGTAGTTATTTAACTTTAATCAGACTCATTTATTACAATACAAACGTTAATTTTTTTCAGAATTTAGAATTTTCATTAATTTTCAAAATTAGCCTCTTCGACAAAATTGGTCTTAGAGGCTGTCAAATTTCACAAAAACTGCTTCATCTAATACTCTTTCCAATGGTATAATCAGTTTTAAAATACCACATAGTAGGTACATATTAAAATACCACTCCAAATAAAATCTCTATACTGCAGTTAGGCACTGCTTATTGCTTCGGAAGGACCATTGCCGGATCGAGAAATAAGAAGACGGTACCTGCAGTGATAATAATAAAAGATCGTGGTGAAACCTTTCCCTAATGAAGAAAAAAAAAGTTCCAGCATGACCACATCAACCAATTTTATTATTATTTTCATTATTATCCCATGATTTCTTCTCCTTGAAAAATAATTCCGTAGAGTCATATCCGACTGCCAATAAGAAATGATATTTTAGAGAGTTCTTGCTGCCGATCCGATTCAGAATCATTCCGAATACGAGCAACAGAGCCTAGTGCGAGCATGCAGCAGATGCTAACCCTAGTGACGTTTGAGCATACTAATAGAAAGCCGCTACTCGACAAGCGCATTCAACGTATCACAACATAATTACTATCCCTCCTAAGTCAACCGTTCCTCTTGTTGGCCAATTTACTAAATTCTGTTCATACGACGAATAAACTGCACTCGAGTTCCAGACGCGTGCGCTGTCCATCATTTCCACTCGAGGTTCCATTTTTGCTCGCATCACGATTCTTTCCTCGGAAGTCTGCTCGATCTCTCTTATGGTTCCAAACCACATTCTGTACATTTGTAAAATTTGTTACTGCCGACGAATAAAATCAGTTCTATTATTAATAATCAGTGAGATTTAACCAACTAAAAGTCCCTGTTGTTTATTTTTTTGTTCCCAGGCGAGTTGTGCCAGCCTCTGAACTGCAAGAAGAAAGAGCTGTGCCTGCTGGAAAACCCCTACACGGCCGTATGCGTGAGCAAGAAGGAGCTCCACAAAACCGGCGATTTAGTTGTCCCGAAGTCCAAGCTGAGTCCGGAAGAGGCGGCCAAATACTCCCAGGATCAGAACGACGACGACGTCTTCTACGATTCTGACGATGAGGATGACGAGGAGGACCCATCCCAAGACCTCAGGACCACGTGAGTCAGATATATCCCAACTATCGTCGACCTATAGAAATGCGGCAAGAGAACACGATGTGGGTTTGAGTGTAGTGGGGATGTGTGTGAAGAAGAAACCCGAAGGTTTTCAGGAAAAACAGATAACTCCCACCCCAAAAACCACCTGCTTACTACGAGTCATTAGTGAATACGTACACTCGAAATCGTCCGAGAAGTAATATAACATTATAACTTCTTTAACCTGATTCTTTGATGGAGGAAGGAATCACTTTCAGAACTTGTATGCCTAGCAGTGATGTGTAGCTGTGAACCAAAGTCGCTCATAATGTTTGGGAGTGGGTAATAGCGAACCGAAGGAAGCCCCTGGAGAAAAGGGTGAAAAACATTTAGTATTGGTTTTGGACCTACACAACCTCACAGTTCATCCAAATCGTGCAAAACTGGAAAAATATAGCAAGTACCCATGTCCAAATAGCAATCCCAACAACGCAATTACAGATCTCTTGAATTATCCGAACAAAACAATTTTTATGATGAAATTCACAACGTCGCACTTCTCAGGATGAAAACTGAGTTCTTACGACTATAAATTGAGTATTTTTTTAAAAGTAGTAGGTAATCCTTCATTCCTGCACAAAAATTGTTGATTTACCTTTGTTAGGAGAAGTAGGTAATTATAACTTCCACTGCTCACTACTTATGTGTGATTATTAACCTGATTCTTCGATGGAGGAAGGCCGTCGGTATCACTTCCAGAACTTGTGTACCTGGCACTGATGTGTAGCTGTGAATCTGATTCGCTCTTAATGGTTGGGAGTTGGTAATATGTCAGACAGATGCCCCTGCAATCTCGCGGTTATGCTAACCCGCTGCACACGAGTAGTTGCCATACTCTCATAATTACCCTACTGTTTGTTCAAGTTGCAAAAGTACCTATCAACAAAGCGCCAGATATAACGTTTGATTCACGTTCATGTTGACGAAGCTTTTCAATAATGAACCTTTGGAATCGAACATGAAAAAAATAAAAATTTTAACCCCCCCCCCCCCCCCTCTAAAAATTTGATGGTTTACGTTTCAAGGTACGTAGAATCCGGTAGTGCAATAAAAACGCGGCAAACTTTTGCACAACGGTTTATTATTTACCTGTATAAAATGCCCTTTCTGCGTAGATCACTGTTTTCTTTGGTCAATACACTCGAGCTCCCTTCAGCAAAGCCCCCGGAGAAGTGGGTGGAAAACTGGGTATTGGTTTTTTGACCAACACAACCTCACAGTTGAGCCAAATCGTGTAAAATTGGAAAAATATAGATAATTTATTCTGAATCTAACAGTGGCGTAGCCAGGATTGTTGAATGGGGGGGGGGGGGGGGGGGATCATCGGGGGGAAAAAAGCCTGTCATGTAGCATGGCTATACGAGCGAATTTTCAAGGAAATATTCCTGATATTGTGTAAAAAGATGATATGGTGAGAAACCATACCACTTTTCTTAAAATTATATAATCTTTCGTGATTTTAGCCATTTTTACCGATGTTTCACCCTAATAAAGTCAAATTTTACCCACTTTTTTGAAAAAAATAGTTTTATCATCGAGGTAGTCCGTCCGTCGTGATTAATCGTCCCACACAACGTCAGGTGAATTAATATTCATTTTACCATTAATACCAATTTTTCACCCACAAAAGTCAAATTCTGACCCCTATTCTGTGTGAAAAACAACTAAAATGGTATTTTTCTGTCTTTACTCAACCTTCCATACCACTTCCAGTGATTTTATAGCAATTGTTTGCAATTTTAGCAGTTTTTACCGACTTTTGACCCCTAAAAACAAATCTGTGACCCCCTTGGAATTTTAAAATTGCTCATCTTCGGACTCATCCTTTCGTTTGGCAATACGAACGTTTTGGAGAAATCTGGAATTTTTACCACGTACCTGCCCAAGGACAGATATCATATGGTATCTATATATATCATATATATAGGTACATAGTAATATAAATTTTTGTTAAAATCTAGGGATGAACTGAGGGTGCCCTGAAACGGATTTGCCTATAAAAATATTTCAAAAATTCGTGTTCTGACAATGGAATAGCTTTATTTTCTTTGAAAATTCGCTAATAAGGTTTGAAATTACAAAGAAAGCTGAATTTAAATTAATTTAACAAAGCACTAAATGTTACAGATAACGTTAGGTAAGATAAACTGGAGAAATACAACATTTATTTGGCAACAATGTTCGAGAATTTTCAAGGAAAATTAAGGTATTGCAATGGGTCCAAAATTTTCAGAACATAAGTTTTTGAAATTATTTTGGCAAATCCGTTTCAGATCATCCTGATTTCATCCTTAGATTTCAACAAAAATGTACTTATACAAATATATTAGGTATATATTTATTTATGTGTCACTCCAGACGATATCTGACCTTGGTTACGTGATAAAAATTACAAATTTCGCCAAAGTGTTCTTATTGCCAAAAAAAAAAGGATGAGCAACTTTCGAAAATTTGAAGGGGGTTAAATTTGAGTTTTTAGGGGTCAAAATTGGTAAAAACTGCTAAAATTGATATGTAAAATCACTGAAAGTGGCATGGAAGGGTGAGTGAAGACAGAAAAAATACCATTTCAGTTGCTTTTCACACAGAATAGGGGTCTAATTAGGATTTTTGGGGGTCAGCAGTTGGTATTAACGGCTAAAATCAGTATTAATTCACCTGAAGTGTATGATGGTGACGGTGAGAGACTATTTCGATAAGCATTTTTGTCAGAAAGAGCGGGTCATATTTTTGGGACAGATCGTTCGTAATCAAATAAACGTAATATTATTGTATAATAACCTGTTTAACCTGTTGTTGTATTCGTACTGTTGTGTAATATTCGTTCTTTCGTGATTATCATTCTTAAGATTTAATTTTAATTTGTGATGAATTTTTCGAGCCAATGGTGGGGGGGGGGGGATGACCCCCACTAAACCCCCCCCCCCCCCCTGGCTACGCCACTGGAATCTAAGTACCCATGTCCCAATAGCAATCCCAAAAGGCAGTTACATATTTCTTGAATTATCTTTTATGATGAAATTCACAACGTCGCACTCCTCAGGATGAAAATTGAGTTTTTGAGACTATAAATTGAGTATTTTTGGTTTATTATTTTCAATACCTAATGAACCTTTGGAATCGAGCATGAAAAAATTTTGTTTAACCCTCCTCAAAATTTGATGGTTTCCGTTTCAAGGTATGTAGAATCCGAAAATGCAATTTAAAAAAAATGCTGTCTGTCCGCCATACGCCGTACTTGGCACTTTTCTTAGTTACCATGAACCAAAATTGACGAAATTCGGTTTGTAGGTCCCATTTGGGGTCTAGTTGGTCCTCGAAGCTCGGCGTTAATGTCAGTCATCCCTAAGGGGTGAAAAATAGAGGTTGAAATCTACAGGTCGCCGTTATCTCGAATTTTTTTACGGTTTTAAATAGTTCTCGAACTTGGGAGTTTTTTAAGACCACCCGGATCATTGCACGTCCAGCCGTTCGTTCACAATAAGGCCCAGAAGTTTGCACCGACAGGCATTTCCAGCAGGAGGGTGAACGAAATTATTGTATACATTCAGCCCAAATATCATCACTAGGGGCTCGCTAACAATCGGGAATCGGCCCGAGATCATCGTTGCTAGGGAGCACCTGATTATATTCACGAAGTATGAAGTCGTGTTGGTTGTTCTGTGATATTATTTCATTTGAAAAATGATGGCTCTTTTGGAGTTTGTTGATAGGTAGTGAAACTTGAACAAACGTTGAAGTATTATTGATGGGTAAATTATTACACAACAGTTCATTATACCATCTACGTAGAAGGGGCAGGAGTTTGTTGGTAGGTACGTTTGCAACTTTTTTCACTCCACATCAACATTTTCCCTTCAGAACTTCATTATTTCTTTTTGCCATTTTAGTTACTGTTCGTCATCGACATAATTGTTTTAGCAGTCTGCGATCTACATAATATGTTTGTATAGAATAGTACATATTATATTATATAGACGGGTTATCTATACAGAGAGCTGTGATCTGTAACAGAGGGGTATTCTGTACAAAATAATAAACCGTTGTGCAGGGATTTGCAGAGTTTTTTAAAATTAGTATGTAATCCTCTATTCCTGCACAATAATAATTTATTTACCTTTGTTACGGGGAGAGGTTAGTTAGTTACCATTATTGTAGTGTCCAGTGTAGGTTTACACTTGATAGCTCTTGATAGCCATATTATTCGAGGTGTCGATTGCAAGGTATCAATTGTCCGCTGTCACTCCCACATCAATCTGGCCATTGCAAGAAAGACATAATACTGGATGTATTAATACTGGCTAGCGGCGTACACAGCAACGTTGGTTTAAGGCAGAAATCACAGATTGTATCTGATGCTGGAATTTTGAAACAATTATTCTACCTATTATAAACTTGGCCGGTAAAGCGCCGACAGAAGGCCCTTTCGATACAGAAATGATGAACCGCTTTGTGAAACTTTGAATCGGTTCCCGTAATAATTTGATGTTTGTCGGTCAGAAGTTCGCTTCGCTTCTGCTTATTGGCGGGTTCTCATTTCTCGTTGAGCGAAAACCTCTGGGTATTAGGTGCAGCTCCCCGAAGTTTCTGTATTATTGATTCTTCGTTGAGAGTTGTGGATCGCAATTGTAGTAGACCTGGAACTTCATTGGATCCTTACTCCCTTGCCCCTTCCAACTTCTTGAAATTGAAATCATCCCAGTGAGACAAATTGTTCAACATCTTTTTTATCAACTCCGAGTTATTCATACCAAAACCTAAACAAGTTATACCGGGTTCCGTCTTCGTCAAACTTCGTGTTCTTTTCAGAGAGTATTCATCACCGACAAGCATTAAACATTCAGATGAGTTCGTCCCTTAAAAAAAACTAATATCCGGGGAGTTTAAAAAAATAAATTACGCCCAAGTTTACTAAGTTGAGTTGACTCAATTACTGGTCTGGTTTTGATTGAATATCCGTACCCGCCCTCGATACAACCGATCAAAATCATTGCGCGTCTTGTGTACAATAATGAGTTCTCCCCAGCCCGACTAAATTAATGTCAGTAAATAATAAAGCCGAAAGGGTTTCGCTCAGCTTTTTGTAATAATCACACAGATGTAGTTTTAATTAATTTAACACCATTTAAACGATCATAATTTCATTGATCACTATACATCGCTGTTCGATAAATTTTCAAAGCTTCGCTTTTTTTTTGTGATTCCGTACGCCTGAAGATGTCCTCTAAGAGGGCGAAAAGCTTTTTATATTGAATAAATAAAATTGTGATACTCTAAAACTTGCTAAATTAATCAAAACTACAGCATTACATTAATAAAGGTAACTAAGCGAAGATTCCACCATTTTGGTTATCTTTTATTTCCTCCATGATAACTTACTCTTAATTTATTTAACTTATTTGTTTTCAGGAGATGTAACTTTTGTCCTGTCTCAAAACCAACGTTTTTGTGCGGCACTGACAACCGAACTTACAGTTCCCTCTGCAGACTGGACTACCACAACTGCATCCATCACACCAATGTCAAGGTCTACTGTAAAGGGTTCTGTCCTTGCAAAGGTAAGCAGAAGCAGTATTTTAAATCTGTTTAAATGTATCCCACCTCCTAAGTACTGGTGCAGAAGTGCCTATTTGGCAAATACTAGTGAATTTTTTCAAGGGCTAGGTAGGTATACAATGTCAGAATGCTATACAGCACATTACAAGGTCAGGTCTACAGACAAAACACCGATAAAGATGCAGTAGAGTCAAGTAGATTCATAGCTGTTGTCTAGCAAATATCTTTCTCATTATATAGGTATTTATTATGAACAGCTGCCTGTCCAAAACTACCATTGTTGCACAACTATGACAAGTTTATATTTGTCCAACTTTCAATAATAATGCATTTTCTTTGAAGAACGAAAAGAAAAACCACAGTCATGCAGCATGGCTATAAGAGCGAATTTTCGAAGTTTTCGGCATCTTCCTCCTCCGCCTAAAATTTTCTGAAAATTTATTTTCGGCCAATGTTTTCCCAACTTGATACAAAATTAAAACAGGAGTAGTTTTACGCAAAGTAAAATTTGGGGTGGAAGGAGGGGGAGGGGAAAATCAAAAATGTTTTGAATACCAGAAGAGTAGGTATTGGGTACGTAACTAATTTTTTGTTCCATTTTTTGCCGAGTAACACCTCGGTTTGTAGATTTTCCAACGCTGAACACGATGGTGAAGTCAGAATTGCGATATCCCATTCCGTTATCAGATTAGAGCAGACGAACCAGGAAGAACATCTCAAGAAATAACCACGTTCCTTCATCTTCAAAGTGCTCCAGTTTGAGAATGGAATGAGATATCGCAATTCTGATTTCACCATCGTGTTCAGCGTACAAAAACCTTTAAAATGAGGTGTCACTTGTCAGACTTTTTCATTTTGGGAATTTATGGGTAATTTCCCCCCCCCCCCCCCTAAAACTCCCCAAAACTCCCCCTTAGGGTGACCCGATTCTGCCCATCTTCGAACTTAGCCTGTCGATTGCCAAGACAGATTTTTCGTGCAAATTTGAACTTTTTATCTCAATTCTTTCGAGAGTTATCGTCTGGAATGACACATACATATATAAATATATAAATATATATATAAATATATATATATACATATAATTTTTGGTGTCTTTCGGCAGTGAATTCAGGATGGTCTGAAACGGATTTTGGTATAAAAATCTTTCGGAAATTCGAGTTTTAAAAATTTTGGACCGAGAACAATAGCTTCCTTTTCTTCAGCGCCATCGGGCAATTTGTATTTGTAATTGTGTTGTACAGTGTGTAAGTGGGGCCTTGAGCCCTGAAGCTGTTCTTCTAATTCTAGCTGCATAAATTCTAATTCTAACTGTATAAATTCTAATTCTAACGATTACTTTTGTGCTTTCCATAGTCCATCATAATCGATGTATTTATGCCTGATTAGCAAAACAACAAGTTAAACTGTTACACGTGGGTGTTCTGCGTACAAAGCGGTCAGTGAATTCTTATATGATTCAATAACCTCAAAAGAGTTGTGGGTGACCGTATGTGATAATCCTCTGTTTGAAGGCATAGAGTAACAATAACACACCTTTAGATTACCACTGTAGGTATATTTTAATATACGTACAGCTTCTCGGCTAAATTATAACCATCATAAGGTAAGCACAACAAACACAGGAAAATTTCCAGTTTGTTTGTTGTGTTTACCTGATGATGGTTAATCTAACGGTGGTTTATTGTTACTTATATATAAATGTATGGTGAATTTGATTCTAACGCTTGGGCACCTAGAATGAGGTGGTAGGCACATTGAGAGAAGGAAACATGCCACATATTGCACGTGTTTCTCCTTCGCGTTTTTCTAAATATTGGTAATTTATCAACGTTGATATAATGGCAAATCAATGGCTCCTAGCCTCAAGGATGTAGGTACCTACATCATACAAACTCAATTTGCAACAGAATAATCTCAAGAACTTTCAAAAATAGTGATTTTTCAACCAATGGATTCGTCGGTGCCATAAACTACTTCTTTTATGGGGTGTAATAGTTATCACAAGTTACGTGGAATGCATAATCTGCATCCATGCATTCTGTTTCAGAGGGCGACACTCATTTGAGAAAGAAGCAGAAACAAGAAGCGGAGAGGATGACGAACCTGATGAACAAGTACAAAGCGACTGCTCTCCAAGAAGCCTCCAAAGCCAAAGACACGATGACCAACAGCATCGACAAGTACACTTTCACTCCTCAAGATTTCAGCTACGACAACAAACATTACAAGTACATCAAGTACACCAAGCACGAGTCCAACAAGCCCCTCAAGGTAATCCGTAAAAGGCATCAATATAAATGGTAATTTATTATGTAGAACTCAGAACTGAAAACGGTGGGCCACGGAACCAACAGATTTGTCTACAAAACAACCACTTGCCCCAAGGCAACAAAACCCTTCTCTTATTTACTGATAGAGTGACTGATATTCAGCAAAGGCTTATCTCTTCCTGAACTTTTAATCAACACTCTATCGTCGAACGACACCGTCGACAAAATTTCTACTACAACTTAGCCATCGAATTCATGTGTTACAAAACTCCTGTCCTCCGGTACCTACTTCTGCCGTTTGAAGCAAAAACGCCTTATCTCCGAAAACCACCTTTTTCAGAAATCGCTTTTTAAATTTTCTATATAAATCAGGCTGTATTTCCCATCCAGTTTGTGCTATCAAACCCATTTTTTAGAGACACATCGATAATGCTTGATTGACAAAATTATCGAAAAAAATCGATTTTGAAACCAAAAACTCTACTTAAGGCGGGGAAATCAAATCGAATTGATTTTTTTGCCATGTTTTTGTAGGTGAACCGCCTTAACTATCATGTAAGGCGATTCACCTTCAAAAACAAGGGTGTTACCGACCTCTTGTTTTTTAAGGTAAAACACCTCAACTCTACAAGTCAGGATAACCGAATTATATTTTTCAAGATAACAAAAACCTCGCTAAACCAGCTGAGCAAACATTTGAAGGAGAAACGCCTTGCAATTTTTGAAGATTCGTCTGATCCTAAATCTGAAGCCAAAAAAAAGTAAACTTTTGAAGGTAAAACGCCTTATCCCAATTTTCGCTGAGTTAAAGCGTTTCACCATCTAAAATATTCACGAATCAACATAAGTTTGAGGCGTTTTTGAACAGAGTTAAGGCGTTTCACCTTAAAAAAAAGTTAGATAAGGCGTTTTACCTTCAAATTTAACGATTTTTTTATTTCGAGGGTAGGAATTACCCCCACTTCTTAATGAAATTTTAAAATTTGGACTTCACCATCGAAAAGAGCATATCAAAAATAGAGTACATAAAAATCTCATTTTTGTCAACATTGGAGATAAGGCGTTTTTGTTTCAAACGGCAGACTTGAATTGAGAAGCTATTGACTAAAAGCTAGGTACCGATCTGTGTGTTGACGCCGATCAGTCCTCAAACCACAAGATCACAAACAGCAAACAGGACAAAACGCACGTAGGTACCACATATACAAATCTTTCATCGGAACCGGACCAAATGCAAAGCGCACAAAATTTGACGCAAAAAAAATGGAAAACTGACAGCAGACTCAACAGAGAAAGCGAATGTGATTCAGAGACGACAAAAACAAATCGGAAGAAGAAGCATCTCCTATTGAGATGACAAATTGAATCGAAGGGATCGAATCGATTGTGAAATGAACGATTTTGAGGTGGAAATCAGATTCTGGGGACTGGGCCCAAAGTGGGCGTGACGAACAACATTTTTACTCGACTGGACATGCAAGGACGGGCCACTTTTCTCGATTGCCATGGAAACACTAGGTCCCAGGATCTACCTGCCAGTTTCAGGAGTATAGGTTTCGATTTCGATTGCAGGACATCGATTACTGTCGCTTTATCCGATAACATGCCAAGATGGCTGCCAACTATCTCTTTTAGAAGTTACCGAATAACCCTGTCATGGATACTGTGAAAATCTCTTGCCAAAAGAGGTAGTTGGAGGGAAAAGAGATTTTGCTTAGTGAATAGGCCCAGGGCTTTGTTTATGAACCCATGCGATAGCGTCAATAATTTAAAGGAATGTGGGCACTTCTAGCGCACAATCTTCTTCAGAGTTGCCATCTTTGAGAGGCGATTTGACGCGATTCCAGTTGTCCAATTTTCATGTGTGTGTTCGTTTTCCTATATAATTTATTATGCAGAAAAATAGTTCGCCCTACCAATGTAGAAAATAGAGGTCGCCGCACCCATCCTGACATTGAAACTGCCTAACTGCCGTACCTGTAACTATAATGTGGGCATCCAAGATTCTGATGAGGAGGGGCGTAATGTATATTAATGTGGGTATTATCTAACGTGCCTTCACTACTTAATTAGTTCTACACCCGTGTAGAACTATGTATGTGTATTTCAGTCAGTCCGTGTGTTCACCACAAATCGGATGTTGCAAACTGCAGAGCATATGTTTCAGCTGGATATATAAATGTATGTAGGTACCATCCTGCATCATCTAACAAGTACAACACTACTTGTGCAATATTAACGGTTAGTTAGTTATCCATTTCATCCCTCAGAAGTTTCCGAGGCCTCATGTTTTCGTTTTTACACTTTCAAGACAGTTCTAATTATTTTGAGAGGGAAAAGCGAATTAAACTATTTACGACCACTCTGAACACGAATCCATCGAAAAAATTATGAACATCTAAGCTCCTAAAAGTAGTTGAATGCGTTTACGCATTTCTGCGAACCCCGGTAACTGAAGATCCAATGTCCAAATTGGTTCAAATTTTGGTTTATTATTCTGAATTCGTATAGCAAAAAATTTGTATAACACCCCCTGAAAATGTTTCCTTTTACGTTTCAAGGTGCGTAGATTCCAAAAATGCAATGTCCGTCCGCCGTACGCCGTATCATGCATAGCTATGTACTTCATTTTCGGTCTAAAAAATTCGTTCTTTCGCACACAGGCTCCATTTGGGCCCTAGTTGGGTCATAGATCAATTTGTAGAATAACACTAGAAAAAGTTCAACAGGTGAATCAAGACAATTAAATGGCACTATTAATGATCAACGATAATTTGGGGGGGGGGGGGGATTAGTTCGTGGTTTTGGGGCCGAAGTTGGTGGAAACCATCAGAAATAGTTATTTCAATTATTGCACATGGAAGAGACAATAAATGAACAGCCAACATTTCTGTAGGTATGTCCAATACAATAATAAACCCATGTGACAAGGACTTCAGCGTTGCTGATGGTAGTTCGGGGAGTTAGGTCCTAGTAGGTCCCATAATAATTTCGTCGCATTCGGATCAGTAGTAGATACAGCGCATGCGCAGACGTGAAAAACGTCGAACCCACATGTATTTCACGACCCAATGGTCCAGTTTGGCTCAAATTTTGACGGTGGTTCGGATTCTAGTAAATCCCTTAATAGTAATTTCATGGCATTGGTATCACTAGTAGGCACTGCGCATATGAAACGTGAAAAACGTCGAACCCACATGTAACTCGCGACCCAATGGTCCAATTTGGCTCAAATTTTGAAGGTAGTTCGTGGTTAGGTCCTAGTAAATCCCATAATAATTTCGTTGTATTCTTATCAGTAGTAGACACTGCGCTTGCGCAAACGTGAAAAACTTCGCACCCACTTCACTCAAAACTCAATGGTCCGAATTGACTCAAATTTTGACGGTAGGTCGGGGTTTGTCGCATTCACGATGTAGTCGCGACTGCGCATGTGCAAACGAGAAAACCGTTGAATCGTCATAATCCACAACCCAATGGTCCAAATTGGCTAAATGTTGTTATTTGAGAAAATCCTCTCTTTCGAACTATCTTAGAAAACATCCTACAAAATACTACCTATTATGAACAGGACAACTAATTCCACCCATAGTACCAAATATAAGTAATCCATGGACTACTCACGACTATTTGTGTTAATTAGGTATTTACTTACTTAGCCGCTTCCTCTTCTACCTACAAAGGGTGGGGGCAATTAATTAGGTACCTATTAAATTTTGTATTTTAGCTCCAAGTGCTACTTAGGTACCTACATTTACCTACCTCCTAGTCGCTTAACAATCATGACTGCACAGCACGTAGTTACTTCATGTAAGTAACTCAACGTTGTCGAATCCTTGGGTACTATAACTATGTCATGGATATATTATCTTAAAATCAACTAAGTAAGTAGTTAGAAAGTTATTAGGTAATTTTATTACCTTTTTTAACCAGATATCACATTATTTTTGTTGAAAAAAATATAAATACACTGCCAAGGTAGTGCAAAGGAGCTTCCTCGTCACAATCAGAGTGACCCATCATAAAATAGAACAGACTCGGAAGCAAAATAACATAACATTACATTACATTACATTACATAACATTACATTACATAACATAACATTACATAACATTACATAACGTGAAATATACATATTATATAACATTACATTACATAACATAACATTACATGAAATATACATATTATATAACATTACATTACATAACATAACATTACATGAAATATACATATTACATAACATTACGTCCATAATACATTACGTCCATTACACATAATTGCGAAAGTTATGCGTGTTTGAAGAATATCACATTAGCGCATGCGCAGGGCGAACCGCTGGCTCTATCATGTTGAAATTTATATGGGACCTCAATGGGCCCTACCCGCTTAATCCCTGAGAATTGCATTGAAATTGGGTGAAATCTTTGGTTACTACGGCTGTAACAAGGAAATTGAATCTATTTCACGCCAGTGCATGCGCAGAGCGCACCGAGGGTCCGATCATGCTGAAATTCATACTGGAACTCACTAGGCCTTGTCCAAACAACCCTTGAAAATTTGAGTGAAATTGAATCAAAATTGTGAAAGTTATGCGTGTTTGTTGAATTTAACGTTAGCGCATGCGCAGGGCGTACCGCTGGATCAATCATTTTGAAATTTGTATGGGACCTCAAGGGGCCTTATCCGCACCATCCCTCAAAATTTGAGCTGAATCAATTCAAAATCGTGGAAGTTATGGCTGTAACAAGGAAATGCGGACAGACTCACAGACTCACAGACCCACAGACCGACAGACACGGAACCAAATTTGTTCAGTAGGCTTTGAAACGCAAAATGCAAGTGGAAAATTTGATTTCTGAAGACAAAAATTTTTTGGCTCACGAAAGTGAACACAAGGCTTCCGCTGCTTCGCAGACTCGGAAGCAAAATCTACATTTTAGCTTCAGTTACATAGGTAAGTACTTAGCGCATTCTCATTGATGTCATTGTTGGCTTTTTGTTACTGGTCCATATAATCGGCTTCTGTTTAAATTTTCCGATTCTTTGATAGTCACGCTCACGCATTGTGTTGTGTGTTGTCATGGTTTCATGATTGGGTTTGCTTTCTCAGCCAAGTGGTGTTTTCGTTCAAATTTGAGTGTTGTAGCTAACTAATCCTTCCATGTTTGGAGGTCTGTATGGGAGACTTGTGAATCTTGTAACATGAGGTACATTCTCCTGTGCATATTCCTTGGGGGGATGACCGCAGCTGTGGTCGGCGTAGGTTTGTTTTACACCGTCGTTCTCGGACAAGGTGAAGATCTGAGCCTCGGTTGGTTTCTCGCAGAGGCCAGCCCTTTCATGTGGTGCGGGCTCGGGGTCGGCCTCAGCGTTTCCCTCTCCGTCGTGGGAGCCGCCTTGGGTATCCACACGACGGGAACGTCAATCGTCGGCGGCGGAGTCAAAGCCCCTCGCATTAAAACCAAAAACCTCATTTCCGTCATATTCTGCGAAGCTGTTGCCATCTACGGTTTGATCACGTCCATCGTCTTGTCCGGGTACATCGAGGATTTCAAGATCGAGGTCGTCGAAGAAGACCAGGCCACCAAAGAGGCCAACTGGCTCTCCGGGTACCTCATGTTTGGAGCAGGTTTGTGGCTTACTGCATTTTGCGTATTTATCCTGCTGACAGGTTTGATTCCAAGGAGTTGTTGCGAGCTGATAGCTCATTGAGACGTATTGCTTACTTATCGCCTCCCTTTCCACCAGGATATAAGTGTAGACATCCTCAATTCCTACACGCCATTCATTTCTAGGATTTCCGAGTCAAATTTGATGTTTCCCAAATTCAAGTTAGGCACTTATTCATATCATGGGGATTACCTGATAGCCCAGGCAAATTAGATCAAACCCGCGAATTTTGGCATTTTTTGGCTTATAAGGATCATACAGGAAAGTTTATCCATACCAAAATTAAAGAGAATAAATTCTGCGTCGAATGATAACCTGCATTAAATTTGGTTCAGCGCTTTGATCGGAATTGGAAGTCAAAATTCGCAAAATTTGATAGCGTGGATGTTGAATGGTTGTTACTATAACGTTGTTATTAAATTTATGAGGGTGAATCAGGATGATTGGTATGATAGCTGTCTGTCGGTTCAGTCCAGTTCGGCGAGGTGATGATGTGCTAATAGGTAGGTAATTAAATGGAATATTCAATGGGGGACTGATCCGCGAACGGCGAGGTGTGGCGCGCACAGCCGAGCTTTGCATAACTGTCCACCAATTTAGGTACGATCTGTAACAATAACTGTAGCATTTCCAAATCGAAATGGGCACTTTCCAAACCAAATTCATTATTGTCCAAATCAAATTGGACATTTTCCAAACCGAAATGAACTCTAAAAAGTTCTATTTTGTTCAGTTAAATACATTTTTTATTTACCTTACCAATACAACAATAACTGCGTAGAGAGAGCAGTTGAACAGAGATTACGTAGATATTATTCTCGGAAATTACAGAAAGAATGTTACATACCAGTAGCGGTGCGTGGGCTCTGAAAATGGTGGGCCACCAAACCGGAACACAAATCAACAGCTTTTTCTACAAAATACCTGTAAATGTTTTCCAACAGTGGAGTCTTCTTATGAGAAATGGGTGGATTTTAATCAACCGCAGCTCTTAGCAAGTCAGAATGTAAGCACTCTGTTCACAATAGTTCTGACCAGTACCCGGGATTACCAGAAGCTAAAAGTTCTATAGCTTCATACTAACTAATACTCAGCAAAGGCCTATCTCTTCCTAAACTTTTAATCATCACTCTATCTATCCTCGTAGGTAAACGTCGAAAATTTCGACTGTAAGTTAGCCACCGAATTCATGTGGTACAAAAATACAGAAGCAAATAAACTAAACAACAACTAAAAACAACGAACTAGACTAAAATACAACGAAGTAATGACCCGCCGGCCAGTACCTACTTGGATGGAGAATCAGACTAGAAGCTAGGTACTTATCTGTGTATGTTGACGTCGATCAATCCACAATACCACAGACAGGACACAACACACTTAATTATCACAAACCCAAATCTGTCACGAGAAGTCGAATGGGAACATAAAAAATTCGAAACGTAAGCAGAAAATTGAAAACTCAACATAGGAACAGAATGGCAGGTGATAACAATTTTTAGGGGAGGACAAATAAAAGGACAAGCATCTCGTATCGAAATGACAATATGAATTGAAACAATCCAATCGATTGTGAACACAAACGATTTTTGAATGGAAATGTGGGCCCAAGCCCAAAAGGGGCGTGGCTAACCGAATTTTTACTAGGCAGCTTGCACGGACGGGCCACTTTTCTCGGTTACCATGGCTACACCAGGTCCCAGGACCTGTCAGTTTCAGAAACGCAGGTTTCGATTTCGATTGCAAGGCATCGATTAGTGTAGCTATATTCCGATAAAATGCTCCTTGGAGCTACAGGGGAGCCAACATGACGGAGACACATATTGAATATCCATAGCCAGAGAACTCTGTCGAGTCGCTGTTGAACTTTGTGAAAAATGCTAGGTACAGTATACGGAGGGAAATTCGAATGCCAACTGAACAAATGGTTGGAATTCTTTTTTGGAGTTTTTTGTGGCTCTGGGTGCAGGGGCAGTGGCCCAAGTGGCCTTATGGACGCAACGCCCCTGTTACATACATATTTATGCAACAATAAATTTTTATAAATGTTACATAAATACAAATATAAATGTTACATAAATTTTTATGTAAATATTTATACCGCGGTTTGAAAATTGCTGAAATTGGTTTGGAAAAAGTCCAAATTGGTCTGGAAAAGTCCAAATTGGTCTGGAAAAGTCCAACTTTATCTGGAAAATATAGAACTTGGTTTGAAAAATGTCCTATTTAATCAATCGCGAAGAAATCGCGGAAACCCATTTCAAAGTAGAACGGAGTTGTTGAAAAGTAGTCTATTTCCGCTAATATACGAAAAAAAACGCGAAAAATACACTGTTGTACCGGTTTCGGTGATCAAGCCATCGTCAGTAACAAACAATAACATATCAGTAACAGTAATATATTGTTTGGTACTGAATCCGGTATAACAGTGTGTTTTTCGTGTTTTTTCGTGTATTAGTGGAAATAGACTATTTTTCAATAACTCCGTTTTCTATGTCCTATTTGGCATGGAAATTCTATATATCTTGGAATCCATCTCGAGCCTGCTTGTTAAATTCCACTTCTGCCGCTCATCATTTCCCAGGTCTGTCCGTCGGCCTCGTCAACCTGTCATGCGGCATCGCGGTCGGAGTCGTCGGCTCCGGAGCCGCCCTGGCCGACGCCGCCAACCCCGTCCTCTTCGTCAAAATCCTCATCGTTGAAATCTTCGGCAGTGCCATCGGTCTGTTCGGCCTCATAGTTGGCATCTACATGACCTCCAAAGTCAAAATGGGCGACAAGTTATAGAATGAAGAACACCGCGCGCAACCCTTTCAGAGAACTTTGCTGAAACCGTCCCAAATGCCGTATTCTTGTATAAATGATTGATGTACTGCCATTAACGAAATACATTGTATATATACTTACTAACGTTAATTTTCAATTAATTCTCAACGGGTCCTACCCATAATGAACGCATCTAGGTATCCTTGCATTCCCCTGGCAACCTTGTTCCATCTCATCGAATGCGGAGTGCCTACCCAGGTTCTGGAATTGGTTATTTTTTCTTCCAATTTGTTGTTTGTGTTTTTTGTTGATAAGGAAAATTGAATCGGTTCGCCGGAATAGCATAATATTTGTTCCATGATTACTCACATGGAGGGCGGAAATGACGTCATTGCCGCTACTTCTTCCCCCATGCTACGTCATGGCAGAACAGACTTCTCGGGCAGGAACGATGTCACAACTCACCTCAACGTCGTGGATTAAAATAAAAGAAGCTGTATCCATAGAAAGCGGTAATGACGTCATCAGAACGTCCACATGTAATTTTAAGAAATCACCTATTTATGTCTCGTCCAAATGACAAACAGGTACCGTCTCATCTCAGTGGCTACTTTCAAATAAATGAAAAATATAAAAATACGTGGATATTCCCCATTCTTCAAAACGTATTGGCGCCCACCTATAGAGAGGTGAAGATGCTTTTTGAGGAGGATCTTCAAAGACTTGGAATTGAAACTTACTGGGCTGCTAGAACGCGTATGGCAGATGAGGATGAGGCTTTGATAGCTAAATGCTTCCTTCCATTTATATGAATTTTGTCAGCTGATGTCCTACCGGGAAAGGTTCGTCTATTTGAAGTATACATAAATACTTCTGTAGAAATGGCAGAAATGCTCAGTTTGTTCTGCTATCGACGGAAGACTGTGAACATTAATTAGGGTTCCCGCCCCTAATTAGTGTGCGGTACCTGCTAACTCTATAAATTTCGTTATTAAACAACTCTCGCTCTCCCTGTTTCAGCCCGCCACCAACCCCCCTTACTTCGAAGACAAAGAGAACATCAGGGGCGACAACGAAGTCATCGAGAAAGGTCCCATGTCCCGGATCAAAGCCTCCGACTGCCCACCCGCAGCTCTCCAAGCTATGGGAGACCGCCTCTTGGACTGGTTCTCCGTTATCATGGCGGACTCCAAGAGAAGGCAAACTCACACTAGATCAAAGGGTGGGTACATAGAACTAAACATCTTAACTAATGATTTCATTCAAGTGGCAACCCACGATCCTCCTCTGACTTCCCTAAATGAACGTCTCAGAAGGGAGCCTTGCTTATTCAGTTAGATTGACAATACCAAAATTTGCACACTTTGAATTCTCGAGTAACTGCTATGGAATCCGTAGTGGCTATCAAACTGATGACTGCTCGAGTACATACGTACTTGAATTGTTGTTGGATTTACCTTTACGATTGATAACACACTCTATCTTTAATACGGTTTCAGCTGTGACTCGCTTTCCCACTGGCTGCAAGAACGAAGTCCGCTGGATGTTCCATCACCTCGACTCCGATTCAGACAGCAGACTTACTCTTCAGGAGCTCTACGATTTGGAGCACGACCAGAACGAAAGATGCATCAAGCCCTTCCTGGATGACTGCGATTTCAACAGGTGGGTTTTGTCATGGTGGGAGGGGTAAAAGGTAAAACCAGCCGCCCATACAGCATAGTTTCCCCTTCCACCAGAGCTCAGTAAAGGTAGGGTGAGGGTTGTGACGTCCCCATGGAAAGACACCAGTCAAATTATAATGCAGTGCTTCCAGGAGTTGACGGTTTGTTTTCGCACAAAAATTCGAGAAGAGCTCTCGGGGAGAGACCAGGAAAGATTCGATGAAAACACCGCTGCTACAGTGGCTACAAACACTGTACTGGCGGACTTGACTTGGAAATTGGACAATTTTGGTTGGTTACAAATTCTCCTTTTTGGGCCAAATTCTGTCCATTAATGGAAATTAACACTTACTTATATCTCATAATGAGGTGTTTATGTCGGAACTCGGAAAGTCTAGGCAGAAAACGAGTGTGTAAGTTGAATTTCTGAGTTCCTGCTAGAAATGTCGTATCAAGTAAATTGCCGAGTAGTTCCACTCAAACCCCGCCTAGAGCGCTAGTGCATCACTTCAAACGGTGTACAGAACCACGATGGGTGGAACCAAAAATTTGAAAGTAAATGTTAAAAACACGGACTCAAAATCAAACCATGGTTTGCCATTTCTGACGTTTGATTGTTGGCAGCATTGAGAACCGAGGCTTATCTCTGCCTTCTTGGGCCGCCAATACAGCATAGTTTCCCCTTCCACCAGAGCTCAATAAAGGTAGGTTGGGGCTTGTGACGTTTCAATGGGAAGGCACCAGTTAGATTGTAGCACAGTGCTTCCAGGAGTTGACGGTTCGTTTTCGAGCAAAAACTCGAGAAGAGAGCTGGTCCATTGTGGACGGGATTCTCATATACTGTCACACTCCTCCCCTTAAAACATACTTATTTGAAGAATAAGAAAGTAGTCTGGAGACCAGGAAAGATTCGATGAAAACTCCAAGGTCTACACTGCCTCCTACAGCTCCTACAAACACTGTACTGGCAGACTTGGAAATAATGGGCAATTTTCATTAGTTACAAATTATCTTTTTTGGCCAAAATCTGTCCATTAATGGAAATCAACACTCAACCTCATAATGAGGTGTTTATGTCGGAAATTCTAGGCAGAAAACGAATGTGTAATTTGAACTTCATGCTAGAAATCCTGAGTTCCTGCTAGAAATGACGTATCAGGTAAATTGCCGAGTAGTTCCACTCAGATCTCGCTTAGAGTGCAAGTGCTTCACTTTAAACGAAGTACAGAACCGCAATGGATGGATGGATGGAACCGAAAATTTATAAATAAATGTTAAACTTCCTCAAAATCAAACCAAGGGAAAGGTCACGGCAAAGGTTCTTGAACGTTACCACGAAGGTTTGCCAATTCTAATGTTGAGTTGTTGGCAGCATTGGGAACCGAGGCTTATCTCTGCCTTCTTGGGCCGCCAATACAGCATAGTTTCCCGTTCCACCAGAGCCCAATAAAGGTAGGGTGAGGGTTGTGACGTCCCAATGGAAAGACGCTGGTTAGATTAAGGCAGTGCTTCCAGGAGTTGACGGTTCGTTTTCCCGCAAAAACTCGAGAAGAGCCCTGGTCCATTGTGGACGGGATTCTCATGTACCGTCATACTCCTCCCCTTAAAACATACTTATTAGTTTTAAGTCTCATAAACACTGCTCCTACAGTGCCTTCAAACACTGCTGGCGGATTTGGAAATAATGGACAATTTTCGTTTGTTACAAATTGTCTTTTTTTGGCCAAATTCTGTCCATTAATGAAAATCAACACTTACCTCACAATGAGGTGTTTATGTTGGAAAGTGTAGGCAGAGAACGAGTGTGTAATTTGAATTTCTGAGTTCCTGCTAGAAATGACATATCAGGTAAATTGCCGAGTAGTTCCACTCAAATCCCGCCTAGAGGGCTAGTGCATCACTTCAAACGGTGTACAGACCACAGTGGATGGATGGATGAAACCGCAAATGTATAAATAAATATTAAAAAACACGTTCTCAAAATCAAACCGAGGGAAAGGTTGCGGCAAAGGTTCATGAAGGTTGCCACGACGATTTGCCATTTCTAATGTTGAGTTGTTGGCAGCATTGAGAACCAAGCCTTATCTCTGCTTCCTTGGGCCAGTCAGATGTCAATAGACCTGATACGTAAATTTTAGCACTTTTAATCACCCTCATTTAAAAAAATAATGCTTGTTTTTGAAAACAGGCTTGAAAATACCATTTTCGAAGAGTTCTTAATAGTTTTTTTTTTACTAATTTGGCGAAAATTTCCGAGACATGGGTGAGAACTAGTGTTGGGATTTTTGAAATGCGAATTTCTGAGTTACCATCATCCATTCTTATTTTTCGTTGCAGAGACATTTTTGTAACTCCTCACGAGTGGTGCAAGTGTTTCGACAAGACAGACAGGCCCTGTGCTGCTGTCAAACGGAGAATTCCTTCAACAATGCTGGGTGAGTGAAATCTCCTGATACCTACAGATTAGTGTAGTCCTGACAGGAAGGATGTACAACCCAGGGATGACTCATCGCATGACTGATGAAGGTCGCTGTCTTCTAATATGTGCCTACTTATAACAGTGTCCGTAACTTCCCTGTTACGTCAAATAGTGTTAGGTGCCTATAGGTGGCTGATTAGATAATTGATTTAGGTTTTAGGTGTAGTGGGGCGTGCGTCGTGCTTACATGTGTGTGTGCGTGTGTGTGTTTGTTTGAAATGTAAAGAAAAAAATTGTTGAAGGGGTGTTCAAAATTTTTTTGCTGAGCGAAGACATAGGTTTCGGTTATTAACAAAATCAAAAAACAAAAAACGACGTTTTCACGTGATTTTTATGCTCAAATTTAGGAAATATTTAAAATTCTTATTTTATGGAACAAAAATAATAGGTACCTACCTACTTTTCCAAAATAATTATTTTAAAGTTGTTGCTAGATCCTTCATTATGTGGTATGCAGGGGGACAGTGTTGTGTATCAACAAATTTTTTGGCGGTGGTAGTAGTGAAAAAATATCAATACTTTCGGTATTATCGGGAAAATGTATCGATACTACGAATGTATCGTATGTAAAGAAGGTATCGATACAAATAATGGCAATACCTATCGGACGCATAGTATAGATACTGCGATATATTACCTGAAGTCTCGAAACTTCCCTACATGACAGGGAAGAAAGAATTGGTAAATACGCTTGATTGGTAAATGCGTTGTTCGAGAGCGATATTTGACCCGGTAAAGAACCTCTACCAATATTTTTGTAGGTATAGGTTTGACTAACATATTTATAAGGTGTTAATACGAGTACCAAATGTTTAATATGACTATAAACATTCCAATTATTTATTCAATGCAGGGGTTTACGTTCCTGAGTGCGATTCTGACGGTTATTACTACCACACGCAGTGCCACATCTCCGTTGGCATGTGCTGGTGCGTCGACAAACACGGCGTAGAGCTCCCCAACTCCCGCACCCGAGGAAAGCCTAATTGCGGTGAGTTTTATAATTCGTTAGAGACCCAAAAAGCTATATTTGAGGGTTTTAAACTCGAATAGTTGTGACTAATTATTTTCGATCAGTGAAATTGCCGTTCAATTCAATTCATGATAGCCACGACAGATTCCATTCCAAGACATTTTTCAGGGAAGTAAAGACCGTCAGAACTGGTTTTAAACCACATTTACAAGGCTGCAAGGACCGAATGGCCGATTTCTGGTAGGGGAAAGTGATATACAGAGAAGGTAGACTGAGGAGTATTTTGAGGCCTTCTCAATGCCACACCCCAGAACTATGTAGATGAGGTCGTTGGTTCGGAGCAGGAGGAGGCAGCAGTGTGTAGATGTACCAGAACCCTCACTAGAGGATATTATGCGTACTGTAGCTTCATTGAAGAACAATAAAGCTGCTGGACCTGATAACATGCCTGCCGAGCTGATTCAAGCATGGCGGTAAGCATCTAATGATAGCTGTCCACAAGCTGATAGCGAAAATGTGGAGGGTAGATAAGATCCCAGAGGAATGGAAACTGGCAATAGTTGTGCCAATTCACAAGAAAGGGGAGAAAATGGATTGCGGAAACTACAGGGGAATCTCTCTGCTGGATGTCACCTACAAGGTTTTGTCGATCTCCATTAAAGAAAGAATTCAGAAGAAGGCAGAGGAAATCCTAGGTGACTATCAAGCTGGTTTCAGGGCTGCACGTTCTGCAGCGGACCAAATCTTCAGGCTCAGAGTTGAGCTTGAACGTTATGAGAGGAACATCACCCTGCATCACTTATTTATCGATTTCCTACAGGTTTTCAACAGTATAAACAGGTGTAAGCTGTACAAAGCCCAAATTAGTCTAGGCGCTCCTGGCAAACTGGTTAGGTTGGCTTTAATGACTCTGGAAGGAAGCAGATGCGCAGTTATGATGGAAAGATCGCCAATACTTTTGAAGTCACCTCTGATGTACGACAGGGTGATCCAATCTCAGCAGTCGTGTTCACCCTTGCACTGGAGTACGTCATTCGTAAGCTGGAGGCCAACATATCAGGAAACATTTACCATCAAACCATGCAGCTGCTGGCCTTTGCAGACGACGTTGTTGTGACTGCAAGGTCAGTGAGGCACCCAGATGAAGTCAGCTGCACGCTGCAGCAGAAGAAGTCGGCCTAAGCATAAGCAACGACAAAAACTTGCACATGAAAACATCTCGCAATGACGAAAACTATCCAGGTTCAGTGAAGTTAGGAAGTTTCATTTTCAAATCCACTAAGGAATTCAAATACCTCGGTGTTAAAACTAGCAATAATATCTGTTCCACCGAGATTCGTGCTAGATTAGCTACAGAAAATCGGGCGTAATTTGCTCTCCAGAGCTTACTCAAATCTAGGATGCTCTCGAGGGGTCTATAGACAAGGATTTACGAATATATCATTCGCCCTATAGTGACATGCGGCTCGGAATGCTGGGTACTTACCATAGAGGTTATGGGAACGCTTGAGGTCTGGAATCGAAAAATCCTCAGGACGATTTTCGGACCCGTATGATTTTGGGGAACCTGGAGGAGTAGGAAAAACTCGGAATGCTGGAGTTATACCGAAAACCTGGGATAGTAGGAATTGTCAAGAGTGCAAAACTGCGGTGGTTAGGCCACGTAATGAGGACTGACCCAAAGACCTCCCTGAGAGCAGTATTGGATGGTAACCCTGGGAAGACCTCGTAAGAAATGGCTGGAGGATGTGGAGAAGAAAAACACAGTCTGGAGAAGGGTCACAGAGTAGACCAAGGCTCTTAAAGGGCCGTAGAGTCATCAAGAAGAAGAAATTGTCATTGAATTGTCTTGATTCACCTATTTGTACTACCTCTTGTGTTATTGTACGAATTTCTGGTGATTGCAGCAATTCTCACAGGTTTTTGACCCATAAATATTGAATTTTGAGAATTAAAACCGTTCGAAGTTCAACCCTTCACTCAGTGGTAAAAATCGACTGCTTATTTGGACTCCTCGCCCTAAAAAACATGGAAAACGGTACCTCACAAGCCGATACCTCGCTCTAAAACCACAAAAATAGCCTAATTTTGCACCCATTTTTCACCCAAGAGTGTTTCCGATCGGGCTGCCGAGATAGGGGTCACAACTAGGGCCTTTGTGCGAAAGAACGATTATTTTAGACCGAAAATTAAGGTAGATATCGATGATACGGTGGACGGACGTAGCATTTTTGGAATCCACCCACCTTGAAAAGTAAAAGAAAAAATGTTGAGGGGGTGTACCAAAAAACAATTTCCGAACCGAATACATACCTAGGTGTATTATTCGCAGAATAATAAACCAAAATTAGTTATTTTTGTTTTTATCCTTTCTTGAGATTTTTTGAAAGCCGCTTCTCCATTTTCGTGGGTTCATCACGTCCGGGTCACTCTTAATAATCTGAAAAAAACGGACGGTAGACCTACGGTTCTACAGTCAGATCATTTAATAAAGATTAACGTTTGTTTCGCCAAAATTTCCGTCAATGGAAACTTTGCAGCTCATTAATGCATGAAAAGTTGAAAACGTTTTTGTTTCACCTCCCGTCAATTTCCTAATATTATTAGGTTTTGAGTTTTCTCGCACTGTACTTATATCTGCAGGCATAACGAAACTATTTTTCTAGCCTCTTTATTTATATCGTTTTGTGACGCTCGCAACCAACACGGTTTCGATGGTGCAATTTCTTGTGCCATGAAGTGACGCTCGCTCGTGACGTGACGCTCGTGACGTTCGGAAAACAAATGGAAACGTCCTGTTAATCATTATTAAATGATAAAATTCGTAATTTGTTGTTATTATGTACGATAAAAATGGTTTGAAACGGCTTGAGACACCCGTTGAGCATTTTTGAAATTCCCATTTTGCGTATTGAGCTGTTTTTGTTTGATGCACGTTGCTATTCTGGTAGGTGTTGAGCTTATCGAGTGCTCAACCCGCTAAATGATTACCTATATCACTCATATTACGTATTATTGTAACATTATATTACATAGGTATTATAACTACGATATTTTTATGATTATGTTGACATATACGTTAAAAATAATAGGTAGGTAGATCTTGTTCCTTACCAGCTTAGATAATATAAATTCCTGTAGTCCAGGGTATGTAGTAGGTAAGTAATAGGTATATATAGCATATATGGGTACGTTTCAGGCCTTGACGAGTAGAGTATTTAGGTAGGTATATCTATCAAGTGGATGGAGTTTTTAAATTAAAATTTTGTATTGTGCAGAATCTCTCCTTGGTAAGAGCAAAGGGAACAATGCCGACGTCGTCAGTGATGACGACGATGATGACGACGACGATGACGATTCGGATCAGGACATCGAAGGCAGTGCTGACCAACCATTAGACTTCTAAACGCAACTTTAATCCTCAGGTAATTCCTACATGCCAACCCACATACATACAACAGTTGATAGTTGCTGGGTCCTCACAAGTCGTTACATCGGATTAGGGACATTATAACACGTTAATGAGGATAAGTTTATCGCCAAAATGCGTGATGTATTGTTGGTACTTGGGTTGCCGACTCCTTGTGCGTGGTGACCACAGGCAATGCAGGGTTTTGAAATGATTAGCTCAGGTGGTGGTGAGTAGCGAGAGGTGGGAAAATGGGTTAAACCCTTTTGGAATCCCCATGAAAGACCCCTGCACAGTGCACAGTGTGGTCGAAATGTTAACAACATAGGTACTACTACGCCCCATAAGAACTTGAAGGGAACTTCGGGCTGATTCTGAATGCACCCTATATATATTCCTATACCTAAAATAGGATAACATTACGTGGTGGTGGGGGGGGGGGGGATGGCTGCTGCAAGTTATTACGCAACGGTTTATTGTTTTCCTGTATTACTTAAATACAGTAGTGGTGCGTGGGCTCTGAAAACGGTGGGGCACCAAACCAGAACAAAAACCAACAGATTTGTCTACAAAATACCCCAAGGCAACAACACCCTTCCCTTATTTACTGATTGATATTCAGCAAATTCTCTTTCAGTCAACACTCTATCGTCGTAGGAAAACGTCGACAATTTCTACTGCGAATTAGCCACCGAATTCATGTTTATAAAAATGTAGTAAACTAAAATATAACTAAACATTGACCCGTCGGCCAACTTGAATGGAGAAGCTGATGACTAGAAGCTAGGTAGTTATCAGTGTGTTAGGACGCCGACCAATCCACAAACAGCAAACATGACAAAGTGCACGTCGATACCACGAATGCAAATTTGTCATCAGAACCGGACCGAATGCAAAACGCGGTCAATTTGACGCAAAAATTAAAAACTGACAACTGACAACAGAGAAAGTGAATATAATTCACAACAAAAACAAATCAGAAGACCAAGAGGCATCTCCTATCGAGTTGACAAATTGAATCGAATGCACAAGAAGGAAAAACGCAACCTCTGAGGCTGGGGACACACATAGCTTTTATTTTCCACGCGGATGGACTTACAAGAACAACGCGAGCAGAGAAAAATCCGTCGCACGCACGCGACTAGGTGACACAACAGCGTTTTTATCCTGCCGTCGCTGGTAGCTGGGAAGTGGAGGGGATGAAGGTGGGCTATTGACCTATCAGACTCCGATTTGATTTTTTCCGTCCGACGGGAATCCGGCGCGGAGCGGGCGCGTGAAAAACCTGCCAAAGGGCGAAAAATCCGCTCTGCTCCGCTACACGCCGATGTGTGGATGTGTGTCCCGTTCCATTTGACTGCACAGATGTCAGGTTCCGCGCGTGAGACGGGCGGAGTTCTTGGAAGGACGTGTCCCTAGCCTAACCACCACTGTCGGCGTGAAGAGTGTTTCTTTGCCGCATCCTCAAGAAAACATCAACAACAAATTGAATCGAAGGGATCAAATCGATTGTGAAAACGAACGATTTTGGAGTAGAAATGAGATTTTGGGGACCGGGCACAACGTGGGCATTTTTACTCTACTGAGCATGCGGGCCACTTTTCCCAGTTGCCATGGCGACACTAGGTCCCAGGACCCGCCTGCCAGTTTCAAGAGCCTAGGTTTCGGTTTCGATTGCAGGACATCGATTACTGTCGCTTTATTCCGATAACATGCTTGGTTTATGGAGCACACCATGGATGCTCTGCTATAATATTGAATATCCATAGAATTTCCATTCCATAGCCAGAGAAATCTGGCGAGTCTGTTGAATCTGTTGAACTTTGTGAAAAATGTTAGGTACAGTGTAAAGAGGGAAATTCAAATGTCAACTGAACAATGGTTTTTTTTTAAACTTACCTATACCTATACAGTGTTTTTTGGTGCCAGGGCAGTGGCCTTATGGACGCAACGCCCCTGCCTGTATAGATGCCCCTTCTGCATAGCTCACTGTTTTCTGTGGTCAAAACCTGTGCACATGAGTAGACTTGACTTTTCCCTAGTACGCAGTAGGAGTATAGGTACCTACAGCTAGCGGACTACATCAACTGCGGGCCTATTCACTAAGCCAAAGAGACATCTCTTTCAGGTACGACTCTCTCTTTTGGCAAAATAGATTTTTATAGTATCCATGGCAGGGTTATTCGGTAACTTTTAAAAGAGAGAGTTGGTGGCCATCTTGGCATTCTCGATCTCTTTCAGAGAGACAGCTAATTAGGTGTCTTTCCTCGAAAGAGAGTCTGTTTCTCGTTTGTTTCACAGTGATCGTGTAATATCCTCGTTCATCAGCAACCACATCGGTAATTTTGACCGTGTCTTTTTTCAATTCATAAAGTTTTTAATTTCATAAAGATTAAATTTTTCATTTCAATTTTAATTTAAAATATATACATAATTATTGATTCATGAGTAAAAACGTCCAAGTACGGGTTGAGGTAGGTACCTACCTACCTAAGAGTGGCCGTTCATTAGGTGTAGATATAATACAAGCATTAAGCCCCCTAATTCGACTTTTTCTGTTTATAATTGAGACTTTTTTCAATTTCATTTAAACTTTTATCCGATTCGAGAGTAAAAACGTCCAAGTATGGATTGAGGTAGGTAGGCACCCATTGAATAGGTATTACTAAGAAATGCGTTCATTATTAAGGAATTGAACTCCCGGGGGCACTTCATGGATACTATGGCATTTTCGTGTATTAGGATCCATATCTCTTTCTCAAGGTCTCTGGAGCTAGTCAGTAAAATAGACGAACCCGGGAGACATTGGAAGAGGCTGTCTCCCAGGGGAGATCTCTCTCGCGGGAGATTTTTCAAAACAGATAATCTCTTTCCACTATCTATTTTAGTAAATAGTGTTCACACGGTTTTCTTTCAGCTTACCCAAATTTGCCTTTTATTCTAAAATTCCGGTTCCACACTAACTCAACGAATATTTCAGGCCGACCCAACGAAGGCAACGCTGCACGAACGACGCCACGAGGCCGAGGAATCACCTACAAATGATAACAACCTGTGAAGTCTTGCAAAGTCTCTGCGAAGCTGCAATCTTTTTTTCAAAAAAAAAATTTAAAAATGAACAAAAAAGTACTTTAAAACAGAAAATATTGGCAATACATTACTTTAAAACATAATAATTAAGAGAAAAGAGAGGGTAGAGGTGGAACTGCGCGTTTTTTTGGTTTGGCTTGCATAAAGCGAGGCAAAATGTCTAATGCGATCTTCTCGTTTTTCAAAGTAGTTTGTGAAAGACCTTGAGATATTTTTCCACCTATTTAGTAATAACGGACCATCAGTTTTGAAGGTTGGCGTTGAAAAATTATGAACAAGGATTTTATGTATGCAGGATCTTTGCTTTGTAGATTTTAAGCTGGACGTCTGTGTCGAGTAAAAACTGTCTTTGTCGCGAGAAAACAAAAAACAAAATGTGTCCGTTATTGATGATGGATCAACAAAAATGTCCACCTTTTCGGCGACCTGATTTTTCCATGTCCTTCCGAGCAACGTTCAAATTTTGTATAGTTTCGTTCGTCTGTAGATTATTGAAGATTGTCTTTCCCCATCGTCTCCTTCGTAATGATCGAATCTGAGATGATTCTCATTTCATTGCAGACCACTCAACCAAAATCAATTTCCAGATGGGTATAATAAGTACTTATGTATAGTTGATTGTAAAATGTGTTTATCTTTAGTAAATAGATCCTAGTTGATGAAGTGAAGAATTTCTTCGCAGTCAAACTGCCACCTGATTCACGACTATTTTTCAACATTCCATCCGGGTCAGGATCATTCCCGAATATGAAGCAATTGAACAAAACCATTATATTGAGTTCAACATCGATTTTAATTGAAATTGTGATTTTCGTTAAGTATTTCTTTGTTTTTGTTTAAGTATGTTTCAATTTTGTTGTCTATATTTTTTTTCTCCTCTTTTTAGTCGTTAAGTTTTTAATGGTCTAGTTTTAAAACAAGAAGATATTATTTTAACCATCGATCTAAAGTATACCGTCCGGTTTGTATTAGCTAATTTTTGTTTTTCCAAGGCGCGGATATATTATCAAAACCACATGAACCTAGTACCTACGTATTTTTGTTTGAAAATCGAGAACCTAATGGTGCTTTGCTTGGGCATTTGAAGGGTTTTCAATGATATTAATAGTGGGATTTTTCAATTATTTTAGCAGAGTCCGTTAAAAAAAAATGTTGAAGATTAGAACAAAAGCTGTCCTCGGTCTGATTACTGTGCACAAGGATTCAGGTCCGTGATCTACAGACGCTCTCGCGTCACTTCAATGATAATGATTATATGCTTTAACGATTTCAAACGAGTATTTATTTATAATTAGATCGACTAATATTAGCAGTAAGAATGTACTTAATTTTTACCAGTGTTAGCTATATGAATAAAATTATATTATTGTTTATATAGAAAAGATGTATCTGTGTTAAATTATATTAGGTGTACGGTATTTAATAAACTATATCCTTAGAGACAAAAAACATGCAAAAAAAACTGTACATAATTGTATAACTGCTCACATCTTCGTATTGTAACAACGTTTTAAGTTAGCGTGCTTTTGTAAGCAGAGTAAACGTGTTCGTACCCTCCCTACTGGTTTGCACAACAGTAACCATTTTACTTGATATTGCTATATTAAATTGAACACCAAGTTCTAGGTGGTCATAGTTTGTTCTTATAATTATGCTTTTGAATGTCTAGAAATAATTAGATTTACCTAAATCATCTCCACGGCTATGCTCCTAGACAGTGTTGTGTATATGTGCATTATGAAGAGAGAAAAAAGAAAATCTATCAAAAAAAGAAAAAAAGAACTAGGAACTAAAATCAGAAAACCGAGCACTCGCCCTTCATGAAGAAATTATTTTGTCACCTCAGCCGTTTCACGTACCTAACCTATAAATAGAAAGAAGTCATCCATTCAGCAGCGTAATATACCTGTTCATGCTAAAAGTGAGTACTTTTGTACATTTAATATACCTAATTCAAAAACATGAGGTTTTGAGTGTATTTCGAACGGAAATATACATAGGAAATTGACCTGAAAATGGTGTTTTATTGGACCCCACCTCATTCATTGACCGATTGATCCAAAAGTTCTCTAAAAAATGTTGTTCCAAAGTTGAAACCCGGTAATTGGGTGCCATGTGAGAAACAGTACTTGGTAAGATTTGAACCGAAATCGCCGTTTGTGTTGCCCCTCCAACGGGATTTCCGGATCCACTTCTGGACGCTGGCTTGTCGAAGAGCCGCAATCAGAAATACAAATTTGACGTTTCCTTGTCAAGTACTCTGGTTTAAGACAAGAAATTTTGATGGATGAGCTCAGTTCACGCAGTACAGAAATTATTGCATCATCGCACAGCATACAAAGAAGTCATCCGTTCGGCATCGTAATGTTCATGCTAAAAGGGAGTTAAGCACTTTTCTACATTAAATATAGATACCTAATTCAAAAACATGAGTGTATTTCCAACGGAAATATACATAGGAATTTTTTACTATAAACTTACCTCCTGTTGTTATTGTCAGTAAGTTGATGAAATGGTTCGAATTCTCGTTGGAACTCTAATCTGGGCAAGGAACATTCCATAGTTGCAAAGAAGTGGTTACTGAGAGATGGATTTCCCTAGAAACACGAAGCCCTTACATAAAGTACTTAACTGCCCTCCAAAGTAAAAAAAAAAAAAAAAAACCGTAGATTCGATTTTTTCCACTTTAGAGATTTTGGTATGGCTGGATTCGTATCTTAAAGATCTACTTTGGTTTCTAGTTGTAAAAGTTTGGAAAATTTCCCTAAAAAATTTAGGTATTCAAGGAAAATGTCTACGGTTTTTTGAGTTTTTGATGGTTATCCAACGATGAAACGCAGTAGTAGTTCTTCCAACAAATAAAAACAGTAGATCCCAGACAGACGGTGTTAATTCGTTGGAACAGTGAATTTAATTTAATGGTCATCAGGACAGTACTGTTTTTCTTTGTTGCATCCCTCTCACAGTTGTCTGAATTCGTCGGGCGGTACTGTTTTTCAGTTTTGTGATGAGCGCCAAAAGCTCTGAGCGATCGACCGTTACACATCGCGGTAAGTCGTATTTTACAAGGAAAAATTAAGGTACTTGCTGCTTTTCTCTTTGGGAAAGGTGTGAAAAAACTCCAGCAACTACAGTGGGAAACGACAGTAGCATGAGCGTCCAACGAAGAAAAGCATTAGCAGACCCTCTACCGTTTTTTGAAGCTAAATTTACCTCATCTTCTACAACGGAGAAGAACAGTTGGTTATATAAATGTACACTATGATGAGGTTCTTGACCGCTGGAATAAGTAAGGTAGGAGGTTCCTGAGGTTCGGCCAGTGAAAACTATTATCTTTACGCCAACGTTTCGTCGAATTTATTCAACATCTTCAGGGCACGAACCACTCTTTCAGCGAATCAACCACCTTTCTGGATCTACTGTCCTGAAGATGTTGAATAAATTCGACGAAACGTTTGCATAAAGAAAATAGTTTTCACCGGCCGAACCTCAGGAACCTCCTACCTTACTTATTCCAGCGGTCAAGAACCTCATCATAGTGTAATCAACATTGAGAAAATGTCCCCTCCAACTTCATCACTTCAACAACATGGACCACAGTCTTTCAGCGAATCCTCCACCTTTCTGGATCTACTGCTCTGAAGATGTTGAATAAATTCGACGAAACGTTGGCATAAAGAAAATAGTTTTCACTGGCCGAACCTCAGGAACCTCCTACCTTATATATAAATGTACTATGTGTATTCTTCCGAAATTGATGCGCCTTGCTGCTGCTGACGCAGAAACTAAATTTGGATCATTTGCAAAAAGTCATTGGAAAATATTGAAGAATGCCCATTTTACAGCCTAAAAATTTACCTGCGTTTTTCTCAAAACTAGATTTCCTTGTTCTACGGCTTTCTTGCTGGTTTTCTTGCTCTGGACGGCAGTATAGTTGATTAGATTAAAGCAAACTCATTGCATTTTTCTTGTTGCCCTCCAGTTCTTGATCAGTACACATGCATGCTTATTGAGCAAGATGCAGAAAGTCGGTTGTTCGGTTCAGAGATTGGCCAAACGGGTTGTTCGGTTCAGGAACTGGCTGCACCTTAGGACGAGCAAGGGCAGCTTGCGCTGCAATGAACCTCCCATAACCTGGAATACCCTTCCTCGAACGTACATAACCTTATCCACGATTTCATGTTAGAGTAATTAAATGAATCTCTTACTTCTTCAAGTGCCCTGCTCTAGAAGGACGTTGGTGATCAGTAGCGAGAGTGTGACAGTGGACCCTCGAGAGTCCTCCCTCTAGACCAGCAAGATTATCACCGGTTAAGAAGGGATATTGATTAGGCTTCCACCAAAACGACTCAAGAACAGCCACTGTCACAACTTCCTCCTTATCTGTAACAGTTCTAAAATATGAGGACATACTGACGCCAAACCACTGATGCAGATTCCTGAGCCAGGATGTTCTTCTTCGGCCCACACCTCGCTGCCCAGCTATTTTCCCCCGGATGATGAGTTGCAGCAGATGATACCTACCTTTCATTCCTCAACAACTTCCATCTTTTGATGGGGTCAACTTCAGCATCCTTGTTCATTCTACGGAGCACCTCGACACTGGTCACTCGGTCAACCCAAGGGATCTTCAGAGGGCCTGTTCACCTAGTAAAAGAGACATCTCTTTTCGGTCCGACTCTCATTTGGCAAAAGAGATTTTTATAGTATCCATGACAGGGTTATTCTGTAACTTCTGAGTTGGTGGCCATTTCGCCAAACCAAATCCCAAGTAAGTTACCTTGATGAAATCGGATTCGGACTAAAATGATCAGAACATCTGACGATAAACTGTAACAGTAACAGTTGTTGAAGGTTACTCCACTAAACGAAGGTTACTCTTCATAACACTCTAAGTACAACTACACAGTGGGAGCGCGAAGTCTTAAGGAACAGAAAGTTCTCCAACTTTTCATAATTCGCTAAGTGAAGAGTACAAAAATGAAGACTTGCAAAGTGAAAAGTTGAAGTCTTTAGGAATGGGCCCCTGGACTCTTTCGATGACCAACACCTCTTGGGGAACGTAATCGTTCTTGCTAATCCGTTTCGTCTTATTCACATTTAACCTTAGAACCTTGCTCAAACTGGCTTCAACTACCCCATCCACAGATACTTGGAGGTTGGAGATATGGGAGGGTTTCTAGCAAGAAGTGCATACAGTACCATCTAAACTGGTACTGTATGTACTAAGAGTTCAACAAAAACTGCATGTGTTCAGCTGGCATTTGAATTTCCCTCCGTGGCCTGTACCTAGCATTTTTCACAAAGTTCAACAGCGACTCGACAGAGTTCTCTGGCTATGGATATTCAATATGTGGTTCCGTCATGTTGGCTCCCTGTATCTCCCCAGACAGAGCATGTTATCGGAATATAGGGACAGTAATCGATGTCGTGCAATCGAAATCGAAACCTGGACTCCTGAAATTGGCAGGTCCTGGGACCTAGTGTTGCCATGGCAACCGAGAAAAGTGGCTTGTCCGCACAAGCCCAGTCGAGTAAAAATGTTGTTTGCCACACCCACTTTGGGCCACTGCCCCAGAATCTGATTTCAACCCAAAAATCGTTCATTTCACAATTGATTCAATCCCTTTGATTCAGTTTGTCATCTTGATACGAGATGCTCCTTCTGATTTGTTTTTCTCTGAATCACATTCGCTTACTCCGTCAGTTTTCAATTTTTTTGCGTCAAATTTTGCGTTTCGCGTTCGGTCCGGTTCCGATGACAGATTTGTATTTTTGATACATACGTGCGTTTTTTCATGTTTGCTGTTTGTGGATTGACCGGTGTCAACACATAGATAACCTACCTAGCTTCTAGTCAATAGCTTCTCCATTCAAGATGGTACCCGCTGATGTGTCACTGTTTTGTTGTGTTTACTATATTTCTGTCACACATGAATTTGGTGGCTAATTTGCAGTAGAAATTGTCAACGTTTTTGTACAACGATAGTGTTGATTAAAAGAGATAAGCTTTGCTGAATATAACTGGTATCAGTAAATAAAGGAATATCAGTAAATAAGGGAAGTGTTGTTGCCTTGGGGTACTTGGAAGACATATCTGTTGGTTTTGTGGTATCTGGTGGTTTGGTTCGTTTTCAGACCCCACACACGGCTACTGGTTCAGCCATATTGGAATTCGACATTCCTGGTTGATTTTGCCGGTTAGATTTCCAGTTATGATTCCACAGCCATCTGAACGCCTCTGCGGCAAAAATTGTGGCGAACGCGTTGCCGTAACAGATTGCCATCCGGAATTGCATCTCCATCTGAACCTGGCTTTACTTGATAAATTTTATTCGGGTTGACATTTTCTGAACTCGAGCATCGTGCGGGGTCCCCTAAACTGAACTGAACCTGCACCGAGCATGAAAACTTGGAACGTGCTCGGTTCAGGCAGCACGAACAAAGCTAGACTCAAGATGATTTTTTGTCTGGGGTCCTCACTGCATATTCTCCAATGTGCCCCAGCAATATTCGGTAGAAAAGAAATGACGAAACAGATTATCTATCGGATACGTACGTTATATATTGAAAATTAGATACAGTAAAATTAACTAGGTAATTCATACGTAATACAAATTGAGCTAAAATATTGAATACACATTTTTGATCAGTATGACAAATAATATAAAAAAACCGAACTGCAACAAGTAATTATAATTAAAAAAATATATAAAAATATATAAAAACAAACGCATCATCCTAGCCATTTCTTATTTAAACAGCGCAGATCTGACGTACTGAGGGTTCCTAGTGATATACCAATACTCGGCAGGAAATGCATTATGAGATACCTCGATGTAAATGCGGCCATGAGCAAACATAGAATTACATCAAAATTGAGATATTGCAAAAAAAGTGTGGCAGTGTTGAATCGATTTGCGGCTAGTGCTTCGACATAACAATCCACAGAAGTTTCATCAACTTTCTTACATACGAAGTTTACTAAGTCAAAATTGAAAGACGATAACCACTCAACATGAGATCAAACTCGATTGTGATAGAAAACATAGTTATTCGACGAGAATATTACTTAATGCTTCGCGGTTTTACTAAATTTACATACAGTGGATGATATTCGTAGGTATTACACTTAATTACAGTTCATTAAATAATATTGATTCACATTTACATCATTACATTTAGAATTTAGAAATACGGGCATGTAATTTAAAACATTGTAAATATATATTCAATAAACGAGGATGTGACTAACGGAATGTGAGCTTGAAATGAAAGGTGGGGATAATAGAAGAATCATGGCTACCAATTATGGAACTAACTGCCTTCTTCGCGCCATACAAAGCGACATTTCGAGATCAGTAATTTTTGTCTAGGAATTCGCTGTTCGGGACGGTCATGTTTTGACTGACGATGGCATGGTGGTGGGGGAAAATGTGATATTTTAAAACAACCATAACCGATATAAATCATGTGAATAATAAAACAGTGTAATAGACATGCAGCTAAAAAAAAACGTTTCTGAAACATAATGGCAGCGAGAGTTCAGAGATCAAAAAACAAGCACCGTACAAGAATGTTTTCTCACTTGAATAATAATAAAACGCGGCCCGCGCCTTCAAAAATTCCTCTTGGAGAATAATAAATTTAACGGTTCAACAATTCACATTTGAAATGTTGATCATTTGAAATACTTAAACATATTTCCTTAACACATAAACCAATTATACGTCATAGCGATAACCCCAAAAATATTCGTTCTTTGATTACACAAAAATCAAAATCTTGCACATCACAGTAAGCAACCTTTCCACTAGTTACGAGATCAAAGTTACGAAATAAGACACTCCAAGAAACTTGTGTAATATTTTTTTTCTTTCTAATATAGTTTGGTTTCTAGCTTCTAGTGGTATAAAACTTTCTAGGCGCCATGAAGTGACGACTTCCCGCCTTTTCTTTTAAAATAACCAATAATATTACACTAACAACAAGTACTAGATTACTAATTCTGTTCGGTTATAAAGAAAGATGCAAATGAACTAAAACAATCAACTATGACAGACCGAAAAATCCCTCAATGGGGATGTGAAAGACATACGGTATCAGTTTTTACGCTCAAAGGAAAAAAAAAAGTAGGTGATAAAAACTAAAGGCATTAATAAAAATCGGTACATAAAATTGTAATACACTTTGAAAAATAAAATAAAATAAACTGAAATTGATTAAAACAAATTAGATAAATGGAAGGAACCTATACAAATGCTTAACTAAAGTAGGTTCGCATTAATTTGCAAGTAGGACATCCTCCGTTGCTTTGAGCAAAAATCCATCAACAAGTGGGAATCAAACGAAATTTGCAATTAGTGAATTATGGTGATTTATCGACATCGTAAAGTGTTTTCACGAGTATTGTTGATAATAGTCTAATCGGTGTTGTGATTATAAACTTTTTGTCAATCAACGTTTCCAAGGGTTAGGTGGGCAGGTCCTACCTAAAGCCAGGTTTGTGTCAGTCATGATTCCAATTGTTCCAGTTCTCTTCATGTTTCAACATGAAGGATGGGTTTTATGGAATACCGCTGTTTGATTAACATTAACTGGAATGTTGGGGGGAGTTGAGCGTTGTTTGTTCAGCAACAAAATTTAGCGGACCGCATTTGTGTGAAAATGCAGGCTGCTTTGAGCGTTCCTGACGTATGAGGGTTCTGTCAAGAGTTAGGTACTGGACGTTCAAACAATCAGGATTTAGAGTCAGATTCAAGGTGTAGGGAGGACGTCCTACGCTGGAACCAATACGAACTGTGCGTATCGCAGCGGTGGGCTTCTCAGTTATGAGCGGTTCTCAAGTGGCGATTTGGGTCGGAAGTACAGATCTCGTATCAGCGTCGAAATGATGTTTGGGACCTGCTTCTGGCCGTGGCGCTCGACGTAGAGGTCGTTGAACGACTCGAAGTCGAGGGCGACCTTCCTGGCGACGACGGTCATCATCCTGAGGAAATCGGACGTCTCGTGACGGTCCCTAACGACCTGGCAAAGTGCTTGGATGAACCAGGTGCCTGTTTCCGGGTTACGCCAGGAGTAGAAACCTGAATCGAAGAATATCGTGGTATAAACTAACCTCAAATTTATCCGCGTCATAAGCAGCAACCTCTTGTATTTTTTGAAATTACGGATGTCATTACTGTAATACTATAACCTTGAATCTAGTGCTAGGTTAGTAACTGCATCATATTTGTAACATAGGTACCTTCAACAGTGGAATGCACAATAAGGAAATCGGCCATGCTCGGTATCTTGTAAGAGTTGCTGCTGCTGTCAGTTTCAGTGGTGTGGTGTCTAACCAGACGAGTGCCACCATCCAGCATTGTACCACGGCATGCCTGAAACATTCATGTTCAAAATGTATCATCAGACGTCCAGCAAGCTTATTTTTAACAGCTAAACTAAATAACTGTTGCTACAATTATAGCTGTGGTGATCGGTTGAGGGTCACCACTTGTTGTGAGTGGTTTTGGCGCATGGGATAGGAGAGGGTGTGATGGAGCATGAGGTATCGGATGACGTGCTCGGAAGGTTTCCACCACACCGGTTACACCCAAAGGCTTAACCAGGCGGGTTACACCACTCTACGAGATCTTTTTAGGAAGGAGGTTGTGACAGAGTGTAACAGTGGGGGTGGACCCTCGAGTCCCCCCTCCTCCCAGACCAGCGAGATTATCACCCCGGTTAAGAAATGATATTGATTAGGCTTCCCCAAACCGATCCCGTCTCCACCAGAAGAAAAAAATGTATCGAGAACAGCCCACACTGTTACACTCCTCCCCACACGACATACTTCTGGGCAGCAGAAGTATGAGAGGGAAAAAGGGGAATGAAAAGTAGTATGAAATTCTGGTTCAGGAAGACATCTGAACAACTTCAAGGTGACTAATCTCCATTGTAATGGTACTACCTCAATAATATTTTACTGGTGGAGAACAAAGCTCCTACATACGAGTATTGGCGGATAATGTTGTCAGAGGTTGTTGTCCAGTGAATTGTGCTCATCTGGGCAACCTCTAGGTGATCAACCTCCATCGTTGGGATGGAACAACTATTGGGACTTGTCAATTGGGACATGGCATCAATCGCCTTCTAATGAGCTCAGTATATTTTAATTATACTGACACTCTAAAGGGGGAAAGGGGGTGGGGAAGCCAATATATGTATGTATTATCAAAGGGACAGGTTGTTAGTAAAGGAATCCTTCTGGGAAACCTTTGGGCTTATCCTTCTGGTAAGCCCACAAAAAGTGGATGGAGTATGGTGAAGTGCTCAGCGCATACTACCAAACCACACGCTGCTACCATGTGACAGAGTGTAACAGTGGGGGTGGACCCTCGAGAGTCCCCCTCCTAGACCAGCGAGATTGTCACCGGTTAAGAAGGGATATCGATTAGGCTTCCCCAAACCGATCCCGTCTCCACCGGAAGAAAAAAAGTATCGAGAACAGCCCACACTGTTACAAGGTGCTCCGAAGGTTCCGCCACGCCGATTATACCCCAAGGGCCTCACCAGGCAGGTTCAACCACGCAGAGTCTTTTGGGGGAAATAAGGTAGGGAAAGAGAGATAAGTCATCGACTTAGAGGAGTGCGTAGAATGAATAAATCTGGTCGGGAGTACGGGTTATATATAGGGCTTGTTCCACCCTCCTCCGGCCTTCCTACAGTTCTTAGAGACTGGTGGGGAGAGCAGGCGGCTCGACGCCTCCCGTCTCACGTAGACCTCTTCCTTCCACTTGGTTTATTGAGGATAATCTGAACGTTACAGAGTTGAGTGGTATAGGTGGGTACCATGACAATAGCTCATGACTGTAATAGTTTATTAAGCGTTTCTACAGGCTAAGATCAATATCGTTACCTGCACTAAGACAGAAGCAGTTCAGTAAAATACAAACGGGGTACCTGGATGAAAAAGAGTTTGGGTTTTCCAGCAAGAGTGACACAGTTATCCGAAGCGAAGGAGCGCCAGAGGTACTCGGCAGAATACAATCCATCGTAAGCGTGAAGGATGTTTCTGTCCATACCATGAGTGAGAACTGTTAGACAGAAGCAGTCGCAGTCACTGTAGTCCGCTTTCGACACTGCAAACAAAATAAGAAATATAAGTCAAAACGACAATAAAAATCTGTGCAGAGGGAGTGGGGGATGATGCAGAAATCTGATAGGTCACTCCTATACTGGCACTGGTTCAATAAGATCTTCGAATTTCAACGTGATCCCAAGTAATACGTAGAGGTAATGTTTGATACAACAGACAGGTGTTGCTACAACAGTCAGCTCCAGCTTCCTGAGCCAGGAGTATCCGAGGGAGGTTCAAAAGTCTAATAAGAGCATGGAAAATTACGTGGTATACCTGGGATAACCAGCAAACACTGTGTACTTAGTAGTTCTTCAGCTGTATCATTCTTATTGTGTACTTATTGTCTTATTGTGCTGGATGGTTTGGTTCACTTGGCCCATCTTCAACCAAACCACAGTCCCTAGAAGTTAAGTTTAAATTTGCAATTAATTAAAATTTTAAAATTAAATATTTTAATAAAAATAGGAGTGCTCTGAACTCATAATTTGATGCTCTAAAACTTGATGAAAATTTTCATTTGGAATAACCGTTTTTTAGTTACTGAGCACAACACACTTTTCAGCCATAATGGAAAAAATTGCCGATCTGACCAAACCGCTAAACCAAATTTAGAGGTCATTCGACGCAGAATTCAGTGCTCTTCAATTTTTTGGGTAAGAGTAAACTTTGGAGTACGACGCACCGTTCAGATTGTGTAAGCCAAAAAGAGCCAGAATTTCGTGGTTTTTTGGCTTCCGAAAGTTCAGCTCGCCTTAGAAACCGACGCAAACGTACATTAATCTTACTTGGGATGCGCGAAGTGGATTAAAACAAAATTAAAGGGCCTTTTTTGGGCTGATGTGACTGGGCTAAAAGATATTTCTCATTTGATTAGATATGCTCCTCAGATAATACGATCATGGACGCATAGGTACTCAAGGGTATTTTGTAAGCAAAATGTGTAAAGTTGTTGGGAAACATGGAATTCGGGAAGCCAGAGCACTCCAGGGCATTTCCCCATTGTGAAAGACCAGGCCTGTGGTGGTAGTACGGGGCAATCTCCTTAGAACTCAGAAGAACTTCTCAGTTGCATTCCTGCTATTATTTTTTGATTCCATATTGATTGTTACTTCCTGATTTTACATTCACTTGTTTGTGCTCGATTAGGGAAACTGAAAAAGGCTGCACATTAGTTATACTGACACGAACCACCTAATAGAAGTATCGAGGTCTAGGTAATGCAACTTTCATTTTCCCTCACACTAATCACTCTGAAAAGTCTTACCCTGGCCCATTTACAGACCACCATCAGCCCTGGATACAGGAGAGTCTGGAGAGTGGATGAGGCGATGCCGGTTCTTAGCGCCCAAGTGGCGTCTTTGAAAACTACAGATATCCACCCTCAACTCGACCAAATCTGCACACAATGCTCGTCTTCATTGCACACGCGTGATTTTCTCTTGTCAAATTATTGAATTTCATAGGTTTTCTTTCTCTTAAGCTCAGAATTTAATGCATTTCCACTCTTCCTTTTTCTGTTCAGAATTCACGTTCCTACTTCCTTGAACAATTACAGAACAGTACCTACTACCAAGGGTTTAATGTGGGAGTTCTGCCAAGTGAGGTGAAAGTGCCACTTCAAGTGCAGTGTTCTGGTGGTGTAACAACAGCGAGGACATTCGAAGTTTTCACTGTTGAAACGGGGCTCTGACACCCGGCAATTAACATCAACACAGCTGATGGCTAACGGAAACAAGATGATCAACTAGAAGTGCTGGGCATGTTAGCTCCCTAACTTCTTAAGGGAAGCCTATGAGTTCAAATACCTGCTTTCACGTTCATAATTAAGTACACCTCCAAGTGCATAATAATGAGTACCTGTGACGAGGTAGGTATTGGTACCTGCCAACTACTTCGTTTTCTGAGAACCATTACACTGGACCTTGGAGGGGGAATTCCGGAAGCATGTCTGTGGCAACAGTCGAGAGCTCCTATGGTTTGCTATAATATTAGGTAAAGATTTAACAGTTTTACCTTGCTGTAGGTACCTATTTATTGATACCTAACAATCCCATGCATTGTCAAGCGAGGAAATCAAAGTTATAGTTATCAAAGATAAGACAGAATAGTAATCAAGATACTGCTAGGCACTGCTCAGACCAGGCCATGGGTTTTGGTTTGGCAAATATACGCCAGACAGTACTACGAGTAGGAACCGGCATCACTACAGCCGAGCACATACAGAGCGACTGTTTTGGGATAAACCAGTTCCAGTTTACAACCGGAACAAAGCTTCTGTCCGAAAACGAACAAGACTGGTTGAGGATCAATTGGTGTTATCTATTCGAGCAGTGCAGATGGTTATTCCGTTTATACTATGCCAAATTCAGATGAGGAAGACAACATTGATTATTATCAATGGAGGCAAGCTACGCTTAGTCAGTGTTTGGTCACTTATATTGATAAGAACAGAATGTACATGTGGTGTACACCTCGTGGTTCGGTGCAACTTGAAACTGCAACGCAACTGCGACTGTGGAAAACGACTGGGTACCTACTATAAACGATTTGCAACTGATTCAGGGGCGGATACTAGCCAGGGCACAGGAGCACGTGCACACCCAAAGAAAATTAGGAGGGAGAGTTGTAGTTTAAACTTCCAGCACTACAAAATGTGCAGGACAGACTAGGCAAGTGTGGTCGTTCAAATTCGCCAGGGAACAGCTGGCTGTGGTTGTGGAAGGGGACTTATTTTTGTTATACAATATTATATGTAATAGGTACATGGAATAATTTTGATTACCATTTCAGTAATTTAGTTACCATTTTCTAGTCTTTCGCGCTTTCCACGCGTTTCCAAATCCAAAAAGTTTCCAAATTCAAAATTGTACGTCCTTGTCTCAGCTTCGCACATTAGCTGCCTTTCAATCGTATTTTTCAACTGGTTTAAACCTACTGAACTTCCACCAGCAATTCGTCAAGATTCGCTGGTCAAGTTACACCGCTTTGATAAAATTAATCTTGTTAAAAAAAAAAAAAAATTCTAACAATGTATGAAAAATAACATATAATCAATGACGGTGACGGTGTGGCTGTTCTCGAGTTTTTTTCTTCCGGTGGAGACGGGGTCGCTTGGGGAAGCCTAACCGATATCCTTTCTTAACCGGTGATAATCTCGCTGGTCTAGAGGGGGGACTCTCGACGGCCCACCGTCACTCTCCTCACTCTGTCACAACACTCATTCAATATGCTCATTTTTTCTTTCTAATGCAAATAATTCGAGATATACGATGTACCATAATGCACCCACCATATTGTAAACAATCACCAACTCGTCTCCGTAATACGGACGTAGCCCTCTAGGGAACTAGTTCTACTCGTTATCCATGTAATTTTGTCTTTTTTTGTCGTGCATTGCGAGAGCAAAGTTCGTTTCGTTTCAATTAAATAAATAATTTTCGCATCAGAAGCTCTGTTACGCATTTTCCTACAACTCTTGACGTACAACACACCCAACATTCCCTGTGTGCACCCCCTCCTCTGGTTCGTGCTACGAGCCGCCACTGAACCGATTGCAAACCAATCTCATTCCGATCGCCCCGTGTGCGGATACCGACAGCTACATGATGTGCCAAAATCACAAAACAGCTGCAAGCTCAACTGGTTTGCTAACTTAGTCCCAAAACTGTCTCCAGACCCTCCCACTCGATACCACATATGAGGTGCACAGCGAGTGAACCACGGGCGAACATAACCAAGTCTCTTCAGCATACCTTGACACGAAAGATGTACTCACACTCCCAGATGAGGGTCTTGATTTGTTCGACGGTGCTGTTGTTGTAGAGCTTCACCTCGAAACCGAGCGTCTCATAGACCTTGGTGAGGGCATCGACGTCGACGTCTGAGCCTTTGCGAGGAGGTTCTGTGGTGAAAGTGTCGTGATTGAGGATGACAGAGACGCCCCGACGTTGGTGATTCATGTTGTACTCGTCGCTGTCTCGTTCCACGGGCATTGACCCTTCGACCGTCACTCTGTATGAGTACCTGAAAAGGAAAAACCATTTAAAGACAAGTGACAGGGACAACCAAGTTGAAATAATTCGGACACTACGGTAGACAGTGGTTGACAGTTGACGGCGTAGTTAACCTTGCTTCCACGCGCCGTTTGTGGTTACGTTAAACTGACGGAGCGTCAACTCGTAACCATGGTTTGAAAAATCAACTGAGGTTTGAAAAACCGGGCCTAGCAGTTCTCAAGAGAATCCTATGCAAAAACGCTGCTAAGTCCTTGTCACATGGGTTTATTATTCTATTGGACTCACCTACAGAAATGTTGGCTGTTCATTTATTGTTTCTTTCATGTGCAATAATTAAAATAGCAATTTCTGATTGTTTCCACCAATTTTGGCCAGCAAAAACTCGAATTATGCTCCTTTTTAATGTTTACAAAATTATCTTTGATTATTGCCATTTAATTGTCTTGATTCCCTGTTGACACCTTTTTCTAGTATTATACAAATTTATGGTGATTTCACAATTTCCCAGGTTTTTGACTCCCAAAAAATGAATTTTGGGAGTTGAACCTTCGTTACAACCTCAATTCTGCAGAAACGTTTTGCTGAGCGAATACATAGGTGTACTATTCACAGATTAATAAACCAAAAGCACAGGTGGTAAGAAGGTGAACATAAAATCGAACCTGTAATATCGGAGTGATAGGGAGAGATACAAATACTTCTTCGTTGAGGCCTGGGATGGCGTTTAAAGGAGCGAGAATTTCTCAGGATCAGAGCTAACATGTCAAGCGTAACGAATAATTCGAATAACTTCAAAATTCTAGCTCTTACTGTTCAATAGCATCGATAGAAGTGGTGGGTTTGGCGTCAGTGTCGTCGTTCTTCTCGACCGTCACCTTCCCGTCCATCTGGTCCGAGATCTGGCGCTCCATGGCGGGCGAGTTGAGGGATGACCAGGAGTATTTGAAGTTCAGGAGAGACGGTGGCGTACCAATCCCGGTGCTGTAGTATCCCAAGTCAGACCCAGGAGTCACCGGTGGGGATTGGAACCTATAAACGGGAAATTAGTTGACAAAGCAATGTCAAAACGAGTTGGAACTGAGATCATGCCAATCAAGAATCGTCCTTATACAAGAAGTACCTACATAAATCGTCCCCAAGTTCCCATTAACAGTTTTACTGCCCAAAAATAAGCCAGTTTCTTAATTGGTGATATCAAAACACGCCATATAAGCCATGGAAACCTCCACCGTCAGACTTGGGTAAGGACTATTTTCCGAGTTACCTGGGGGCATCACCTCAATTTCGGAGATAAACAGACTCGAGTACATTTACCTTTAACCCCAGGAAATTCACGAATACTAACTGACGAATTCAATTTATGAATTAAAACAATACCAAAGTCCACTGCAGAAGTGATCATCGTACTTGAAGTATTTTTCGACCACATGAAATAATTTTCTTGTGAATGAAACCTTTTTCCAAGCGAATTATGCCAGTTAAATTTCATCTGGGTGAAAATGGTTTCATTTGATCGAAAGAGGTTGACTGCTAGAAGAAATTTACATCTAACTGGAGAGTGGTATCACTATGCCAGTACATGGACGTTCAGAATGAATGCGACCAAAGAAATTTGATTGAAACTACACTTTAAACGGACGGAGATACCTAATTAGCGGATATGACTTTGAACGTCATACAGCCTAGGAACCGATTCTCGACAGACTGCAAAAAACCGTGATTCTGCACAGGAAGCGCATTTTCCCGCTATTTAACGAGATTCCTTAAATGTTACCCAACGTGGGTACAAAATGAACGTAATCACCTCGTGGGTTTCAAAAATGGAGTCAATGAATTTTAAATTTCATTTCAAAAAATGGAGTCAATGAAGTTCATGAATTTTAATCAAAATATCGGAAAATTGGCTCCCGCGCAAAATGGGATTTTCCTGGAGAAAAACTCGATTCCAAATTTATATTTAATGTCAACATTTTAAATTAAAAACGTAGGTACCAAATTTCTTAAATGCTACCCAACGTAGGTACGAAATGAACGTAATCACCACGTGGATTTCAAAAATGGAGGTACGAAATTCCTTAAATGCTACCCAACGTAGGTACAAAATGAAAGTAATCATCACGTGGATTTCAAAAATGGAGTCAATGAAATTTAAATTTAATTTCAAAAATGGAGTCAATGAAGTTTATGAATTTTAATCAAAATATCGGAAAATTGGCTCCCGCGCAATATGGGATTTTTCCTTGAGAAAAACTTCAAAATCGATTTCTGCAGCGAATTGCGCACTAAAAATGCCACTAATTTCCTTTATTTAATGTTTGGTGCCACAGCCACTTTTCCGCTATATTTACTCCTGACTATCTTGAACCTAGTTTTTCTAATTATGACAAATGATCCCCGAGCGAATAATTTTCATCCTCCTCGTGATTTATGAAATGAGACGAGAGAAGAAGTGACGAATTATTTTCAAGACATCAGCAAATACTTTTGCCTTTACAGGAAAAGAACGAATGCCGCTTTTCAAATTGCTCGCGTGTTGACGCCGAACTGACTTGAAGTGACCTGCAATTACAGGCGAACTTGGAGGAGTTTACCTGGACGACGACGGATTCGGACTTGGGGGAAACGACTCGCTGAAATCCGGGAAAGGGAAGTGCGTTGACTCCTTGGAAGAAACTGGACTGGGGAGCTCTCCCAGGCAGTCGATGACGTCCGAGACGCGACGAGTCCGCGGCACACGTCTGTGACAGGCGCGCTCCTCCACAGTGTCCTCCGTGTCTAGGAACACCTGTCGGAAAGGGAAACACACATAACAGGACCAGCCAGATCGGACAGATGTACGAATTTTACACTCATCAAGTGAAATAGGTATCACGAACATACATTTCATGGCTTTTACAATCATTCGCCAACCAAGACGACTCAAAAAGAAGCTTCCCACAAACGTAGCCTGGTTAGAGTGAAAGTGGCCATGGGGCTCAAGTTCACACACAGGTTAAACGACTGGAATAAAACGCTGCAAATTATTACACAACGGTTTATTATTTACCTGTACAGATGCCCCTTCTGCACAGATCACTGTTTTCTGTGGTCAGTACCTAAGCTCGCTCCCCCCAGGAAAGCCCTAAAAAATCGAGTACTGGAGCCGGCCGGGAATGAAAGTTTCATAAAAATGCATAGAATTCAATAATTAATTATTTGCTGTTATTCATGATGCACAACGTTAGGAAGTTACCAAAGTACCTATCACAGAACAACCAACTCGACTTCATACAGCCACCCGTGATTACAATCAAGTGTTCCCTAGCAATGCTACTTGGGCTGGAATTATAGGTACCGTTTCATTCACGATCATGTTGATCAAGCTTTTCGATGCAAACGAACGGCTGGTCGTACAATGCTCCGGGTAGTCTCAAAACATTCTTTAGTTTTAGATCAATTAAAAAACGAAAAAACCCATATCCTTCTAATGAAAGTTTTCGAGCTACGGCGTTCTAAAAATTTCAACCGCCGTTTTTCACCCCTTAGAGATCGCTTCGCGGACCAACTAGACCCCCAAATGGGTCCTACAAACCAAATTTCATTTATCTTGGTGCATGGTAACTAAGAAAAGTGCGAAGTACGGCGTACGGAAAGAATTTTTTAAATTCCATTTGCAGACTCTACATTACCTTGAAACGGAAACCATCAAATTTTGAGGGGTGGCGGGGAGCAACTTTTTTTTAACGATGATTCCAAGGTTCATTAACGAACATATAAACCAATAAGGTATTTTAAATCTAGGTGTAAAAATGTGCCCCCACTTACCCCAAGGTGAAAAGAAATGACCTACAACCTGCCTACCTTAAGGATTTTCAGTGTATTGGTAGTAGGCTCTTCCTATTTAGCACTGGTATCTTCGCTATATTACGACCGTTTCATGTTGTAAAGTTCCAAAGATCCTAGTCCCTTTAAAACTGTTCTTATGTCAAGTTGGTGATTATGAACACAAACGAGCTTACCAGACCAGACTTACGAGAAAACTTTCACAGCTTCATGTGAGGACTAGGGTGACCACTATATATAGTATATACGGTGTATATATACATACTGCTATTACTCCACATGGGTACTAATTACTATTTTGAATTTTCAGGATTTTTGACTCATAAATATATTAGGTATATTGGAACCAATATTTGTTGCGCCAAATAAAAATTGCTGATCTCTCCAAACATTTTGTTTCCTGCCATTTTACCGAAATTTGGATATGTTACAACGTACCATGATGATGTCATGTAATATTGATATAGGTACCTACAGTTGATGTGCTCGGTAGTGTTGCTTTTCATCCTCACTTACGTATCCCTGATCATGGGATGTCAAGGTCGGTATAAATAACCTGAGTCAAGCACAAACCAATCCGCTCAAATTATCATGCGCAATAATCGATTCTGCGTCACTTGAACCTTACGTGTCATGCAGCGCTGCTCCCCATACTCCACAAGAATAAGCCCATATTGGCCGGATGAGAGTAAGATACCTAAAGATTACCTACATTTTGTTGAGATGTATAGAGGGGAATGCTCATTGAGCAGAGGTCGAAGTTGGCGAATCTGCTGCCTAATCTAAGTTACCAGGTAGGTGACGTGCTCCTTTCAAGGCACAGACCAAGGTATCTTAAATCGCAGCCATCCCCATCAATCCACTAGAACTTCCACCTATCCGACGCCTGAAAAAACGCAGTCTTTGAGACTCACTCTTAGGTTTTTTCCAGCGCCGCGAACAGAACATGTACTGGTTCAGTGAGTGAACTGAAGGGGATGAGTTCATGAATTTTTCTGTTTATGAACTGAACCTCTGGAACACCCGGACTAGAAACCTTCCTAACAAAAATACTAAAAGAAAACGCAAGCAACAATAATTTGTATTAGAATTTTCAGTTCACAACCCTGCCCTCAGTTTGGAGCAAGAAGTTCCCGTGCCAGTTCAAGAACTCGCGGCGCTGGAACTCGGTCAGTTCAAGAAGTTCACGTACCAGTTGAAGAATTCGGCGCTTCACAGCCCGCCGAGCGATTGCGCCGAATTACGAACTCAAGCGCTGGAACGAACCTCTTAACTCGTGACTGACAATAAACTTGACGGAGGGTAGTCAGTGGACAACCCTCACTACATGTATATGTGAATTATGTAGAGCGTTTTTCTAATCTCACTATATTCTAATTGACGCGAAACTGTATAATGTTTCTTCTAACAATAACGCTTCTTGGTTAAAAAATAAAAAAATTAAATTAAATTAAATGAATAAAACTTAGGTAGGTTATATGTGTTGGTATGTGTACAGGAGTTTTCATGTTCAACTCACTTGTATTCCTCGCTCAATTTTGTTTGAAGCTGCAACGGTTTGTGAGTGTAAATCCGTAGGGGTGCCTGAGGATATCTCAGTGAGGAACTTCAGTTCAGTGATGTCAAAACGATTTTAGCCATTTTGGCACATTAGCTAGATAAGTATATCTAGGTTTTGAGATACAGCTACCTAACTTAGGTACCAGTAGGTATCTAAAAAAATAAGGTTAGTTTACAATATGAGCACAACACGGGCAAGATAGCTCGATAGAGAATCCTTGATTAATGATACAAATTAATGATAGATACAAATGATACAAATTAATGATAGTTAAACAATATGATTCCGATGATGGTCGAGTTTCAAATCCAGCTTGTTAATTAGGCACTGGAAATGAACGGCTAATAAATTACCTCATCGTCGCCGTCATAGCTGTTGCTGAAGACTGTGGTCGAATTGTATTCACTGTAACTGAATTCGCTGTGGAAAGAAGAGCCGTCCAGTGTTGAGCAAATATCACTGACGCTGACCTCCTTCTTTATCTTGATTGATTGGCACTTGTCGACCATGTTGACGTTTTCCTGAAACAAACACAAACTTTTTTACCTTTTGCATTATATTGTTTAGTCGTTGTTGTTTATCCAGAAATTTCGAAAGTAAAAAGATAATGATGCGACAAAATAAGATAAGGACAAAACAGGTAGATCGAACAAAACAATTGAATTGCATCAAGCGCCGTGCAACGTACCAATAATGTGGGTGCCTACCGGCATGCAATAAATGTAAAACACCTAAAATACCAAAAATATCACACAGGAAAGTATGTGTAGGTACCCAGTACTGTGTATTGAATTTCGAGAGGTGTGTTTACTAACAGAACTTGAAACCTATCCGAATACAACAGAACTTGACGACCTTACCATACAAATACCTACTTAATATTCATCACAATCACAAGTTGAAACCTTGCTGAAACTTCAGAGAACGAGAAAACCTCAACTACTTCATCAAAGGAACTCACAGGATTGGAAAGTTAGCTATTACAAGTTACGCGGACCATCAAAAATGAATGAGCACAAATAAAACCAAACGTTGCTACGACTGTTTTCGGCGAACTGCAGTGTTATTATGAAAGTGAAGCTGAAAGGACCACATAGAATGAAGTGCAGGCTCAATCAGGGAGGGGGGAAAAAATTAATTTTTTTCTGTTCAAGCCAAGCATGTTTCGTAAGGCAAAGCGCAGGTGTGGGCTTGCGAAAGACCTGTCGGGACACGCCAACACGCGGAAACAAAAACACGCCAAAACACTGGAAGCAGCCCAATGCTGAGGCATACGACGTTGCGACATGAAATTTTCATACGATAAAGGGGTTAAAAGTCGGTAGGTACTAAATAATAGAACTCGGTTCGGTTTAATGCGGCGATGAAACTTGAAAATGGGGGTCCAACACGTTATTAGAACACAATGCTGAAGTGCAAACCACGTTCCTATAAAGAATAAAATAGGAAAATAGTCTGATGGATGTTGATAAACAAAAATAAGAACTAACTAAACTAAAAATAAGAAACTAAGAAAATAAGACTAGTTTTTTTAGAGCTGTTTCAAAGTCCTGCTAGGCTACCCGCGGGTTTCAAGGATTAATGGTTAACCAACTAAGGGTTAATGTACTAGAGTTCCTTCAATAGATTACCTAGATCGAAGTCGCCCTACGACCATTCGATTTTTTTTCCTTCGTTCATTATTGTCTAGGGACCGACCAACCTCCATTCAGGGTTCGGGTTCGCCAAATACGTTTGAAGAGCATCGAGGTGTGGGAATGACGGAAACGTCGGAACGGCCAAACGACAGCGAAAAATCTCGATTTTGGAGAACAAGAGTTTCCTCCCAAAAGCGAACACAATGTTTCCGCAATCTCGGTGGAATCACAGCAATAGGTACTATAAGAGCAAACAGGTAGTACATAGGCAGATTTGTAGAGGAGTTTGAAACACTTACGTCTTCAGATACCTCCTGTATTTGTATGATAGGGAACGACAACGCCGTGAAGTATCTCGTAAGCCTTCTCGAACGTGCTCTGGCTGGCTTAGCAGAGGTTGTCGCCCCCATAATGGAACCAGAAAACGAACTCAACTCAGACAAACGTTCGGTAAAAAGACAGTAAAACTGACCGGAGCCTCGCGACTTTTACAACGATAAAACCTCGAGAAAAATTCAACTCGACGCAGAACGGTGCTAAGAGGAAAAACGAACAGCAAGTAACAGTACTGAGCAGTACGGAGGCGTATTTGGAACAATAGTGACCACTCGGTTAGAGCGATGGTACAGAAATGAGTGTCCAGAGAGGCTTCATCATGAAGGAGTAGGGAAAAATCGGGTCAAAGCCGCGGGGGATGCCCGGACTCCTGAAATCGGGGTCGTTAGTCACAACCAGCGGTTCCGGCTGGACCAAGGTGAGTCAGTATGGAGAAATGAAGGATGATAACTTTCCTCATTCATTAATCAATATTATTGTCTTCTCTATTATTAGGTACTAGCGGACATAGGAATGAGATCGGACGTGGGTTTATACACAGTTCTGTTTCTCCGTAGTTCGGAAGGCAAGTTCTGCAAAGGTAGGATTTTCGAAGAGAACACGTAAGCGCAGGTGCACCTAAAGAAGTCGCTGAAGCTGCACCTGTATCGCAAAATGGAGCACAAGAAAGGGAACACAGTAGCCCTGAAAGCGCTGGCGAATAGGAGAGCGAAGTAGGTAAACTGCGTTAAATAATATGGGACCAGGTGAGTGTAACGTAAATCGTCTAAAATGTTGGAGCGAAAACACTTGGTGAAAAAAAGAAAGCTTTTAAGGTCCTTAACCTACAAGCGAACTATAAGGAATAAGTGTACATATGGCCTCTTTTCTTCAATTTTTCAAGATCCATTGTTCAATATTTCTTTATGAAATTAAATACTCCTGTGTTTTTACAAGATCATGTGAATTACATACTCTTGATATAGGCACTAACTTGTTTTGTTTTTTTCCAACAAAATTGTTCTGGTTCAAACCAACTCAAAAATCAAGTTAACTAAATAAATAAGCTAAAAGTAGCAAAGCTAAGGCAAATCAGTAGTGAGCTAAAAGCTCAAGGTTTGGTTTATTATTTATTATTTTCAGAAACGAACCTTTGAAACCAAGCATGGAAACAAATTTTAAGCCCTCCTAAAAATTTGATGGTTTGCGATTCAGGGTACGTAGAACTCGAAAATGGAGTAGGACGCTGAATATCATTACACAACGGTTCGTTATTTCCCTTTATAGATCTGTTTTCTGTGGTCAATACCCAACTTCGTGCTTCCCCCAGGAAAGCAGGAGGACAAGAATTAGTAGGGTCGTATTTTGAGGTGGACATCTACATACCCACGCACGCACGCACACACACATACACAATATGCCACCGGAGTCGATGTATACGTTCTCTAACGTTCGTGTAATATTACTGTTACATAAATATTACATAAATATGCATTTTCCACCTCCCCATCTCCTGTAACGCGCCAGTTCGTCACCACGGACGCTCAATCCGGTTATTTTTGAAATTCTGATGGTCGCTGAACTTAAGTAGGACCATCGACCTATTCCCAAACTCCACCTATTTGGATGATTCGTTTGGCCGTGAACAACAAACTTGTACCTATCAAGAAATACCTAGGTAAAAATGTAGGTACTTGCTGTACCTATCACCTAGCACGGAACAGCACACTCGATTTCATAATCATAATCAGCTGTTCCCTAGTAGTGATTTATGGGGCTGGAGTTATGTATGCCGCATGATTCACACACATGTTGACGAACGACTGGTCGCACAATGATTCGGTTGGCCTAAAAAAATCCTGAAGTTCGAATTAATCTAACTTGAAAAAAGAAACCCATAAATTATACTACCCCCCCTTTTATTGAATGTTTTAGAGCTAAGGCGTCTTGAAACGCCTTTAGAGACACTGCAAAACCGAGCTTCGGAGCAACTAAACCCCAAATGGGACCTAAAAACCAAATTTCTTCTAGCGAATTTTCAAAAAAAATTATGCTATTGCAACGGTTCCAAAATTTTCAAACATGAGTTTTTGAAATTTTTTATAAGCAAATCCGTTTTAGAGCAGCCTGAATTCATCCCTAGAGTTTAACAAAATGTATATGTATAATACATGTATTTATATATATATCAATTTGCTTATGTGTCACTCCAGACGATATCTGTCTTCGCGGTACATGATACATACTCCAAATTTCGCCAAAACGTTCGAACTGCCAATGAAAAGGAGGATCAATTTTCACAAATTCCAAGAGGGCCAAATTTGAGTTTTTAGGGTTCAAAAATCGGCAAAAACTGTTAAAATCGCGAAATATTGGTATAAAATTACAGAAAGTGGCATGGAAGGATGAGTAAAAACAGAAAAATACCACTTCAGTTATTTTTCATACAGAACAGGGGCCAAATATTGGCACTGAGGGCATTGGGATTTTTGGGGGGTCAAAAATTGGCATTAAGGGCTAAAATCAATATTAATTCACCTAAAGCTGTGTGGTATGGTGATTCACGACGGAGAGACTATTTCGATGATAAAAATACTTCTCTCAAAAAATATTGGGTCAAATTTGACTTTATAAGGGTCAAGAATCGGTAAAAATGGCTAAAATCACGAAAAAATTATATAATTTTACAGAAAGAGATAGGTATACCTATAGGTTTCTCGCTATACCTATCATATTTTTACACAACAGCAGGAATTTTCTTTGAAAATTCGCTTGTTATATAGCCACGCTGCATGACGAACTTTTGGTTCCTGGTAACCAAGAGATGTGCGAAATACGGCGTACGAACAGCACTTTTTTTTAAACTCCATTTCCGGATTCGAAAGTACCTGCCTCGAAAAGTAAACCATTGAATTTTAATGGGGGGGGTTTACATTTTTTCAATGATTCATTAGGTATCGAAAATAATTACCTGAAATGAAACAATAAGACAACTGTAGACGTACCAAGTCTTCGAGTATAATATTACGAGGATAATATCATACCAGGTGAAAACAGGTAAGGAACGTTGAGGTCTCCTGATATTTTCTGATTTAATAGGTACCTAACAATCAAAAAATATTATCGTTCCCCAAGAATTTCATTTCTCAAACTCATTTTCGATCTTCCCAAGAATGTTGACATTTACTATTGAATCATCATCAGTTTCACCAGGTAGAAGAGTTCGTTAGTGATGATTAACAACAACCATGAACTATGGGTTGTACCTACAACATAATATGTACCTACAACAAGTATTCCAAAGTACGATAGCAGGGGGACACTTGGCAAGGTTTGAAAAAGCTCTTTATAGTAAGAGTAACTATGTGTAATCAATAAGGTATAAGTATGTTGGCAGGTACCCACTGAGTTCGCACTGCAATGCGAAAATATCCATGCAGTGTGATGACTACATCTGTGCGAACGATGATCACGGACCTTCAAGATCCACGGCGATAAAACAATTTGCAGCTGATGACTCGAGACGCATAACAAAGAGGCGGATGATGGGGGTGCGAGGCTGGATTGCAACACACAAGCAAGATGCAAGCTAACAAAGGAGGCAGCACAAACACTCGTGAGCAACAGAATAACTCAATACCATAACATGGTCGCGTCCAGAGTGCGTTGTTTTATTATCGAGCAGCTATCAATGATGTTTTCGGGAAGGGCCCGCAATGACTCGTATCAGAAGGTAGAGAGGAGACCTAATGATCCCGGGAGATAAGTGGACGGATGAGGAGCTACCTAAAACAAACAGAAAAAAAAGTGGTAGCTCGTGGCTTTAGGGGTCGCCTGGTGGGAGAGACTGTCTTGGGGGAGTTCACAAGAGCCTACTGGCTGAGCTGGGCTCACTGGACTGCAGGTTTCGTGCAGCTGGTCGCGAGCTACGCCAACCTGCAATCGATAAACGGACTGGCTCTTTTCAGCTTGTCTCCAATGCATATTTTACAGCAAATTCTTTCAAACTTAATCCTGACAGGGCATGATCAAGGGTAGAAAGTTCATCAGGATCTAACAGGTACAAACTTATGTACAGAATCTACACTGGTGTCAGAAGCAGTAAAAGCGTAATCTGACTATGTCTACATGGTTAGTTTCGGATGTTATCTGCGAATTTCAGAGTCGAATCTGCAGGCGAAATAACTCGAAATATGTGTACGAATTTTGGATGTACATGGAAGGACAAACGTCGCCATTTTGCCAAAATTTGGATTTCTGTAGATACGCCTCTCCTTGACCACATACTCTTTTTGACCATATACGTCAAAAATATCAACTCTCACTAATTTATAAGGGAGTTATTTGAAGCTATCTGAACTAAAAAAACGCTGCAAAGTCCTTGTCACATGGGTTTATTATTCTACTGGACATACCTACAGAAATTTTGGTTGTTCATTTATTGTTTCTTTCAATGCAATTATTGATATGGCTATTTTTGATGGTTTCCACCAGTTTTGGCCCCCAAAAACACGAATTAGGCTCGGCTTTTCCTTTCAACAGATTATTTTTGATCATTGATAATACCATTTAATTGTCTTGATTCACCTGCTGATACTACTTCTAGTGTTATTATACAAATTTATGGCGATTTCAGACAAATTCCCATGTTTATGACTCATAAAAAATGAATTTCGGGAGCTTAACCCTCGTCAAAACCTCAATTCTTTCCTCTACGGTCAAAATCACCAAATATTCGGTCTTCTTGCTCTAAAAAACATGGAAAACGATACCTCACAAGCTCATGTTCACTAAAACCTCAAAAATCCCTCGAAAACCCCTATTTTTACACCCATTTTTCTCCCATACCACCCCTAGGTGTATTCCGATCGGGCTGCCGTGTTTCGGAGCACAACTAGGACCCAAATGTGACCCGAACTGTGTGCGGAAAAACGGCGATTTTAGACCAAAATGTAACGTAAATTTAAGGCTGAACAACCTCAATTTTCCACTCTGGCCAAAATCGACTTCGTATTCGGTCTTCTCGTCCCCAAAACATGAAAAACGATACCTCAAAAGCTCATGAACCTAACATGTTACTAAAACACAAAAAGTACCTATTTTGTACATTTTGAGGGGGTGTTATAAAATTTTTTGCTGAGCGAATATACATCCTAGGTGTAGTATTCACTGAATAATAAACCAAAATGCAATGTCCGTTCGCCGTATCACGTATACCGGCTTGATTTTAGGTCTAAAAAAGTCGTTCTTTCGCACACCTGCTCCATTTTGGGCCCTAGTTGTGTCCCGAAAACTTTGCAGCCCGATCGGAATATACTCAGGGGTGTTATGAATGAAAATGTATAAAAATGGGTACTTTTTGTATTTTAGTAACATGTCAGTAACATGAGTGTTTTGAGGTATCGTTTTCCATGTTTATTGGGATGAGAAGACCGAATATGAAGTCGATTTTGACCAAAGAGTGGAAAATAGAGGTTCTACCAAATGTTCAGCTCCCAAAATTGACTTTTTATGAGTCAAAAACCTGGGAAACCGTCTGGAACCACCATAAATTTGTATAATAACACTAGAAAAAGTGCACCAAGACGATTAAATGGCACTACCAATGATCAAAGATAATTTGGAAAAAAAGGGAGCGTACCTAATTCGTGTTTTTGGGGCCAAAATTGGTATAAACCATCATAAATAGCTATTTCAATAATTATTTCACATTAAAGAAACAATAAATGAACAGCCAAAATAATAGGTGTGTCATATAGAATAATAAACCCATGTGACAAGGACTTCGCAGCGTTTTTGGAATCTACACACCTTGAAACGGAAAAGAAAAAAATTTGAGGGGGTGTTATAAAAATTGTTTGCTGAGCGAATAAATAGGTGTATTATTCACAGAATAATAAACCAAAAACGTTCAAACACTAGGTAGTTGTTCAAAATCCACAGCTCTAAGTAGGTAGGTACATTTGATGATTTATATGAGCAATTTGGCCATAGTTCATAACTGGTGCTCATCAAACAATATCGTATCTATTTGAATGTAGCAATAAAAGTGAAAAATTTGAAGAAAAAAAGTCTGACGTTGTTAACAGTAGAACGAACATTGTACTATACATATGTAATATCTTTAAATGGTTACGTATAAACATTCGACCACGACTAGAAATTGGTACAAATATATGCGCAGTATGTACCTTAGGAATGGAGAGTTAATAAATCAGTTAGTGTCGATACTACGCAATGAAAAGGTGCTACACATTGCATACGTAAGTAGTGAAGAAATGTACACAGTCCTGCGCTAAAACAATAATTTATTCTTGCAGTTTGGAGAAAATAGGTAGTAAATATAGGTATGTTTTTTCTTCAGATTATAATAATTAGGTGAAGATGAAGACTGATGTGAGGGTCAAAACTTGTAAGGACAGGTTTAATAATTACATCGCGGTAAAAGTAACCAAGTAAAAATAATATAATTCACCCTCGAATAATAGTAAGCACAATTATTCGAGAAATTAAATTCAAACTTTTGGTAACAGGTAGGTAATCTTTTGATTTTTTAGCGAAATATGTGAAAAACAAGTTGTGTTCGTTACGAAGAAGATTTTCACTCCCCATACCAAAAGCTAATCAATAATAATCACAATTTATTTAACTGTCACAACTGAGAAGAATTTGGAGCTTGGTAATTTTACCTTTAATCCCACGATGTAAGAACGTAATTGCTCAGGAATGTATTGATTATTATAGACGTCCAAGACACCAACATGGCCGAGCACCTCTGACATGACAAAATACATTTAATAACTCTCAAAAAACCCGTCAACGCTCCAAGTTTATGCTGATACTGAAATGACTGCCTCAACCACGATTCAAGTTTAGTAAATGAATAATGCAAACTGAAGCTTGACGGGCACTCTAGATGAGTTGAATTAGTTCAAATACCAACCTTAGTCTAATAAAATATAATCATCACAAGGTTTGTATGGTATTATATATATTATGAAATCTCCGAACAGTTGACAGCACAGTGGTGCAGTGGAATATTCCATGGCAGGTAAGAATAATGCCAAAGAAACCCAACTAAGTTCTAATCCAACAAAATTCATTGGTGGACAAGGAAAACGCCGAAAACCAAAGAAGAATTATTCGTACTAACAGAAAATTGCCAAGTGCTTTTTATTTTATCAGCAAAAAAATCAATTGAGCTGTTGTATTTTGATTCACCTACTGTATACCTTAACTTATTATAGGCATACCTACCTAGCGCGAGACGGGTAGAGATTTATAACGAGGCTCAGAGACAACTATTCCGAAAAAATTGTCTTCCGTGCTGAAGCCCAATGGATAAACTTCCTTTGTTCTCGGGACGAAAAGTGGTGGTTGAGTAAGAATCTCCAGTTATAAAATGATCATGTGCCCGACCAAGATAATGAAAGATGTGCGGAGAGGCTAAAGCTGACCGCAACAAAACTTCGCTATCTCTCCCAAGAGCATCAAGGACTCAAGATAACACCAAAGATCGCAATTAATGTTTTTGCAGCTGTCTCTGTCATAACATACTGAAATCTTCGAACGATGGTGTTAAATGAAAAATCAAACCTTGTTTCGGTGTAGAGATAAGAAATGAGTCACGAAGCTCCGAGGGTGCCGAAGAACGATAAATATACTAGAAAACATAATCTAAAATAACATGGAAGGCTTTATTTACCATGCTTGATGAAATGCGTCTGATGTCACCGATAACAATACACAGGTATTCGACTTTCGAGTAATTCACATGCATTTCAAGGCGATGTTAGGTTTCCCATTTTTTGAGGAACTTGTTATCACAAAAAAGTGTAACACCTACATACAGCGCCTCAAAGAACAGTTTTAGGAAGAATTTATAAGGCGAAAAGTAAGTAAGAACTTTCGTTATTAGAAAGGAAAACTAAGATTCGTGCAAAATCAACAGTGTGTTCTAGGAAGGTGGGATATACTTCCGTCGCATCGAAAACCTCGTTGCGGGCGTCGTATGAAAACATTCTCACTGGCACCAACCAGCTAAAAACGCGAAGAAATCAACAACCACATTTTGTTTTTATTTACTGGCGTTATAACATCCCTGGTGACGACATCTGAACTGCATGTTCCAGATTTCCGAAAAGCCGATACCAAACTCGTATTTTCCATTAGCCATCCTAAACTGGCATTGGTGGTGCCATCACTAGCACAAGCGGCGTCAATGGTGGTACATAATGAATTCGAATGATGGGGCATTTAAAATGAAGATGAAAGAATTTTGACGTCCAGAAACAACAATACCAAACTCGTGGTTGTTGAATGGGCCATTACGAGCATCAGTAGAGCATGTGCAAGAGTCAAACCCTGTCACGAGTGTGCACGGTATTCGTAACACAACCTCGGAGTCCTAAGGCCCAAGATCAGCTGTTGATAGGTACATTGCCGACGCCGCCGAAGACCTTACCTGGAGCAAATTCTGATGGTCCAACGAGGTTCTCGGAACAGACAGACAAATACCGATGAAGTCAGAGCCTTGCATTCACCCACTGGGTGTATCCTTGATTATTTATTGAGTACGGTGCATATATATGTACTGTTGATGAATGGACCCAACCTATCGAACCTCCCATCTGCGGTGATCGATTACTGCAACCAAGCATGTGCACCAGGTATGTGAGATTTGTGTTTTAGTGGCATCAAATGAAGTCCTGTGTTGATGATGAGAAATCCATAATAATTGGATTGGTTCTCTTCCTGAATAAACTGAACAATGGTAGGTATGTTCTCGTCAAAGGCAAAAAATGAATCATGATCAACTTTCACTATAAACTGTCGGAATTTCCCGGATGGAGAAAAAAAATCCACATCCACCCAACGGTCAGTGGATAAAAAAGCTGAGATATGAGTGTGTTATATGAGTGTGTTTTTAATGAGTCATGAAGGGTCTGCATCCTGAAGGCAGCCGACACGCAAGCCCATGACGTCATCGAAAGGTATCCACAGCCCAGTAAGGGTACCTTGGTCAGTTGCTACACAAATTGTGAGCTGTCACCCGCATTGTGACATTCCTATGGTATGAGTTGTCAACGAACTTCACTGTACAAAACATAGGTTATGTACATGGGTGCCTACCTACATCAATCGACCAGCATTACCGTAACATGACGAACATTTTTTTTTGGATACGGAATGGCAAGCGATCATGATAAATGCGAAAATTTGGAGTAGATGGAGACGGCGTTTTTGAGAAGATAATATATATTTATAATGGAAAAAAAATCACATTACACAACGGTTTATTATTTTCGATTAAACTATGATGAGGTTCTTGACCGCTGGAATAAGTAAGGTTAAGGTACGAGGTTCCTGAGGTTCGGCCAGTGAAAGCCAGGCGTAAATAATTTTCACTGGGCGAACCTCAGGAACCTCCTACCTTATTTATTATTTTCCTATGAAGATATAACCATGTCCCTTCTGTTTATATCACCGATTTTACGTTTTAGTGTAAGACCCTAAATTAACAGGATCAATATTATTTTACCGGTGGATAGGAACCTACCTACCCACCACGTATATACTTTGTCGCGTGTACACATTTGTATACCCTGTTCCTCGTTAGTAGTTAACATAGAATTATACTACATTATAAAACATCGAATAAAGTTGTGTAATTCGATGGTTGCTAAAATGGCTGATGGCTGACCTTGTTGGGATCGCAGCGATGATAGTGGACAGTGAAAAAATCGAAAAAAGAGACGTTGATGTAAGTGATTTAGCGGAGGGGCCTCGTTTGGGATGCAATTTACTTTCGACTTAGCAATTAGAAGACAGCATGGGTTTCCAAAACTTCACCCTTTGTCCCCAAGTGACTTTGAAGGATTGCTTCAGCTTTTAGGCGGAAAAATAAAGAAAAAAGAAAATAGATTTCACCATTTGAGATTTCACCAAAATAGAAATCATTGCACCACCTTTGAGATTGGCAGTGACACTTCGTTATCTGGCACGTGGAGAATCGTTCACCAGCCCAGAGTACACACTTTTAGGATACGGCTTTTAGGTTGCTCGGATACGGCGCTGCATCGCACCGGAAGTTTTGCGCATGCGCCAAAATCTGTTGTACGTATGTTATTATACAAAATTATACGGCTGATGTATTTAGCCGCACCTCGATCCAGTCAAACGTAAAGCGTAACTACTAGGCGCATTTCAAAAGACCTGACAAGTCATTACCGTACCTATAGCTCGGTTCTCGTGATCTCTCGAGCGCTGTTGTTTTCTCTGGAGCAGTAACTTCGAAATCTTTGTAAAAGTTAGGACCTCATTCAATCCTTCAGTAACCGTAACTGAAAAAATAACTATCAACAAATTGGTAAAGAAAGTAAGTCCCTACCAAAAAATTCAAAATAACGATCTTTCTGGAAATGAAATAATATCACGGAAGTTGATTTTCCCCCAATGCTTAATTCCGAAGGTAAAAATGTATAAATTCCAAATTTTAAATCAAAATTCAAAATTATACATTTTCATAAGCGGCAGCAATACGCGTAAGTATCAAACAGGGTACATTTGATTAAAACTCACGAACATGATTAACATTTGGTTGACATTTCGATTGTCTTCCTGCTGTTCTCGGGGGGGGGGGGGGGGGGGGGGGTAAATCGGCAGCAGTCGTATTAATGGGCCAGAGAATCAGAGATGGGCCTATTCATATTCGTAAATATGAATATGAATATATTCGCACGGCGTATTTTCTATGAATACGAATACGAATATATTCGTATTTACACGTGTAAATATGAATATATTCATATTTACACGCGTAAATATGAATATCTCATATTCACACAAGTTCCATGTGAATACGAATATATTCATATTCACACGAATTTCCTGTGAATATGGTAGATATATATGATGGTATTCAGTCGAATTTCAAGTGGATATGATAGGAATATGTTCATATTCACACAAATTTCGTGTAAATATGGTAGATATCTAGTGGTATTCTCTCAAAGTTCATGTGAATATGATAGGAATATGTTCATATTCACACGAGTTTCGCGGAAATATGGTAGAAATATAATTGTATTCCCTCGAATTTCATGTGACTATTGGAGGAATATGTTCATATTCACACGAGTTTCGTGTAAATATGGTAGAAATATAATCGCGTTCCCTCGAATTTCATGTAAATGTGGTAATAACATGTTCATATTCACACGAATTTCGTGTAAATATGGAAGAAATATAATGGTATTCCTTCGAATTTCATGTAAATATTGTAGGAATATGTTCATATTCACACGAATTTTGTGTAAATATAAATGGTATTTACTCGAATTTCATGTGAATTTGATAGAAATATGGAAGTGATATAATCGTATTCCCTCGAATTTCATGTGAATATGGTAGAAACATGTTCATGTTCACGCAAATTTCGAGTAAATACAATACAATAAATTTAGTAGAAATAGTGTGTTCATGTTTTGGGGGAAAACACAAAAAATTTCACAAAGCTTCCGCTGCTTTACTAGACTCAAGAAAAATGAATAGGTAAAAGCTACGGTTTTCAGTCCAAATACCCCTTTCAACCCTGGTGGGAAGTGTATGTCCCACCATGTTTTTGCACTCATAACCCTGCTAGGACATATATATGACCCAGGAACTACTGCTTCAATTTTCCAATCGTTTTAGGGCCTGTTGAACACTACAATCCTTATTAAGGAACACTACAATGATTAGGTATGAATTCATCATGCTTCTTCCAACAAGGTAGGTAGGAAATGACTGTGGAACAGTTGAGTCCCACCTCAAACGCGCTGAAAAACGGGGGGGACTTGTGCTGACGAAAATAATTATTCCCGGTTGGGCAGTGCAGTGAAGCTTGATTCTCAGCCGGGTTGAAAGGGAGATATTTCTACCATATTTACACGAGATTTGTATGAATATGAACATATTTATTCCTATCAAATTCACATGAAATTCGAAGGAATACCATTATATTTCTACCATATTTACACGAAACTCGTGTGAATATGAACATATTCCTACAATATTTACATGAAATTCGAAGGAATACCATTATATTTCTACCATATTTACACGAAACTCGTGTGAATATGAACATATTCCTCCAATAGTCACATGAAATTCGAGGGAATACAATTATATTTCTACCATATTTCCGCGAAACTCGTGTGAATATGAACATATTCCTATCATATTCACATGAACTTTGAGAGAATACCACTAGATATATACCATATTTACACGAAATTTGTGTGAATATGAGCATATTCCTATCATATCCACTTGAAATTCGACTGAATACCATCATACATCTACTATATTCACATGAAATTCGGGCAAATACCATCATATATATATCTACCATATTCACACGAAATTCGTGTGAATATGAATATATTCGTATTCACATGGAACTTGTGTGAATATGAGATATTCATATTTACACGTGTAAATATGAATATATTCATATTTACACGTGTAAATACGAATATATTCGTATTCGTATTCATAGAAAATACGCCGTGCGAATATATTCATATTCGTATTTACGAATATGAATATGCCCATCTCTGCAGAGAATACAGACTTGGAGGTTTTAAATGCCGAAAAGGCAATAAGTGTGGGGTTGTAGTATACTCTGATCATCTCCCGAAAAAAGCGGCAACTTCCGACATACAAGGAATATACCTACATCTTACTGGTAAACTTCCTTTGTGTAACTAACTTTCCATCCATGTGTTGTCCAACACACGGCCACGATGCGGTGTGGACAAGGTGAGGATATGTGTGTCCCTGTCTTAACTCGGACACTAATAAGTAGCCTCAATCCAATTCAAGCAGTTGATAGGTATACGGTATTATTTTCCATTACTCGAGTAGTTGGCGTCAGAATCATAAAAGCGAGTTAACTCTCTGAAACCAACCCAAACGGAATGAAGATTAGGTTTCCAAGAGACCTACCTAATAGGCAGGTAGGTACCTGAAAAAAATGCGTTATGCAGCGACTGGACTCGAAGTGGGACGATTTTCGGGAGCAGGTATAGACGTGCAGCAGTGGGAAAGGATATCACTTCCCTTGGAACAAAAAGTAACGTGACGGCGAATGGCACAGAGGGATCATCGAATGAAGCGTGCCAGGTGGCACAACGGAGTTGGCGCAATCTAATCGGCAGGTTCGAAGCTTCTTGCATGCCAGCTGAAAATAATGAGGACTGAATTAGATATATACCGAAGAATCACTACGCACTGGTTCATTAGCATTCGTGTTTCATTCGCGATGAAGGAGGCCTGACTCTGATTTCCACAGAACTACGAAATCACACTGCCCTCAGGTGGACACTGCCATGATCATGAAGCGAAATGGATGGCATACTAGGATAGTGTGGATAGTTGGAAAGGATAGTTTTGGCTCCCTTGGTACGAACGCACGATAAAAACGGATTCCAACATGCGATTCGGCGAGGGAAATGTATCCAAAATGTCAAGCAATAAGCGCGAAACCGCTGCAAATTATTACACAACGGTTTATTATTCACCTGCACAGATGCCCCTTCTACTAAGACCACTGTTTTCTGTGGTCAATACCTACCCTCGAGCTCCCCCCTGGAAATCCCTAATTCGAGTACTGGAGCCTGCCTGGGATAACAGTTTCATAAAAATGCGCGGGATTCAATAATTCAATCATTAATTATTATTTGTTGTTGTTCACGAAGCATAAAGTTTGTACAAGTCACAAAAGTACCTACCTATCAAACAAATCCAAAAGAGCCATCATTCCTCAAATGAAATAGGTAACAACAGGGAACAACCAACTCGATTTCATACAGCCATGCGTAAATTACAATCTGGGGGCCTATTCACTAAAATAGATAGTGGAAAGAGATTATGTATTTTGAAAATCTCCCGCCAGAGATAGTCTCCCCTGGGAGACAGTCTCTTCCAATGTCTCCCGGGTTCGTCTATTTTACTGAATAGCTCCAGACACCTTGAGAAAGAGATATGGATCCTAATACACGAAAATGCCATAGTATCCATGAAGTGCGAGATGTTAGTGCCACCGGGAATTCAATTCCTTAATAATGAACGCATTTCTTAGTAATACCTATTCAATGGGTACCTAACTACCTCAATCCATACTCGGACGTTTTTACTCACGAATCAATAATATTATGTACTTATATAAAATTTAATCTTTATGAAATGAAAAACTTTATGATGAAAAACTTTATGAAATAAAAAAAATACAGGATCAAAATTACCGATGTGGTTGCGGATGAACGATGATATTACACGATCACTGTAAAACAAACGAGAAAATAGACCCTCTCTTGCGAGGAAAGACACCTAATTAGCTGTCTCTCAGAAAGAGATCGAGAATGCCAAGATGGCCGCCAACTCTCTCTTTTAGAAGTTACTGAATAACCCTGTCATGGATACTATAAAAATCTATTTTGCCAAAAGAGAGAGTCGGACTTGAAAGAGATGTATGTCTCTTTGGCTTAGTGAATAGGCCCCCAGGTGATCCCTAGCAGTGACATCTGGGCCGGATTTATACAGTTTCATTCATGATCCTGTTTAACGAAGCTTTTCGGTGCAAAGAAACGGCTGGGCGCAAAAATGCTCCGGGTGGTCTCGAAACTCCTTAGTTCGAAATCAATTTAAAATAAAAATGTTAAAAAAACGCGTTCTGAACACTTCAACTCCTATTTTTCACTCTTTAGAGATGACTGACAGTAACGCCGAGCTTCGCGGACCAACTAGACACCAAATGGGACCTAACATACAAACCAAATTTCATTAACCATTAATTCACTTTTCATTACCTAATTTTTGATCATGGTAACTACGGACAGTGCGGCCTACGACGGCGGCGGACGGACTGAAATTTTTTTAATTGCATTTTCGGATTCGGTTACATTTCGAGCTGAAAATTGGCAGACTGGTTTTCAAAAGTGCTGAATCTGAGTTTGAACTGAAAAATGCGAATTTACAACACACGCAAGTTCCCAAAAATCATGAAAAATTGGGCTGAACCGTTGAATGTTCTTTATTTATATTCCGAAGGAGTCGTCTGAGACTTTTCCAAGCTACAACATCCCTCGCTCAAGGATTAATAAAAGCGCACGACTAAAAAGCCTTGGATTGCCACTTTTTCCAACATGAGTAGGTACACGCCCCACACATTTGGACGTTTGCATGCGAAAAATACGGAATTTGCACGATCTTTACGGTATTTATTTATCGATAATTAGGTATGTATGCAAGCTCGGTAGAACTGGTAGCTGAAGGAAGATATTATTCAATGGAATGAATAACTCACGCTAATAATACAGAACGTTCAATAATCAAGGACGGTAAATCAATCACACTTCAGCAGCCTCCGCTAATAAATTTAATACGAAAGATATCGAACCATGTGAGGAAACCAGAATAGTCTCCTGACCCCCCACAAAAGCTCAGTTTAAATTACGGATAGATCAATGGATTGCTCCACAATTATTGGCAGGAGATCTCAGGATGATAATTACATCAATTAAGCCGTTTACATAGGATATGTTTTAAACATTATATAGCGGCGTTCTGGAATAATGAATCTCAAGCACCCGTCTTTTAACGTGGAGGTTATTAAAAAAACTGAAATCCCGAGGGTATTTTCTCTGTGCAAATACGTAAGTACGTGTTTACGAATGATCCGAGAGACTTCGCCTTCATCGATAATCAATTAGTGAACCGGTCATATCCTCACCTACTTCCATAAACGGACTATGACCGTTTTATGGTATTTCAAGACGATCTGCTGGCAGCCCAAAGACTTTTGTTTACGGTACCACTTCCATCACGATGATCTGATTCGATATCTTGCAGATAGTTAAATGTCGTTTCTCCTGAGCAACATATTATGATACATCCACAGGAATACCACATAAATCCCCTCCCCCGTTATTGCAGACGCTTAAAACATAAGAGACGTACGTAGCGGACATTCAGTTACAGAAAGGTGTTGAAAACAAGAAGGAAGTTCGAATACGAACTATTTCACAGCGATATGAGAACAGCGTTTGAAAAACGATTTCTGGGGTTATGCATCTACCTACACAATCATGTAGGCGCGGTTTCTCATAAAACTGCTAATAAGACTGGTGATGGTCTGGACGATTCAAATTTTGAATACCTATATCATACTGCTTCTATATCACACTGCTTCTAATACGAATACTACGAACATGCCAACGCTTGACATCAACTGCAGTTACGATGAATTATTATACCGTACAGAACGTATAGCACATCGCCATACGAAATTAATTTTGTTTCAGGTTTGATGGGGTGGCTTTTACTTTTTTTGTGAGAGCCCTTAGGGATGGAAACAGGTACCCAACAACTACGCATATCCTGGGACAGCCATTGTTGTTTTTCTCCTTCAGATGGAGACGGGAAGATAAGTCCGCAAGGCTCGACAAAAACCTGTTGGTTTAGGGCCTTTGACACCGGAGAATTGCTCAATAACTCCAATACAGGTTCTTCAACTTGGGAAACCTTCTATTTCCGCCCCCAAACGAGCTGTGACACTAATCATCATCCCATAATTCTGAGGTATCCTCCCGTTTCTACGCCTCTACGCCCGCACGCGACTCAACTTGAATAAACTGTAAAAATTCACAAGCTTAAATCCTGCAAAGTGTAGCAGAAAAATCAAAAAAGCTATTGGAGACCACCTGAAAGGAGAAAGCAGGGAGATATATTTTTAGGAGGTAACTTCGGGTTCGCGATCTTGTCCCGAATTTTGGTTAGTAACCGTTGCTCGTATAATGTGCACTCATCTCCATAAACGGTATCTCGTTGTAGATACCAAAAAAGGAAAACTATTCTTACTATCCACACATTGTGAAACTTCAGCACTACATGTGGTCAAACAGTGCTTGCTGTTTTCCATATATCATCATAATATCTACAACTAAACCTACTTGATAATTTCGATACTGTAGATTCTACAACAGTAATTCAGATATTATGATGATGTATGGAAAACAACAAGCACTGCTGACCACATGTACTGCTAATGTTTCAAATGTGTGGATAATAAGAATAGTTTTCCATAATTTTGTTTAGCTTCGTAGGCTTCCAACGTAGAGTAAGCTCGATAATTAAAAATTAATGTCCTAAATCAAAATTTGTTTGATGAACTTTCTGAATAAATTTCCGAGTCAGTGAAGTTTGGTTCACATGGGTTGGAAATCAGGGAGGCAACTCGTTGCGACAACGCGTTTGCCGGAATATTTTCTGCAGATGCTCACATGGCAGTACGGAGATAGAATCTGTGAGCGGAATCTTAGCAAATCAAATAATTTCGAATTCCAATATGGCGCAAACATCCGAACGGGAAAGGATTGCGCAGTAACATCTGCGAAGATTCGGCAAGGTTCGGGCAGCGGAAAATATATAGAGATCTTGATATAGCATCCATGTGATGCGTTGCCGTAATCCATTTTGTGTTGGCCAATAGCACTGCAGAATGATTGGCCATACCGGATTGCCTGCCCGTCTTGCCACCCCAAGACTACCAATTCAACCGATTTTGTTGACATTTACAGTGACCATCCACATATCGCAACTAGAAATCATATCCATATCCTGAGCTTTGGTTCTATCAACAAATATTTTCAACAGGATGTTAGGTACTTTGAATGAGCTCCTGGGGTGGGTAGCATAAGCGCGAATCCCTCGGAATGTGTTTCAAAAGCGCGAATTTTTGTATATTCAAAAGCGCGAGGTCCTTAGCTTGGGTTTGGTGGCAAATGCGCGAGCTGTAACGGTGACTCAGTAACATTTACTTGGTAACAGCTCACGGTTCAAAGCTATCCCGTGAATGAGCAGTTTGTTTGGGACTTCTGAATAGATTAGTGGAATGCATTGTCAAGCGATCTGGATGCTCGCTAGCGTTCGCATCTCAAAAAAGATAAACAATCCCAGAAACTATCCCGTGAATGAGCAGGTTGTTTGGGACTTCTGAATAGATTAGTGGAATGCATTGCCAACCACCAGTATCCGAACTACTAACGGTCCCGAATCGTACCATAGACTTAGAATAAACTGTTTTCCGACTAACTAGGTTCTCAATTGTTGGTTACCTCGCGCTTTTGACACATACTGAGGTGGCGCTTTTGATAATAAAAAGTACTCCTACCACTCGCGCTTTTGCAAATAAAATCATGGTTATATTTGGCTACCTCGCGCTTTTGAAAATCACCGAGCTCCTTGTGGCCACAAGGCCATATTATGTAATGCCCACTTTAACACTCAGCAAACAAAACTGCGAATACCTATTAGATATATCTACAATTAGAAATAAGATATAACATTAGTTTTACAGCAGTTTCCCAAAAAGGTTAAAAGTGAGTTGGTAGGTAGGTACGTAGATCCGATGCATTCTACCTCTGATATCCACAACCGGTATTGTTCCCACTATAAATAATGATAAATAGAAACCACTGGCAGCTTGCGTACCATTATAGCGCGTGAACTTGACCCAAATGCTGTACCTTGTAGATTACTTAGTCGATTTTAATCTGCGGACATAATGTAGATTTGTTCCGAAGGCCAGCCGAACCGAGAGGTGGTAACCCGCTCCTGCAGTTCCCTCGGTCCAGATGCCATATCTCAATCGTTGACGCCTTTGTTGACCAGGGAACATAATTTATTTTGAGTTTCTCAAGGTTTCATCATAGTCAAATCATCGAACGACAGTGGATTCGGATGGATCCAACGCACAAATATCAGAGCTAAATGAAATAATGAAACATACAATTAATGAATACCCCGTACTTTATGGGACGGCATCGCGCAAGATTCTCTACATCGATGATTTTTAACCAACATTCCGGGGTACTGCGCTCGATGGATAAGCACCTATATATCTGCAACCTGAATGAACGATGAACATCCGACGAATGATGAACATTATTCCCTATTCTAGTCGAACGGAAGGCAGTCATATCGCAGTCAATCATTCTTGATTTCAACATTTTACCAACCTATTTCTTATCGAAACATTCAATAAGCGGTTCAATTGGTGACGTTCAATGATTACAAGAGAGAAATCTGCAGTTAGCTGGTGACCTGAGAGAAAGGGCACGGGTAACACTGACTTATTTACACTCGAGCGGACACTGTATTTATACAGATCTCTCATAAAGCTCCAAACAACAACCGCAGCACACGACATTGCGTTTCAATGAATAAAAACGTTTGTTACAGTCATTTCTAGGACTGATCTCAGAGGTGCAGCTGGTTGTTTGACCCTGACCGTGATGCTGGTATAGTGCGCAACGAGCATGCACCAGATGGGCTCGCAATATTTGTCATTAGTCTAGAAATACTAGTCATCGAGTTACCGAGCCCGTGGCACCCGAAGTAGTCACGAATTTTGTAGGGTGAACGAGAAATCTAATATGCACAAGAGAAACAACGTCTACATAGATAGTGTTTGACACGAATCTGGGATGATGATAAGAACGAACAATATTACGTCTTCGTTTTGTGCATCCATATTGACATTTCATCAAATGATCAGTCAATAATATAAAATAGCGTCAAAATACCCTTAATAGAGTGGAATTAATTAATTAAAAAAAGATTCCCGATCAAATATTTATTTATTTGAAAATGAGCAAGCCCAATTACACGGTTATATAAATATTGCAGTGCAATGCATGCGGACACTCCCTGCTCCACGAAGACGTTACCATAATGTTCAGAGGATAAAAAATTAATACGTATAACGCTAAGGGGTCCTCAATATGGGTTGCAAAGGTTTCATTCAAATCGAATCGTCCTTATAGCTATTTCTTTACAATTAGCCCGCTTCCTCCACCCTCCCACGATTTTTGGAATGACGGTTACCCGTGGGTGGGTAGTGCACGTTGGAATATCCCCATAATTATTTCTCAGATCAGTCCAACTATCAGGTTTCGCGTAGTCTACAGACAGCGAGAAATTGGAGATATTTAATAGCCGTCAAATAGGGTACCTACTCATTGACCGGTACCTACACAAAAAATCCTCCGAAAAATGGGTGAGCATACAACGGTAGAGAAAGCAGAAGATTCTGATCTGCGGATTCCATGATTTGGATTAAATTAAACGCAGCTACCAACAATTGATTTTTTAACTGGTTCGAGAGAAAACCACCTACGGGAGTATGCATAGGTTAATACAACTCAAATTATTACTTTTCAAACAACAAAATGGCTGTCACGTCAATAACATCCAAATTACCCAGAATATAGCCCAGAACCATGGATGGCCGTTCCAGTTCGGCGAGCTGGTGCGTGGCTAACTCACGGACTTTTACACTTTCATCAATTCTATGGATTTTTCAATTCTCCAAGTCATTTTGTTTTATTTTATTATTAAAATAAAAAATTCTTTTCGGTACTTATTTTTTTACATCATCATCAGACGTGTTGATCTGAAACCAGAAGTGTTATTTTTATTTTGCTTAAACGTATGACAGAATGTTGTAAAATGCCTGGGTAATCAAGGATGGGAGCAGGCGGATCGGAATACTACGCTGCACAACGGCTTGAACATCGAGGAAGCCTCAAGCTACAAGTGGCTGCACTCCTGAAGAGGAAGAAACTTCAAGTCAGCTTGGGATCAACACTACTCGACGAAGAGGAAAATACCTGTAATCCAAATGGTAGGTGAATATTGACCTCGTTTTATGGATAGCCCTAGCAGGAGATTATTGGGTGGGGGAGGGGGGTAAACAGGAGTAATGTGTTAGGGGATCAATGAGTCAGTATTTTTTTCCTGGAGGTATAAATGCCCAAGAAGGAGAGTGGTGCCAAGGGGCTGGTCGGTCCTAAAGAAAACTGTGGGCCCTTACTCAGTTTTTTCATGGTGAAGGCTGAATAGATTCGAACCCAGAAGCATTGCCGAAACATGTGCGTGCCACACATCGCATGAACACATGTTCAGAAACAATGTACCTTCAAGCAGAACACCAAATACAGATGGAACAATAAAAGTGAAAAGACTGCGTAGAAATTACGGAAGACGTATGGAAGCTTGAAGATCTCTCTATACCAAAAAGTTAAATATCAAGTCATTTTTGGCTTCGAAAAATATTATATTCTTTCAAGAATGTCTAAAGTTATTCGCGAACAAGCGACAGGAAAGGGGGTTACAAGTTTCTTTTCACTATCCCTCAAAATCTTAAAATTCATGGGCATCAAGCCCATTCATCAACTGGAAACTCCAAGAAGCTGTCTCATGAAGTCCAGGAACAATGGAGTTATGCTACCCGATTAGAGAAACAATAGAATGCAATTTCATGTACGGCAACGCCATTTCTTAAACAAATCCTGAAGCTCAAGGTCATGCATAGTGGAAGACAGTCTACCCAATGACCTAAATCTCCACGATGAAATTCCCTCATATTCACCTTGATTTCAAAAGTACACTCAACGAAGACAGAGAAATCCTTTCAAGACAACAAGCGATTTAGAACTGAGATGTTGCCGAAATGCCTACTAAACAAGTTAGAAATGACCGTCATCAAGTTGAACTATGGTTTCGATCCTCCAACCTAAAACCTCCCACCAAATTAGTGGCAAGCCCAGCGGACCGGGGGCTGGGTCAAGAGATGATAGGTGAGATCCAAGTGATGCTTAACATATACCTGGTGCTTTTAACATATACCTGTGCTTTACTGTGCCTTTACGGTGCCGAGTCTTTTCAGCACAATGAGGAGTATCCATGACTTCTGTTTATTTTTTAAATGAAACTGGTTCCATTCTACGGATTTTGAGGCAAACCGCACTCTCCTGCGATGAATAGTTTTTTTCCAAGATTTTTTTTAAAGATTCCAACACTATCTACCTCTGGAATGGGTAAGGGGGTCCCGCCCAGGCGGGAGGGGTGCAATGACGTCACTCGTTGCAGAAATTTTGAAAGCTCATAGAAAAAGAACTATTCACTGTAGTTCACTAAAAATTCTTAGAATAGAACGTAATTTCATATAAAAATGGACAAGTAACAAACAGAAGTCATGGGACTCCTCACTGAACCTATTAAGATTACACAATTTTAAAAAAACTGAATCAAATTTGCGACTGGACAGTAGTGGCACTATGAGTAGCACTACCAGCACTCCTCCATAATTAAATACAAGAAGTAAGGGGTTTTCTGGTGTAATGATGACAATCATTAGGCTTCGGACAGGCTTGCAGATATTTTTCTGCCCTAGCACAATGATTTTCGGATCCAAATAGTGTAGCACTATACACTTACTCAAGGATCAAGCACACAGAAAGTTATTTTTATTGGCGTCATACAACTAGACAGCATCACAGAAACCCATTTTTATTATTCTTCTGAATGGAAACCCCTTCTGCGTAGATCACCGAATTTCTAAAGACATCGATGATAAGACCCTGATTTAGTGAGGCCGTTATTTGGGTGGATATCTACTCACGCACATACAAAAACACGACAAAAACCAAACCAAATTCGAAGTACACACTAACGTTCGGCACTAATTATTGAAGTTACGAGTACATAAAAATGCATTTTTCCACCGCCCCCATCTTCCTGACGCGACGCGCCTCGAACTCGCATCCCGGTAACTAACCATCTTTCTTCAAATGAGGTAATAGCACCGAACAATCGCTTTGATTTCATAAAGCCATGCGTGATTATAGTCAGCAAAGCCAGCCTACCAATGCTAGGGGCTGGATGTTAAAGTATAATTCACACTCATAATGACTTTCCGGTACAATTTTCAGGGCCTTACTGCGAACGAACGACTGGACGTACAACAGGTACAATGCTCCGAGGGGGTTCATGAAATCCTGTAGTTCGGAATCAATTTAGAAAAATCGTAAAAACCGTATCTACCCCTCTACTGAAAGTTTTGGAGCTACGGCGTTTTGAAAATTGGCCGTGTATGACAGTAACGCCGAGGTTCAGAGCAACTAAACCCCAAATGGGAACTAAAACCAAATTTCATTAACGGTAACTAAGGAAAGTGCACAGAAGTACGGCGGATGAACAGAAATTTTTTTATTACATTTTACGAGTCTACGCACCTTGAAACCATCAAATGTAAAAGGATTATTATTATTATTATTATTATTATTTTTTTTTTTTTCATGCTCGATTCCGAAAGTTCATTACTTAGTGAATCACAACTGCTCATCAGGTCTGCGGAAAGGTTTGCTCACATAGGTTTGATTCACATGAAACTAATAAATAAATTTCAATTTAAAAAAACACGGATTGTAAAACTGCACAGCACCTGTCCAACAGGCCTTTTGAGAGCTGTCGTTTCTTCACCTTGAACTTGCATCTTAGGAACACCAATTACGGGCCGTAACGTGCGAGGCGAAAAAACTGATTATCCCAATAAGGCACTCGGGGAAGCGGGGTAAAAGTGAATGGCCAAGACCTCATAAAAGAAATGGGATGTGTTTGTCGACGGGACAAAGCGAAAATAGTGCAGGGAGACGGATGATGCTCCTACGACCGGAGCGTACGTGCGTGACATCGGATTCTGACTTGTCTTACAACCTGCTTCTGAGCTCGTTTTTTACTTGCCTCATTCCTTTTTTCCTTGCCTACCTCTCCGCGTGTAATGACACACGATGCTACCGTCTTAACCGCAGGGTAATACATGGCTTGCGGGCCGAGAGCTTCATCCATCGCGAAGGGCAGCAAAACTCATGTTCGTCGAGTCTTGTCACGTCATAACGTGTTCCCACGTTCCCATCTACTATCATCTCCTGAATATCCATCAGAAAGTTCAAACTCAGTGAAAACTACCTTTAACCAGGTACCTATGCTGTCACAGTCATGAAATAGGTAATGGAATGAAATATTGTGAATTTTCCAGTCCGGACTCCTAGTAACGGAAAAATACGACTAGCCTGTACCTAAGTAAAATAAGAAAAATAAAATGATATTGGTACCTACAAGGATAAATAATTAGCCAACGAACTAGTGATACTGCTCTCTCAAATAGGTAATTAGATTAATGAGGATAATTTATTGTGCTTCTGATCACAGCAAAGTAGCGGAAGCGTTGAGACAAATTTAAGGGATCTATAACAACATCATTCCTGTAAGAATGCTCACTCAGGCAGTCAACGATGGTTAAGTGATTGAATCCTCTTACTACGCTCACACCAACTATTTGCCGTAGGATATGGCTAGAAGTCCGAATTACCGTTCTTACAGGCTAAACAAAGGTAGCTCCGCACGATACTTCAACCTCCATGAATCATTCATTTTGACTAAATTTCAAAATGGCTTGTATATTCACTCGGACGCCTTACGAATACTACATCCACACATTATCCATCTTCCTCGATTGATAAGTGGGACCTCATGTCAACTTCGCACGAATTTCTATGAAGTTTAGGACCGGCTCATAGTACAGATCCGTTAGCTTGAATCAGCTCTAACCATTTTCCTAGTTCCTAGAAGAAAAAAAATCACACTGGACGCTAAGGCGTCCTCGTGTGCGTTACTCGTGGAACCATAGCTAATAATATTTAAGATCTGACAAGTTGGCGAGAGTACCTAACGACCATTCTGTTCCGAAGGCCTCTCAATTCCATCTCGCAACACAAGGTCTGCCCAGCATTGTGAAACACTTCGGACTCGCAAGCCACTTCAACGTGCTTTACACCTAATTTCAACGGTGTTTTATAGACTTAGTTATAACAGCTCAATTTCATTCAGATATTATGTACAGTAGTCAACAGTATAGGATCTAGGACAGCAGTCACTATAGGATCTAGACCAGAATACAGCCATGTAGATGTAGAAATTATTACCAATCAGTTGAAGGAAAACTGGATGCTACATAGCCCTGATGTGGAATACCACCAACGAAGGTCTCACAAAATCACTCTGATACGCAAACTCCCAGAAACCAAATTAACCAAGCACCAACACTGGAAACAGCAACGGGCTAACCTTCCAGAGTTCTTTGACTTCTCTGCGACCGCTTCTGTTTTATATCGTATTACGTCACTTCTTGTGGTCTAGTTGTGAACATAATTACCGCTATATATTCCTTCCGGCGACGTGTGGTCTTGACACTCAACGGCTTTTTCAAGGGCGGCCGTGGAATCATACGTCCCATTAGCGGGAAATCCTCACAAGTCGTCATTTAATATTAATCTATCGAATTGTCCTTGACACATATCAACAATCGGCGACGTTTCGATCTACCAAAATAATATTGCTCTTGTTGGTGAAACTGAGCTGATCCAAATTTATTGGTGACTTCAATCGGATTATGGAAGAATTTAGACGACTTATTATGACCTACTTCTAGTAGAAGGGGACACATGAAACGAGATACAACGAATATACATATCACAGAGACAAATTATAGTGTTAACAATAATGAACAGAATGAATCTGATCCAAGTTTAGATATTTCTACACACATCGTTTCGAGTTTTAGGAAGAACTGCGAGAAGGGACGCCACAACAGTCAAGATTCAGCTCATGAACGAGGAGCTGAACCAGAATTTGTAACAAGTTTAGTAGTTCACCTTACTGAACCAGCTACTGCCAAAGTTTAAGCAGTTTCTTAACATATGTCCATGGATTACATGGCTCGGCCTAGGTACTACGGGTACAATTATGTGTCCTATGTCGCTTTAATGTGCTTCTTCACTTCAAGTTTGCATCCAGAATATCGAACATGTAATATTAGACAGTGAATTTTGAGAATCCTAACCCCAGCGGGAGGGGCTCTTAGGGGTTAGTAGCATAATTTATGTATCCTTGATTTGAGTAGCTTCACTAAAGTATTCTTACCATGCTGTGTGTTTAGAATGCATTGCCACTGTACCATTGAATCTCATTGCAAATAATTAAATGTAATAACAAATAAATGCAATTAATATATATTTTTTTAAAATTAGCTGTCGTGTTCATAATAGGTCATTTTGTAGGATGGATATTTTCTAGGACAGTTCGAGAAAGGATTTTTTTCAATTAGCAATCTGTGAAATTAAGAAGCGACATTACCTGTAAAAAAACAAAGTTTGAACAATGATCTAAATACATGAACAAAATTAAAGGCAGATGGTTTGTTTGAACCAATGTTTCAAACGGGTTTCATTTGCGCATGCGCAGTCGCTACTACTGATATGAATGCGAAGAAATTCGCATGAGACAACTACGCCGTAACCCTGAATTACCTACCATTAAAATTTGAGCCAATTTGGACCACTGGGTAGTGAGTTATGGCCGTTGCGCAGAAATCGCTTGCGCGCGCGCGCACACACACAACAACGCCGTATCTGACCCCCCCCCCCCCCCCCCCCCCACCCAATCGTGTTCAACGTGGTGGAAAATGGGGGATTTTGCTTTCCCCCCATACCAATAATGAACAGTTCTTATTTCTTATTTCTTTATTTCACGGGACAAGCCCAATTACATTCTATAAAATCAATCAGTAAGTCATTCTAATCAGCCTAACGAATTCTAATGCCTAACAAATGTAAAAACGAAAACACCAACCAAAAGCTTCTCCAACCAACCCTCATCACGAACGTTCTCAATACCTTCCGAAAATTCTTGATATTTATTACGATACCCTAGGCATGTAGTACAGGCGTCCAAGAAAATGTCACTCAAACCAAGTCAGAAATTGAAGTTGGTATGAATCCTGGATCAGATATTGGACAAGTTTCGGTTCAAGAGAAGTTTTGTCTCTTCAACACTATAAATAAGTAGCAAGTTCTTTTTGCGAGGTCGTAAAAATAGAAAAATGTAAAGCCCAGTAAGTAGTACAAGCACAATTTGAAGAGGAAGTGTTTTGTCGTAGGTATACCTTACTCTCACATTAATCTCAACTGGGAAGACCCATTGTTTCTAGTTATTGCAGTAATTTTCTCCAGGCAAGACGAATCCTTGATGACCAAGGGGATCCACCGACTCCTGCAGGACTAGAAAGTTCACTCGAGGAGGAGCAGCGGTCAAGGGCACGTGTGACGAACCCTCCTCAGCCCTGTGCGCTTGTGGATAAATCTGAGTATACATGACTCCCGTAATGATCTTTCCCTTCAACAGCATCGTGATGGTGCATCCAAACCCGCATCTCTCTTTTCCATTGTGTTACGAAGAAATACCGCGGGAAGGAGGTCCGGACAGAGGTTTTTTTCACGCAGGAAGGTCGCTAACCGAATGATGGGTTTTTGCCCTTACAGGCAGTGATAACCTACCTATTTACCCACAGTGCAAGCTGTCTCAGAACATCACCGCGATCTTCTGTCTTCCACAAAAACAACATTGGGTACCAAGCAGTAGCCGAGCGTGGGCTCTAAAAATGGTGGGGAACCAAACCAGAACATAAAACCAACACATTTGTCTACAAAATACCCCGAGGCAACAACACCCTTCCCTTATTTACTGATTGATATTCAGCAAAGCTATCTCTTTTAATCAACAAAAGCCACCGAATTCATGTGTTACAAAAATATAGTAAACTAAACTACAACAAAACAATGACCCGTCGTCCGATACCTACTTCAATGAAGAAGCTAGGTAATTATCTGTGTGTTACGATCGCACAAACCACAAACAGCAAACAGGACAAAACGCATGGAGGTACCACAAATACAAATCTGTCATCGGAACCCGACCGGACGCAAGTGTACAACGTTTTACGCAAAAAATTGAAAACAGGACAAAGAAATCGAATGTGATTCACGAGACAAAAAAAACACACAAAAAACAGAAGATGAAGAAGCATCTCGTATCGAGGTAACAAACTGAATCGAAGGGATCGAATCGACTGTGAAAAGGAACGATTTTGGGGTGGAAATCATATTCTGGCGATAGGAGCCAAAGTGGGCGTGGCGAACAACATTTTTACTCTACTGAGCATGCGTGGACGGGCCACTTTTCTCAGTTGCCATTGGAACACTAGGTCCCAGGACCTACCTGCCAGTTTCAGGAGCCCAGGTTTCGATTTCGATTGCAGGGCATCGAACTACTGCACTGTCGCTTTATTCCGATAACATGCTTGGTCTATGGAGCTAACATTAAGGAACCACCATGGACGCTCTACTAGAATACTGAATATCCATAGCTGTGGAATTGAATATCCCAAGTGGCCTTATGGACGCAACGCCCCTGGTACCAAGTAATAATCATCACACATTGAGGACTATCACAATGTTTCTGGCAAAGATGATGGAAGCCACGATTTAGGTATAAATACCTACGAATAGTAACAGGTACATGGTATTGCCTGGCTGTACCAATGATGGAGGTGTGCATATTCATAATTTCGATCTCGACGTGGAACAATAAAAAAATCCAAAGACGAAAGCACATCGCTCCACAAACAGCGCGAAGCAAAAAGAAAAACTACTGCACCTAGATAAGGAAACTATTTAAAAAATCATATATTAGATAACAATGTGAGTGAGCAAGAGATGGATAGCAATTTCACGTAGGGACCAATTATTCAGCACAATAAACTGCGAGCGCATAGCTCAAAACCCTGACCAAGTAGTAAATTATAAGGTATAATTTTCGTCATTAGGTAGGTAGGTACGTCCGCATATCCAAAATAGCTATCGCTCTCAACCAAAAGAAGCAGTTGGAAACACTAAACAACGAAATATAGGAATCAGCGGCAATTTCCCTACTAGTTAACTACTACTATATCAAGAAATCAAAAATTACGACGAAATAAGAACAAGATGAATATTTGAGGCTTTCAATGAAACGAATCATCCTGATTTTTTAATTTTTTTCCTCGAAATTTGCAAAAATGTAAGCATTAAGAATAGGAAATGTTTTCAATTGGCTCTGTGATCATACGAATGGGCGATTTCCGTGTGTAGGATTTTTTATTTTTGATCTCAGAATCGGATTTACCACCCTTCAACCCCCCCCCCCCCCCGCGACAATGTTCAGAACTGCTCAGAACTCTGTGCAGGTTGGGCAACAAACGGATTGAAAGAAAACGAAATGACGCCATAAGTGGATGATGCTGAGGGTTCCCCCGAGGCGGACGCGGGGGTGAGGGCCTTTACCTATGACGTCATTTCGCTTTCTTTCCACTTTTATCGCCCACGTTCGACCATCGGATACCCCTAATGTAGCACCTTTTCGGAAAGCACATGCCGAGGTCTTTTACTTGAGAAAATAAAACAAAATCGGTGAAATTGCCCATTGGAAGACCTCCCGAGTAGGTAGAGCATTACCCATTCTATCCCTCGTGTAATGCCTGGGCGAAGACCACTACCAGCACAAAGCTTACTGGTAATAACAATGGCGGAACATGAGGGTAACAGCCATTTGAAACTGATTGGTTACAATTCAATTTTCAACAACGCACACATTCAAAGGAAAAATTTAACGATTTTAGACAACATTATATGCACTAGTTCCAGTTTGGATTGAAATACAGGAAATATATCCTTGCCAGCCAATGGCTGTTCACTGAATCAAAGATCAAAATAGGTCGAATGCAGCGATGGTCGGGGAGAGCTCCAAGCAATGGGTACTAATGCGCTTATTCCTTACGTCTGAGCAGGTTGAAAAGTGATGGGCGATTATGGAACTTCTCAGGTAGATGTATACGGGAGGACCTCACCCTCTTCAGCTCAAACACAGAGAATCTGCCGTGGAGACGGCACTACCATTTTGTGGAAGGTAAGGAAAAAGAGCGAAAGAGTCATCGATGAACTAGAGAAGGATGGAAGATGCGGAGGGGAACTACGAGTACTACTATAAGAAGAACCATCTGGTGTTAAAGTAGAACCTGCAAGGAGAGACACAATGGGAAAGCGCCCACCTGTCTGGCAGGGACCCTTCCGAGTCAAAACGTTGGAGCATGAAGAAAAAGTCCCTTCACAACCTGAAGGGAAGGGAGTGACTAGTCACCAGTGAAGTCTACAACTAAACGATTCAACAACAACTATGCCGCTTCCCTTATCATACTAAAGCGAGCAAAAAATTTAAAAACTGCGCACTAAATGTCCATTTCCTGAATAAGTAGGAATGATGGAGTAGGTGATGGAGTAAATTGAAAAAAGTTCAAAACACCGACAGCAAAGAAGTTGATGCATACACTGTAACGCACAAGGGGCCGCAAACAGGTGGGTGCACTTTTTTCTTTTTTTTCAAATAAATCTACTGATCGCACTAGAAAGAAGAAGAAAAAAAACTGACTAAAAAAAACTATATAAAACTAAAAAGTAAAGAATAATTTTTATGATGAACAAACGTAATTTTTTCAAAACCCATACAACAAATTTTTCGAAGACTGCGCCAAATTTTAACTGAAAACCACACATACAGCCTTTATATTGTATCCCTTGGTTTTATACACTTGGAGCAGACTTCGAAAATTTTGTTGTATCGGCTTTGAATAAATTACGTTTGTTCAGCATAAAAATTATCCTTTACTTTTTAGTTCTATAGGTACAGCTCTTTTGAAGTCGGGTTTTCCTGTGGTAAATAGTTTAAAAATTACTGTAACAAGGTGTTCGAATCTCCCTGTGGTTATGGTATGGGGAAAGCCTACAATTAGATAAGGCTAGCATAAGCCGGACAAAGCACTATCCAAAGCGGCTGGATTTGGTAAAGAGCTGGTAACGCTAGCTTTAACCGGCTAATGCAGCCGGATACATTATCCAGCTGCGGGCTTTACCCATAACAGGTATATTTGCATACAACGTCAATAACGAATAAAACATTACAGAAAATGAAAAATAAAATGGGGTCAGAGAACACTAACACCACCCAAATACCGTAGCACCGATACCAACCATATATCCGCGGGAATCCATTTGGGTGTTTAGCGACACTTTTCGAGACAATAATTACTGTCACGGGACAGATAACGGTGGAGACCGGAGGACGAACAGCATGTGGGCGCTTCCTAGCTAGATACCTATTTTCTACGCAAATGCCAAGAGCCATCTCGTATCGTCTCACGACTTCCTGGATTGTGATGGAACAAAGTGAGTTAACGGTGGACAGATTTTAATGAGGGCTGCCTGCTGCGCTAGCAAACACATCTGCCACTTCTTCATCTGATCGAGCATATCAACAAGAGCCAGAACTGGAATATAATACAAATCACGTTTGAATCCTCGAATAAAAAACACTGCAAAGTCCTTGTCACATGGGTTTATTATTCATGTTTGCTGTTCATTTATTGTTTCTTTCATACGCAATAATTGAAATAGTTATTTTTGATGGTGTCCACCAATTTTGGCCCCCCAAAACACAAATTAGGCTCTGTTTTTTTAAAAATAATGTTTTATTTTACAGATTATCTTTGATCATTGGTAGTGCCATTTAACTGTCTTGATTCACCTGATAATACTACTTCTAGTGTTACTATACAAATTTATGGTGATTTCAGACAATTTCCCAGGTTTTTGACTCATAAAAAATGAGTTTCGGGAGCTTAACCTTCGTTACAACCTTAATTCTTCACTCCTCGGGAAAAATCAACCTAATATTCGGTCTTCTCGCCCTAAAAAACATGAAAAACGATACCTCACAAGCTCATGTTCACTAAAACCTCAAAAATCCCTCCAAACCCCTATTTTTCTTCCATAACATCCCTGGCTGTATTCCGATCGGCCTGCCGAGCTTCGGAGCACAACTAGGACCCAAATGTGTCCCCACCCAAATGGGGACCCAAACTGTGTGCGGAAGAACGACGATTTTAGACCAAAATTTAACGTAAATTCAAGGCTGAAATTTCGTTAGAACCTCAATTTTCCACTCTTTGGTCAAAATCGACTGCATATTCGGTCCTCTCGTACCAAAAAACATGAAAAATGGTACCTCAAAGGCTCACGTTACTAAAACACAAAAAATACCTATTTTAGACCCATTGTTCACTCATAACACCCTTGGGTATATTCTGATCGGGCTGCAAAGTTTCGAGACACAATAGGGCCCAAATGGAGCATGTGTGCGAAAGAACGAATTTTTTAGACCGAAAATGAGGCCGGTATACTTGATACGGCGTACGGAAACTGCATTTTCTGAATCTAGGCACCTTGAAGCGTAAAAGAAAAAATATTGAGGGGTGTTATAAAAATCTTTTGCTGAGCGAATACTTATTCACTGCATTATTCACAGAATAATGTTGACTGATTTGGGATCAGGGGCATTAACGACTGACGTATTAATTACAGATTTGATTGGTCATAAGGAACCTTTTGGCTAGTTCATATGGAACAACTTTCCACCTGGAACGTGCTAAACAACACAAAATGTTCTCGGAGAATTTGATAACGAAGAACAAATCTCATGCCATTAAAGCAGGGCCAGACGGAGATTTGGCCTTGACGTCGAACTACGGGTGAACAGTTTTTCGAATTATATATATTCGGGGTAAGGACAAACCACAGAGCCCCCCACCAAACCTCAGTAACCGCAGGTGAGAGACGAGGCCCACCACAACCGAGGTGAACATAGAAACTCAATATATACACAGAATATATGAACAGGAACGACCGAGATCCGTGGAAAACAACATTGTTCCACGAAATGCATAAGTAAACATTACATTTATTGGTGCAACAATTCATTTGAGGCCCTTATTAGCCCGAGATGGATGCCTCTTGCAGACAACAGACTTGGCACATACCGTCCCAACTCTTGGCAAGCCAGTGAACGTCAATTTCAGACGAAACTGGCAGTGACTAGTTTTGGCATACCCATCGAAAACCTCTTGTCTGGTTGAGCTGATACCATAACGGATTTGGACATAATGAGAATTTATGCAAAGACGCTGAACAGTGATTATACTTTGCTACCTATAATGCATTCTGCTCGCCATTTCACATGAAGTATATATAGCCCTCCCACCCCACACACCCAACAGAATTTCCCCTTCTCCTATCAAGCCTTAGTGTACGTAAGCATCAATCCCTGTATAGAAAGTGATAAACTTTTATTTATGAGCAGGAATGATTAGCAAGAGATAGCAAAATAAAGAAAGGAGGCAATAAACAGGGGAAAATACGCGGAGAGAGGGGGATATAATAATTTTTTATTGATCTCCCAATTTTTGACCACACGATTAAAAACGCTACAAATTATTATACAAAGCCCCTTCTGCGTAATCGCTGTTTTCTGTGGTCAATACCCTCTAAATCCCCCCAGGAAATTCCTAAATCGAGTACTGGAGCCGGCCCCGGAATTAAAGTTTCATACAAATGCGCGGGATTCAATAAATCAATAATTAATTATTCTTAGTTATTCATGAAGCATAAGGTAAATAACAAACTGTTGTGTAATAATTTATCCAATAATACTTCAACGTTTGTTCAAGTTGCAAAAGCAAGTATCAACAAAATCCATCATTTTTCAAAAGAAATAATACCACAGAACAACCAACTCGACATCATAATTATATAGCCATCCGTGATTATAATCAGGTGCTCCCTAACAATGATATCTGGGCCGGATTTATACCGTTTGATTCACGATCATGTTGAGGAAGCTTTTTTTTCAAGAGATGACCCCTATTTTTCAAGAGATGACTGACATCAACGCCGAGCTCCAAACGGGACCTACAAATCAAATTTCGCCAATTTTGGTTCACGGTAACTGAGGAAAGTGCTAAATAAAGCGAACAGACAGACATTTTGGTTTATTATTATTTTCAATAATAAACCTTTGGAATCGAGCATGAAAAAAAGGAAAAAAAACACCAAATTTTGATGGTTTCGTTTCATGGTATGCAGATTCCGAAAATGGAATAAACAAAATTTCTGTCCGTCCACCGTACGCCGTACTTCGCACTTTTATTAGTTACCATGAACCAAAATCAATGAAATCTGGTTACCAGGTCCCGTTTAGGGTCTAGTTGGACGCCGTAGCTCGAAAACTTTCAATAGAAGGGTATGGTTTTTTAACGTTTTTAAATTGATCTACAACTACAGAACCTTTTGAGACCACATTGTACGACCAGCCGTTCGTTTGCACCGAAAAGCTCCATCAACACGATCGTGAATCAAACGGTATAAATCCGGCCCACATAATCACTGCTAGGGATCCCCTGATTATAATCACGGATGGCTGTATCAAGTCGAGTTGATTGTTCTGTGATATTATTTCATTTGAAAAATGATGGATACTTTGGATTTTGTTGATAGGTACTTCTGCAGCTTGAACAATAAATTGTTGAAGTATTATTGGGTAAATTATTACACAACGGTTTATAATACTATCCATGCCGAAGGGGCATCTATACAGGTAAATTATTACACAACGGTTCATTGTTTACCTTGCGCTTCATGAGTAACTACAAACAGTTAATGACTGAATTATTGAATCCCGCGCATTTGTATTAAACTTTAATTCCCAGTACTCCATTTAGGGCTTTCCTGGGGGGGAGCACGAGGGAAGGTACTGACCACACAAAACAGTGATCTACGCAGAAGGGGCCACTATACAGGTAAATAATAAACCGTTGTGTAATAATTTACAGCGTTTTTTAATTGCATTTTTGGATTAAACGTACCTTGAGCGTACACCATCTAACTTCGACGGGGGGGTATTTTTTTTCAAGCTCGATTCCAAAGGTTTATCATTGAAAACAATAATCCAAAACAATGAACAATTCAAAAGGACCCCAGTTAATTGTTAGAATGTGTTTTCTTCCCCCTCTCCAGATTAGCAATGTTTTTTTCTCCAGCATTTGTAAGCTGTGCTTAGAAATAAGTAATGAATGATCCGTTGGAGTATTACAAGCTTAGGATACAGATCAACTGGCGGTTCACTAGCCAAGCTGTAAGACTGTAATGGAAAAACGGATGAAAAACTGCTCTGGAGAGTTGCACTGGCACACGAAGAAGGCGGTCCTTGAAGTGCACCCAAGGTCCGCAAGGCCTGTAATGGTCGGCCGTATTTTTACTTGGGTGTCGCAACCCCCCGCGGCCACTTGAGCCAGGAGAGGCACACGGGACAAAAGAGATAGCTCCTGATATTTCCACCAGTTGCAGGGTCACGAGCAGACCCCTTCGGGTTTGTTGTGTTTACTTGCGACCAAGCAGGCGTGTAAAGGCGCAGACGAGCCGTCTCCGGCCTCAAGGTAATAAGGAATAGACGGAAAGGAAACTACTTGCAATGCCTGATGCACAGGAATGTGCGATATCTAATACAATGGACTTGTCAATCCCATCAAAATTAACAATTTTATTGATAATTATTAAAATTTGACCATCGCAACGCAAGATCCCGGCTTAGCGGATTTTGACGGGATTTTTTTTCAGGGCGCTTAGGACGCCTTTGGGGGAAGCCTTGGATTCGTGATTGAGTAAAAAAAAATTCTGTGCTCCAAAATGAAAATTTCCACAACCATTTTGCGTTTCAGACATCAGGGAACATTTTTGGTTCCGTGTCTGTCTAATTACAAGGTAATTCCTTGTAACGCCCATAACTACCCGAATTAATGGTTGAAATGGGCTGAAATTTGGAAGGTAGGTGCGGGTTGGGTCACAGACGGTCCCGTACCAAAATCACTGAAAATGCACTGTAACTTACGCCTGCGCGTGCGCAAACGTGAAATACTTGGAACGCCCATAATTACACTAAATATCGCTGAAATGAGTTCAAACTTGGAGGGTCGATCACGAATAATACATTAATGTTCCAAATGAATTTCATTGGAATCGTAATGTAATTTTATCTGCGCATGCGCGAACACGAAATGTTGACCATTTCCTTGTAACGCTTCTAACGACGCGAAAAACAGTCGTAGAGAGCTGAAATTCTGAGGGTATACGCGGATTGGATCGCAGACGATCCCGTTTCAAAATCATGGAAATCGTCTGCGCATGCGCAAACGTGAAATACCTGGAACGCCCATAACTACCTTAATTATCGTTGAAATGAGTTCAGATTTGGAGGGTCGATCAGGAATAATACTTTGCCAGTTCTATATGAATTTCACTGTAGTTGTACAGTAACTTCCGTTTGCGCATGCGAAACATGAAATGCTGACCGTTTCCTTGTAACGCTTCTAACTACGCGAAAAATAGTCGAAGAGAGCCGAAATTTTGAGGATACACGCGGGTTGGATCGCAGATGGTCCGGATCAAAACGAGCCTAACCAACTATTTCGTGCTTTCATGTGATTCAAGTGAGGAAGCTATACTGCCTACTCGAATTGGCAGACGTTTTTTCAGTAATTAGATCATACAACAACGCCTTGGCAATGACATATCTATAGAATAAATCGTCGCACCAGGAGTTGACTATCAACTACCAAAGGTACCCAATTCTTGCAGATATATTTTGTAGAGAAAGAAGATGCTGACGCTTCACTTGATTCGTTCAAAACATAAAGAAATTCAGACGATACTCCGTGCAAACAATTACCAAGTATACGTATGGAAAAAAAAGTAATCGGTCTATTACTAAGGATGTAAAAATAGTTCCAGATACACAAGCAATTTCACAATTCTTCTTCGCTGCTATTTTTGGTTTATTATTTAAAATAATAAAATTGTTGCTCCCTCCAAACTTTGAAGGTTTACGTTTCAAGGTATGTAGAATCCGAAAATGCAATAACAAAAATTTCAGTCCGTCCGCCGTATGCTGTATTTAGCACTTTTCTCAGTTACCATGAACAAAAATTGATGAAATTAGGTTTGCAGGTCCCGCTTGGGGTCTGGTTGGTCCGCGTAGCTCGGCGTTACTGTCAGCCATCTCCAAGGGGTGAAAATAGAGGAAGAAGTTTCAGAAAGCCGTAGCTCGAGAACTTATGGGTATGGTTTTAAACCGGACAACCCGTTTGTTTGCACAGAAAAGCTTCGTCAACAAGAGTGTGAATCAAACGGTATAAATCCGGCTCAGATATCATTGCTGGGGAGCTACTGATTATAATCACCGATGACTGTATGAAGTCGAGTTGGATGTTCTGATATTATTCCATTTGAAAAATGAGGGCTCTTTCGGGGTTTGTTGATAGGTACTTTTGCAACAACAAACGTTATGCTTCATGAATAACAACAAATAATTAATGATGGAGGATTGAACCCCTCGCATTTTTATGAAACTGTAATTCCCGGGCCGGCTCCAGTACTCGATTTAGGGCTTTCCTGAGGGGAGCACGAGGGTAAGTACTGACCAAAGAAAACTGATCTGCGCAGAAGGGGCATCTATACAGATAAACAATTACACAACGGTTCATAATTTTACCTTATGCTTCATGAATAACAAAAACTAATTATTGAATTCCTCGCAATTCCATGAAACCGTAATTCATTCCACTCTGCGATTCAGGGCTTTCCTGGGGGGAGGGGGGTACTGACCACAGAAAACAGTGATCTACGCAGAAGAGGCATCTATACATAAATTAAAAAAACCGTCTTGTAATAATTTTCAGCGTTTTTTAAAAATACATATATTCATCTTGTGTGCGGTTCCCTGCGTCATTTGGTTGGTTGAGGGTTGAGGAAGAAACGCAGACTGGTTAATTTTACGAAGCGAGCTCTTTCGAGCAAAGCTACGAGCTCTTCTTTTGGCTCTGGAATTAAAACACGAAGAATATGGACCATGGCAACATTGACGTAGTCAACAGTTATTTTCCCTAACTTTATTTTTATGATTTATATGATTTTTTTTTTCATTCAACCCGAAAATTTCTTTTAAATTATAACATAGAATCATAACCGGGGACAAGGTAGAGTTGCAACTCACTTTTACTTCTAAAAGACGGGAATACACTTGCGCCGAGGCAGGCCGAGCACCGCACGAGCATACGTACTTTTACTTCCAATTCCCAAGCCAGATGGAGGGTACGCAGCTTTGCCCGAAAGCGCTCGCCTCGCAAAAATTAATCCGTCTGCGTTTCTTCCTTTACCCTAAACCAACCAAATTCTTCTTGTCATTATTATCTATATACATCCCTTTTTCCTTACTGTCTACTCAAATGGAGGGAGGCTAAGATTGCTAGTAATAATAACAATAATATCGACTTTTATTCAAAAGCGATCTCGTTAATTAATTTGATAATAATTATATTACTATGTACTAATTATACTCGGTTAAAAACCCAAGACGGTTACATATGAATTTCATGAAGAAAATAATTCTCGTCTAAGCATGAGCCGTCGTGGAAATATGATGCGTTTTATGGTACAAACAAGAATAACGGAACTTCTAGTAGCCATCCTTATTCTGATCCAAGATATTGAGATCACATTAATGGAAAGCGAATTGCCTTGGCAGACGACACATTTTTATTCAAAATTTTAAATACCTAATGAGTTCTGTTGACTAGTAAAAGTAAAGTAAATGGCCATTTCAGGCTGGGGCTTCACCTCCGACTGCCCTGCCATCACCTTCATTATGCAAAAGAAACAGGAAGCTCAACAAAATATGAATATACATATCTGTTGACTATAATCAATACAATAACAGTAATAATGCTGTATATCTCCGCATCCCTGGCGAAGCATCTGTCTCGGATTTTCTGTACGCTCACATTCGAACAAGAACCGTGAAGGGCTGTTTACAATCTCTTGTATACATCATACTTTACGCTTCTGCTCGTAAGACAGACATTTCGACTCAATTATAAATACCCCCTATAAATAAAATTAGGAAAAAAACCTTCGCTCTCTACAAGTACCAGTTTTATCAGCCTCTCCACTACCATTTCTCTCATCTCACCCGAGTTTATTTACCCCAGTTTATCTCCCAACTCTGTACTTGCCTTCTTTATTTTTTCAAACTTTTTGTCCGCAGCTTGCCCTGTCCGCCCTTTACTGCCCCCCACTTTTTGTTCAGATAACATAAACGACCCTTTTGACAGAGCGATGTGCCTCATTTTAGACCTCTTGAACTCGCTTGATCTAAAAAGGAGACTGAGACCATGTGCCCCTTTCACTGTCTTCGGTGTTTGTTTTCGGCCCCTTCTGGATCTCATATTTGGTGTCGTTAAAAAGTCTAACTGCTCCGCTGCTCCCGCTTTTTATGGGAAGAGAGGGGGGGAAGTCATAATCCCACTTTATGACCTTTAGTTTAACCGTGAATACCCGCACCAATGTATCCAACCCGCACCTATGAGCGCGAAGTAACTACTATTTATTCCAAGTATAGCCTTATTTACTCAATTTTATGTCTGTTGAGGCAAAAACCTTAACCTCCAGTAAAAACAACGATTTAACAGATACCTACAGAAAATCTGGTAGGTACTTAGCGAGGTTAATGAACTTCCTGAAGTTTTCCATGCATTTTCTGAGCCCATCATCATCTCATTTCTGTATGGCATGTGGAAACAAAGATAGATCAAAAACGTCGAACAGATATTGTCATCAACCGTTATTCATCAAAAGTACATCAAATTAGCGTAGAGGGGAACTTTGATGAATGAACTCTACTCACAACTAACAATGACATCTATTAATAATTGAATTTGTCACTATATATATATCAACATATAAAGCGATTATGCAACGATTTTAATCTATACTCATGGAACATAACTACAAGTATCCAGGCCATGTAAATTAAAATGAAGAGTTACGCACAGCTCTGCGTAATGGTTCCAAGAATGAAAGAAAAAAATCATGAGAAGGACTAATCTAATTTCTAGGTATGGGAAAGAGGCTCTGTTCATTGTACATTCTCATACCTAGTAACACAGTATTAGGTATACTGTATCATAACACATTTTACTTGTAGGCAAATTTTTCGAAGAACACGATTGAAAATGGATTAAAATCACGAAGCGATGGAGAAAAAAACTGAAAGTGGTATATATACTAGTGGTCGAGATCAAAAAATACTATTTTGACTTACCACTATTATAGTTTAGGTACTTAACACTTTTCAACGTTGAATATTTCCACTGGTAGTCACATTATATTTTTCTCATAACAATGCACCACATAGCGACAAACTAGGAGCTTGTGAAGAGAATGATCTAGGTGATAGAATTCATTTCGGATGATAGACCAGACTTTTTACTAGGGTTCAAAAATAATATTGTAGACAAACTTGGTCAAGACTTGTCAAAAATAAGGTTAGGCATGATTTTGATTGTTTACATCAGTATTTTTCAAGGAGGAGGAGGGAGATACCAGGGTTTTCGCGAAAGAGTTCGTATTCCGTATTTTAGGTAACGATGTTTGAAGGGGCAGTTGTGTTAAGGGACAAAAATCAATTACGATACTGATCCATCCATCCCTGACTTCATGAGGAACCTCGTCCACGAAATCTGGAGTTGAAAGTATTCTGAAGATGAGGATGTTATGACCCGCTAGACAGAGTATTTCCATGGGTCGCTGAAGCCATAAATAAAGAATCTTAATGGACGCTGAGGAAATATGAGGTTATCAACAGGCACATGCATGATCCTGTCACCCATCGTCATGAAAACGTTCTCAATGAAGTATGTGTGGTCGCCAGGACATGGGCGCGGTTCGACGGACTACACATGTAATTGGCATAGAACTGATAATGATAAAATATTCACGAGTTCAGCAATGACGTTCATTGTTAGTTAACACTGGTTTAGTTCTACAAAGCTTCCGATTTATTATCTCATAGCCTCAATGCCACTGTCCGTAAAATGGCTTTGTTTACAATATTGTATGTATTGAAGCACGTAATTATAAATGCGAAGTAAAAATTAAGTATGTTATCGGTTTTTTCGACGACAGAAAAAAAAAACGCTGCAAATCCCTGCACAACGGTTTATTATTTTGTACGGAATACCCTTCTGTTACTGATCACAGCTCTCTGTATAGATAACCCGTCTATATAATATGTACTATTCTATACACATTATGTAGACCACAGACCCTCCGTAGGTTAGTACCTAACCCCGTACTCGTTACTAGGTGCCTACCTAAATCACGAATTAAATGTTGCTAAAATAATTCTGTCGAAGACAAACAGTACCCAAAATGGCAAAAAGAAACGCAAATAATGAAATTCTGAAGTGAAATTGTGGATGTGGAGTGAAAAAAGTTGCAAACGTACCTACCAACAAACTCCAGCCTCTTCTACGTAGATGGTATAATGAACCGTTGTGTAAAAATTTACCGTTGTGTAATAATTTACCCATCAATAATACTTCAACGTTTGTTCAAGTTTCAGAAGTACCTACCAACAAAATCCAATAGTCCATCACTTATCAAATGAAATAATATCGCAGAACAACCAACTCGACTTCATACAGCCATCCTTGATTATAATCAGGCTCTCCTTAATGATGATTATCTGGGCCGGATTTATACCGTTTGATTCACGATCGTGCTGACGAAGCTTTTTGGTGCACACGAACGGCTGGACGTACAATGCTCGGGGTGGTCTCAAAAAATTGTTTAGCTCAAGACAAATTTAATAATCATACCCTTCCATCGAAAGTTTTCGAGCTACGGCGTTCTGAAAATTTCAACCCCTATTTTTCACCCCTTAGAGATGACTGACAGTAACGTCGAGCTTCGAGGACCAACTAGACCCCGAACGGAACCTATAACCCGAATTTCATCCATTTTTTTCCATGGTAACTAAGAAAATTGGCCAGTACGGTGTACGGCGGACAGACAGAAATATTTTTATTGCATTTTCGGATTCTACGTATAGCTTGAAACGTAAACCATCAAATTTTGAGGGGGGGGGGGGGGGGTAGAAATTTTTTTTCTTGCTCGATTCCAATGGTTCATTATTGAAAATAATAAACCAATATATTAGAAGAGGGGAATCAGTAGCGTTTACGTAGGAAAGGGTCATAGTCGCAGCTAAAAAGTCGGAACCACCGGTTTACACCAAGACGTGATAGTTGTTCAAAGGTACTGCAAATGATAGAATCGAACCAACGCACTTCCTGAGTTGACGAAAAGAATACAACATTTCTGAACGGCTAGTAAAGGATTGATTAAATCAAGGGACGTTCACAGTGGACTTTATAGCCGAATGTGCTAGAGAAGAAGCTGGCGGGAACTGACAGGCGGGTTGAATGACCCCATCTCAACCACTCCTATCCAACCCTAGCGAGTAGGAGGCTACTTCAAGTCCCGATCCGAACCACTACGATTTGTTTTGCTACGAGTCCCCAGTTTTTATTCCAATCCTTCCCCCCAGGGACGTCTCCCAGAAGCTTGACCAAATCATCGATATCATTTCTTTATAAAGGCATGGCATCAATACCGATGAGGTAGAACTGAAGGAGCAGTTAGTATTTAGGCTGATATAACAATTATACAGGGTGTAACATGAGTGATGCAAAACCTCTATCCCACGTGTTCTACATCTAATTTCCGACCAAAAGTATCCTATAACATTTTTTTTTTACTTCGCTCAAAACCCCACTTTTTTCACTTTCAAGATTTTTTTCGAGTTTCCGACCTCGCCTCACTAAAGCAGCTATAATTTCCTTAATTTAAAGAGTAAATTCAAATTTGAAGACCGTTGGAAAGAGCGTTAAATTTCCTGTCTCTCTAATGCCCAACACATTTTTTTAGGAGGATTTGAGGAGTGAAAATGGAGTTTGAAGAGTTTATTTGGTAAAAATCTTAAAATCGTCTGTTTTTTCAAACGCTTGGTGATCCTATTAATTCTTGTAGCAGAATGGTGAAGGTAAGCTAAAAAATGCGCCAAAACGTCAGCTTTCCAAGGGACTAAGAAAAACGGAGTTATTGACAAAATAGTATATTTCCACTAATACACAAAAAACGCTGCAAAGTCCTTGTCACATGGGTTTATTATTCTATTGGAGTTCTAGAGATTCTTGTTGGCTGTTAAATTTATTGTTTCTTTCATGTGGAATGATTGAAATAGCTATTTCTGATGATTTCCACCAATTTTGGCCCCCAAAACATGAAATAGGTATTACGCTTTTTTTTCCCAGATCATCTTTGATCATTGGTAGTGCGATTTAATGGTCTTGATTCAGCTGTTTACAGTTTTTCTAATGTTAGTATACACATTGATGGTGATTTCAGACAGTTTTCCAGGTTTTTGACTCAAAAAAACCAATTTTGGGAGCTGAACCTTTGGTAAAACCTCAATTTCCGCGTCTTTGGTCAAAATCGACTTCATATTCGGTATTCTCGTCCCCAAAAACATGGAAAACGATATCTCAAAAGCTCATTTTACTAACATGTTGCTAAAACGCAAAAAGTACCTATTTTTACACACATTTTCACTCATAACACCCCTGGGTATATTCCGATCGGGCTGACAAGTTTCGGGACACAACTAGGGCCCAAATGGAGCATGTGTGCGAAAGAACGACTTTTTTAGACCTAAAATGAAGCCTGTAGACGTGATACGGCGTACGGCGGACGGACATTGCATTTTTGGAATCTACGCACCTTGAAACGGAAAAGAAAAAAGTTTGAGGGGGTGTTATAAAAAATTTTTGCTGAGCGAATACATAGGTGTATTATTCACAGAATAATAAACCAAAACGCAAAAAACACTGTTATACCGGTTTCGGTGATCAAACCATCGCCAGTAACACACAATAACTTATTGCTTAGGAGTTATTGTGTGCTACTGACGATGGTTTGATCATCGAAACCGGTATAACAGAGTTTTTTGCGTTTTTTGTGTATTAGTGGATATAGAATATTTTTTCAGTAACTCCGTTTTTCTTTGAAATGGGTTTCCACGATTTCGTCGCGAGTGATTTAGTTCGTTCCAAGGGACTAATTAAAACGTTTTTTGGAATTGATTTCAAGAGAGAAAATGAGGTTTGAATACGAAAAAACGTGTTGTTTCCCGCTAAATAGTGGGTTTTTCATGAAAATTGTACCTATTGTGAAGTAGTGAGTCAACTATGGGGTAATTTTCAAATCGAATGGTGACACCCTCACATCATCTCCCAGTAAGTATTTCGTCGTTATTTTCATTCTAGACCAAGGGTGTTGGCATTACAAAGAATGGAACTAGGGAAGTAAAAGCGAAGAGGATTGAAAGATCCGTGAGACGACTGTTGTTTGTGTCCCTCTACGAATGATTGGGATGAGTTCTTATCTTTTTCGCTGCCACCTATGGACCCTTCACAAACGAACCGGTCACCGTATTCGCCAAAACAGAGGGCATTTTGAGCAAATAAAGGATCGAACAGAGTCCCACTTAACTTCCATCCTTCTCTTTTGAGAACGGGAGTTTGTTCTTCTCCATATCGAAGGGATCAATCGATAATCAGGCGACAGTCAGTCGGATTTCGATGGAATTGTGGTAAACCTTACGTGGATTAATCCATACCCTCCCGCCGAGTCCGAAAACGACCTACTAACTCTCCGGAACAGGGTGGAAGAGGAAGGAAAAACCCGTACACTTCAGGTAGAGACATGTTGTCTAGGAATTCCTAATGAAATTGAGTACCAGTGCCAGATGTGGTTTGCCTTGGACGTCTAGCATCGGTACAAGCCAACAAGCGACTTGCGAACTCTTGGAAGAAAATATAATTCACTCTTCAAGCTGTTATGAAAAGGATTCCGAACTGACATAATATATATGCATAACACGCAACGCAGATATACTTGGGGCAGACGTGGACAGCAAAAAATAATACGCTTGCTAAGTAGGTGAATGGCTCCCTCGCATTATTACTTTGATTTACATAATGGATATGACGAGGTAGGAGACAACCCGTAAATGTATGTACTCTCAAAACATCAGCTTATTTAGGTTGTTCTTTCGAGAAGATATTAAATGTATGTATAAATTGGGTTGAAGTAGATAATCAGGCACAGAGTCGTATTCTCCTTCCTTGCCTGGAACTCTAAATGCGAGAACAAATTTTGATTGTGAAGTACGAGAAGTTTTTAGGTTCTTGCATAATTATGCACTTCGGATGACTGGTGAAGAAACAAATAACTGTATTTGGACTTGTCAAGAAGAACTCAGATTTCCAACATTTATTCTGCTTTTTTCAGGTCAAAAGGTGGCCCATCTTCAGGTAAAACCCTGTGAGCAAACCATGTACATGATAATAGTTACATATATTTAGTAGTTACTTTAATATTTTAATATACTTAGTTCAATATTCAATTGTTACTCATGATACAAACCTGCTCACAGGTTTTTACCTGAAGATGGATCACATTTTGGCGAAATGCCGCTGAATAAATGATGAAAATGTGAGTTCTTCTTGCTGCCCTTCCCCTTGGCTGAACCCCAAAAATGCAAAAAACTGTAGCTTCAAATGAATAAGTTTAGGTCTAGGGACGTGGGAGCGTCCCGCCCGCCAAGAAACTGAAAACGCTGCGAAGTCCTTGTCATATGGGTTTATTGTTCTATCGGACATACCTAAAGAAACGCTGGCTGTTCATATATATTGTTTATTTCGTGTGCAATAACTGAAATAGCTAATTTGTTGGTTTCCACAAAGTTCGGCCCCCAAAAACACGAAATAAACTCCTATTTTTGACAAATTATATTTGATCATTGATAGTGCCATTTAACTGTCTTGATTCACCTGTTGATACTACTTCTTGTGTTATTATACAAATGTATGATGAGACAATTTCCCCAGGTACGAATTTCGGGAGCTTTAACTTCGCCAGAACCTCAATTTTCCACTCTGGTCAAAATCGATTTCATATTCGGTCTCCTCGTCCTAAAAAACATGGACAACGATACCTCACAAGCTCATGTAACTAAAACACACACAAAAAACCAATTTGTACACCCATACTCCACCCATAACACCTTGGGTATATTCCGATCGGGCTGCAAGGTTTCGGGGCAGAACTAGGGCCCAAATAGAGCGTGTGCGAAAGAACGAATTTTTTTAGACCAGAAATAGATATGGATGGTACGGTGTACTGTGGACGGACATCGCACTTTTGGAATCTACACGTCTTCAAACGTAAAAGAAAAAAATTGAGGGGGTAGGTATTATGAAAAATTATTGCTGAGCGAATACATAAGTGTATTATTCACAATTATTAACAAAAAAAAACTCAAAGCGACCAAGAACACAATTTACACGACAGAACATGTGCCCCCCCCCCCCCCCCCCCCCCTCACAACAGAGAAACAGTGAAGCCTAGATTATAACGGTTTGAAAACGCTTGGATTGCTTGCGATTGGACTGCTGTAACCTTCGCGTATCATAATTTTCTTCAGCGTTTCTTTTTCAACTTTTTATTTTATTTTAAACAAAATTTTAAAAAACTTAAGTTGAAAAAATTTTCATAAAAAAAAAAACCTTTTTTCAACATTTTAAACTACGAATATCTCGACAATCTTTAAACTACGAATGCAAAAAGATGCGATACCCCCCCCCCCCCCGGGGGAAAAAAGAAGAAGAAAAACATTCTCAGCAGCAAAAAAAGTGATATCCATTTTACCCACCAAAGTAGCAGAGCTTTCAACGCTGCTTGGCGGGGAGCTTCGCAGGTAAAACCTCTGACGCCAAGCACAAAGCACAAAGCGGAGGGTATACTCCGAGGAAACCAAGCACACCGGAAGGTATTGTACCATGAGGAAAGCTAAGCGGAAACCAGAGACTTCAGAAGGATAACCGAAAAATCTGTTAAAGAAGCCAGAGGGCTTTAGGAAACATCGGAGTCGTTTTAGGAAATAACTGGAAGGCTACAGAGATTTTACTAACGAAGCCCCGCGTTGAAAGCCATGCTACTTTGGCAGCAAAATTGGTTCACTTCATTATGCGTCGGAGGAGATTTTCTTGCCCGGAAAATGTTTACAACAGGGTGGTTTTGGAGGAGATTTAGCCATGCGTACCGTTCGGCGTACCTTGGCTAAATAAGAACGATCTATCTATTGAAGATAGTGATTCTATGGTGTATCCTGAAGGAAATGAGGAGTGAGCTTGAAAAAATGAAGAAAAACCCGTATTTGCAGCACCAGACGACTATTTTACAGTCGACCAAACAACTGTCGTTTTTACGGCAGAAGGACGAATCCCTAAGATGGTCGCGCCCTTGCCGACAAGTGTTTTGACTTCATTTGAAATTGTGACAACAGTTTACTACTGACAATTTGCCCTAATAAATCCGAGAAAAGGGAACGGATTATTTGCATCGCTTCGACGCAACCAGACCCTGACATAACATGGGGCTGAAGATGGAATTTAATAACGGAAGTACGAGAGATGCGGTACATGTGACCGCAGGAAAGAAGACAATTATTCATATTGTTTCATGAGATCCAATGAAACATCAAGCAACTCCCAAAGACAGGCATTAATTTATTTCGGGAAATGAGTCGTTAGCTGTCACTTCAAAACAGAATGATTCCAGACAAGTTCACAATTTTCTATTATTTTGGTTATTATGTACTGGTTCAACATGAATATCGTTTAATTGGAGTTACGAACCAACGACCTTAACCCAGGGAACCACAACAAAGTTGGCCCAGTCTGTAAACGAATTTTTGTCAGTACGAAAAGCGTCAAATTTTGCGATAGTACATTTCGAATATTCTGTGCACTGAGCAGCGATCATGTACCTCCCATCATACCTACTTCCTCCCTCACTTCATACAGCACAATCCACCATCCATTCAACAACTTCTTCCAGTTCATGGGCCTTTAACAACCCCACTACATAAAACTATAAAAAAATAAATAAAAAATAATAATAATTGTGTTTCATAATTTCATAATTACGGTGACCATATTTTCCGACAGGAAAACAACACTGGAACTGTACTCAGAACTAGATGAGAACGTTGTAAATGCCATTCAAGGGGTTTCTTATTCTACATGTAGGTTTAAGCTGATGATGTTTTGTTGACACCGGATGTTAGGTATCAAGAAAAAGACAATATACATGTAATTTCGAAGATCAAAAAAGATACCATAAAAGAGGACCTCGATTTGAGGAGTAATGTTAAGTAAAAGAACGCTAATAATGCAACTTGACTTAGAGGAGGCAAAAAATTAGTAAGTTTAGGAAAATCTAATTTAATGATAGCAATTCAAGAAAATCTAAATCAAGACAAAACTTTTGGCACAGAAATATTCATTAACACCTGCTCAGCATAATAATTTTTAAGCGTATCTACCTATTACGGGAAGCCTAACTTCATAGTATTATTAATGTTAGCTACTGGTTGGAAGTTAGCTTTCTATTCTGTTTAGCGAATTTTCATGTCAGAATGGTCCTTTGGGAAGTACCGTTATAGAAAGAAGTACTTAAGGCTTCCTTCCAAGTGGTCTGAAGGACAGAAGGGCCACGGCTTGAAAAGTAGTATCGTCCTTCCAAAAAGACGTCTGGTCACCCTAGTCATAATGTACCCATTATAGTCGTCCAATAAAAAAAAATGCTATTCAACATTTATTGAGTATCTACCAAGCTGGTAGAACACCTGTAATGACTACTTCGTTCCCTATGAGCGCAGTTCCATTCCTATCAGTCAGTGGGTCTGACAAATGGTCTTGGACAAAGACTGGACGGTTATAAAAGCAGGTAGAGTTAGGTACCTAACAAGTAGAAAAAGCAGGCCACACTCTGACAGCTTTTCTTTCCAATAATAGTATATGACCGGATTTTCTGACCCTAACGACGTCGTTAAATGTTCAAGTCCCAACATGAAGAAACTCAAGTAAAGGGATAGGTAAACATCACCTATCTAAAGTAAGTAGTCGAACAGGTAGGTGGGTTACCTACATAGGTAAACTTGAGCTTACTAAATCACTGTCATGATAGTTTCATATTGTTGTCACGATTGTTTCACTTGGTAGATGTCAGGATTGTTTCGCCGATTCAACCCCAACTAGCTAATAATCAGCGTTTATGGGTTTTGACCAGTAATATAAGTAGAATTGATTGACTAGCTAATAATCCGAGGAACGAAAAACTAGCAGTGAGTTCCCACAAATCAAATACAGTAGAAGTCGCTTAGTAGAAAGGCGGTTAAAGGAATTAGTCGGATATAAGGACAGAAACAGTCAGGTCCCGATCGGCTGTATGTAAACACACAGTGAATTGGCCTGTTATAGTGATCAAAAGGTCGGTTACAGTGATTAATTTTCTATTTTGGGTGTCAAACGTCGGCAAAATAGGTAAAAATGGCTGATATCTCCTAAAAATTGTATATATTCACCAAAAGTGGTACCTATTGAACGATGATCCGACACAGATTTCCTTTAAAAAAAAAATCAATTCTGGGGTGTCAAATCCGCCAATATCGGTAAAAATGGCTAAAATCACCACAAAGTATAATTATACGGTAGAAGTCGCTTATAGAGACTGGTCGCGTGTGGTCCCGGTCCCAATTCGATCACTATAAGCGAATTCTACTGTAGTAATAACTTATGATTCGTTTAGTCTTGAATAATACGAGGAAAAAAGTTATGTAGGTAACAACTCTAATTACTTCGAGTCAATCAACTTAGCGGAATCCTAAGCACTTCTGGGAAAAACAAATTTTGCGGGTTCCAAAACCAAATTTTCATTTGTGTTCAATTATGGTTCGCGGTCTGTGTTTTCAGGTCAGTTATTGTAAGGCCCATAGCTATACTAGAGAATAGCCAAGCTGAGCTGAAATTAGGATGGTGAAATTGGGGAGGTTTTGGGGTGTGCTCGGCCCCAAATGGTCAGAAAATTATACTCGTCTGCGCAGACACCACTGATTTATAAACACTTATTTTTTGAAATGGATGACATTTTCAGCAAATATGCACTGATTAATAAGTAGCAGTGAATAGGTAATACCATGAATCGCGATCAAGTATGTATCGTGGCTGTGACGAGGAAAGTACAGGTAGGTAGGTTTGTAAGTACTTGGTACCTACCTTTAAGTAACAATTATAATTATTATCTTATTATATGAGCTGTACCTTGGCTGATTATATTAATACCAACAACTTTTTACTCTGAACATTTAACTCCGAAGAATAATCTCGCTAAAAACCTAGAAGATGCATCGAATGATAAGTGCAACAGTTCAGACCACAACAGGACTGTGCGAGGAAACTTTTTTTCCTAGCCAGTATTCACATAAATGGAATTAATGAAAGATGAGTTGAACAAAACGAAAGCGTTCCCAAAGGTAAACAGGAACTTACGAAGTAGAAAAAATAGCAAGAGGGTGTACATTTCACGACTAAATTTCAACCTAATATTACTGAAATTGTACGATAAAAGGATAATTAAAAATATAAAGGCACAGGTAAGAAGTAAGAACCTACCAGTAGATGAGTAGGCAGATAGGCTGGTAAATAGGAACAATGAAGACACATGATCTTGAGATTCAGATGATGATGAGATTGTACATTTAGCACAAGTGTCCCTTGTACTTAATTTCATTATTTGGTACCAGCGTCTTTCGGAGGTATGCAGTACCTGAATGTGCACATTATCGAAAATGTGAATAAAAAATTATTACCTAATTGAAAACTACAGAGATACGGAGATATCGACCGACCGCCTAAGTACGACGCCGTCACACAGATTAAGGAGGTAAGTAAAAACAAACTCTTACCTTGAAACTGTAGTCCATTCCCGGTATTTTCAGAGATCACCCGCAAATCTTACTAACATTTAACTACTTGAGCACTTGTTTACATGAGAAAGAAAAATTGCACAGAGGAAGTCCCAGGAAGGAGGAAGCAGCTCAATCGTCAACGAAGCACATCCGAACCCCAATGAAATAAGATGCTTTGTTTTTGTTGTTATTCTAGAATGACGTCATAGGAGCTTCCTTGCTCAGTGTTGCCTTCGCGTTTCGAAACTTTCCGTTAGCAACACTGCACGGGCGAGCATGGATCTTTTAACGCTTGTCATAACTCAATGGAGGAAGCGTTTTCAAAGTAGAATCCATGATCACTCCCAATAATCACGAACTACCACTGTAATAAGTAACTTGATGGAAATTGCTTTAAAAACATAACTGATTGCGTTCAAAAAAGTAACATCGAAAATAAAGAATGAAATAACATTTGGGAACAAAAAGTTTATGTTTAAGTTGGTAGCTCTGTTTCAATTCCAGTCAATACCAGGAAAAAGAAAACGAAGAAGAAGTCGGAATTGACAAACTGCACAATCCGGTCGACGTCTCGAATTTGCTTCCTTTTTTTCCGCGATGTTCTCATTGATTACTTTTGCTTTTTGATTGATTGTTCGTCTTTAGATAAATTGTAAATTCGAAAAATATGAGACTGATAGAGATGATTCTTCGATTTGTTTGTTGTGTAGTGCTTTTCCTTGGATGCTTCGTTGTCGGTGATGAACACAATCACGTCGTAAGTATTTTGGCATTACAAAGTTTCGGTTTTCCTTGTTTGTAAAATTTAGTTTTTAGTTTTGTAGTTCCCATCAATTGCATTTACTTGGTACTATTATGCATCTGTAAATTCTTACAGCAGAAACCATATTTTATGTAATTGGATAGAGATAGTTCGTATGGGAAAATGGCTGAGCGGTTTACGCTCGACAGGCACTGCAGAAATACCTATTGTTTGGTCAATGAAGACGAACTTCTTCTCTTCTTGTCGCCTACATAGCGCCTCATCCTGATTATTCTCGAAAATAAGTATCTTAACATTCGTGGAAGAAATAAATTATATCGACCGTCCACTGTTATGCTCCTGCGGCTTGAGAAAAAGAATAATTGTCCTTACAATAAAACCTTTCTCTTCACGTGAGAACAACCGTCTGCCAGGGAAGGTACCTAATTTTTGCCTAAGAACCATCTTCATCAAGTTAAACGGACGTCCATCTCTTCTGGTGGACGTATGAAGAGACGTTCTTAAGTTGTAAAAACAAAGGGTCTTTAAAGACGAAAAATGTTCATCATCTCTTCTGTGATGAACACGTCATTTATTTATTTAAGAATTCGGCGTATAGTACAATTTTCACCTGCCTATATCACTGTTCTGAGTCGTTTAGTTGAAATGGCGATAAAAAAATTAATGGAGTTCATTATTGCATGGTACAATCTAACCAGTACCAACGTTGATTTGGCGTAGGTTCTGGAAGTCAAGTGCCTAGGCATTAACAGTTGCGTAGTTTTATTGAGCAGTGGCTTTGGAAACCACCGTCAATTACTTTACAGCTCTCAGAGTTCTCAGTTCGGTATTTTCATCATCACTGGTGTTAATCCAAGCTTTCAGGGTTCTCAATTTGGTATTTTCTTTTCATCACTGGTGTTAATCCAAGCTTTAAGGGTTCTCAATTTGGTATTTTCTTTTCATCACTGGTGTTGATCCAACCCTCCGAAAGTTCGGTTCTTCGCATCATGATATGAAAAATATTAACTAGGTACTGTCGAATCACCAATGGTTCAAAATCCGGTGCTACATGGGCGTATGTTAATACGGGTACCTGTAATACATACCTATATAATTATTATTGTGGCGAAATTTTGTCCTGATTCCTAGTATAGCATACTCCATGTTACTGTAGGCAATTCATAAATCATTGTGTTTGTTATGTGTTATAAATCATTGTCAAATGCTGAGCATCATCAGGTACTCACATGTGAGTACCTGATGATGCTCAGAATTTGGGCGGAAAGCTTTGTTTTAAATACATTGGTGGTAAGCTGAAGGTTTATAATTTTGTCTGATTATTCCACATTGCAAGATAGTATACCGCAAAAGGTGTGTGATAAAATTCGATGAATTGACGTTGTGTTTGTTGATATTCTCGAAAAACGTCGAATATTCTCGTTTTCGCTCGTTGGGGGCCTAGAATTTGTTTTCATGTTGAAAACAAATGGCATAGCCATGGGCATAGCTCGTCAGCTATAACCATGAGTTTGGCGGTTTTTGACAGCGGGTTGGTCACGATTGTTCACAACTTTTCTGCCAGGTCGTTTTATGTTTACCAGTTTGATTCGTTCTAATGGTCATAACGTGAAGTTTCGTGAATTGTTAATTATTGCGCCAGCTAATCGGCTCCATTATTGTATAGTTTATGTATATAACATAAAAGGATTTTAAAGTAGTATTAACTTTGTATAACTCGAGGCTCCATTATAGTAATATGGAGTACCTGTTCAGAATCAGTGCAAAAATAAAACGCTGTAAATTATTACACAACGGTTATTATTTACCCCTTCTACGTAGATCACTGTTTTCTGTGGTCAATACCTACCATCATGCTTCCCCCAGGAAAGTCCTAAATGGAGAAGTACTGGAGGAGGCCCGGGAGTTACAGTTTCATAAAAGTGCGCGGGATTCAATAATTAAATCATTAATAATCATTTGTTGTTATTCATGAAGCATAAGGTTTGTTCAAGTTATAAAAGTACCTATCAACAAAATCCAAAAGAGCCATCATTCTTCAAGTGAAGTAATATTACAGAACAGCCAACTGGATTTTATACAGCCATCCGTAATTATAATCGGTTGTTCCCTAGCAGTGATATCTGGGCTGGATTTAAACCGTTTCATTCACGATCATGTTGACGAGGTTTTTCGGTACAAACGAACGGCTGGACGTACAGTGCTCCTGGTGGTCTCAAAAAATTCCCAAGTTCGAGATCAATTTAAAAACGTAAAAAAACCCTTCTGTTGAAAGTTTTCGAGCTGCAGCTACGGCGACCGGGAAATTTCAACCCCTGCTTTTCACCGCTTAGAGATGACTGACAGTAACGCCGACCTTCGCGGACAAACGAAATTTCATTAATTACAATTAAATTTATAGTAGTTAAGGAAATTGTGAAGTACGGCGGACGGACATATATAAATGTTTTTATTCCGTTTTCGAATTCTAAGTACCTGAAACGGAAACCATTAAATTTTGAGGGGGTATATAGATATTTTTTTTCATGCTCGATTCCAAAGATTCATTATTGAAGACAGTAACCCAATAATTCTGGTAAGTCGTTCCTAACTCATACATACTACTTATATAATCAAGCAGAGAATGGATCAAGTTTCATGAATTTCGGTACTTTTTCAACTCACAACAAACAAACACAACAAACAGGTTGGTTGGTAACAACCAACCAACCCTGTACTTTCAACAACTAAACAACCAACTAATATATTTGGAGTATTTTTATATTCATGAATTCGCCATGTGCTGCATTTTCCTAATTTTTCTTGTTGGTATTCCAAGTTGAATTCTTTTTGACAGAAAACGTGTCGTTTCCCAACAGTTATCACAACATTTATTTTGTGATGACAGCAGTTGTTACTGCTTCTATGAGCTAGCATTTATCGTTCATCGAGCGTTTGACGACGATAATTGTCATCATGAATTCCTGTGAGGAATAAAAAAAGTTCTTAACAACATTGAGCCGGCAGAACCTGATATAGATGGTCGGATCTCAAAAATCGTCATAAATATCTTCTTTTGTGGAAGTATTAATAGTTTTTCTAGTATTAATATTTTTCTTTTTTACATCTTATGTCTATCTAAACTGCATACATTTATGATTAGGTATGCAAATTTAAAATGTTGTCAATAATTTATTATTAACTTTGATTAAAAGGTGGTACTCTCATTATTGGTTTCTCAGGGCATAGAGCGAGAGGGAAACGAAAATTGTGAAACTCATATGGAAACTTCTAAGACATAACCCGTACCTCCAAATTTCAGCTTATGGCGACCATTCGTATGGGTAGTTGTAAGAGTGGCAAGAATTTCATGTTAGCGCATGCGCAGATGAAATTTACTGTCGGGTTTTGATGAAATTCGCATCAGGCCATACAAGGCCCATCCCGTACCTGCTCTCCAAATTTCACCGTACTAGAATATTACTGACGATTTTCGGTAGGTAATGAAACTCGTAGCAAACCCATTTTTTACATTATAGAGTTCATACATTGAGGATTTTAGGTGATTGCGAATCTCAAGATTACATTGAGATTAATAATAAGAGGAGCTCTCAAAAGCTGTACAAGTTGATTCATTTTGGAAAGCAGGGGTCCATTCAGTCACCTGGCAAAAAAGTGATAGAACTTTGATTGATTAATGGTTTATATATAAACTCCTCAAATCTGATACATGGAATAAAAGTTTTCTCATACAATGATACATTCTCGTCAACTACTATCCTGTTTCTCCGTTGGTCCTTGGTCGTCAAATATCCAACGGCTACGCTAGTTTTTTTTCCTATTATGGATATGTTTTTGGGCTGAGGGACAATCTAAAATTTCCGACCGACCCCAAAAAGCGATAAACTACCGATAAACAATACAGGTATCCATATGCCTGATGTCCTAGAAACAGTGTAATTCACTGAGCTCAAACGGAACTACTGTAATTTACTAAACACAAACGGATTTATTAAATGGAGCCTTTCTAGGACTTGTGAGTCAGAATGACGAGGTGAGGGCCCTCCCTAATCAGCTGAGTGAGCCCTTCATTCCAGTTTGACCTACAAGGATGAAATTCGAAATGGAGTTTCTGTAGGACTGGTGAGTAAGAATGACGAGGTGAGGACCTTACCTAATCAGCTGAGTGAGCCCTGAGGCTAATTTCATTCCTGTTTGACCTACAAGGATGAAATTCGAAATGGAGCCTCTGTGGGGCTGGTGAATACGAATGGCGAGATGAGGACCTTCCCTAATCAGCTGGGTGAGCCCTGAGGCTAATTTCATTCCTGTTTGACCTACAAGGATGAAATTCGAAATGGAGCCTCTGTAGGACTGGTGAGTAAGAATGACGAGGTGAGGGCCCTCCCTAATCAGCTGAGTGAGCCCTTCATTCCAGTTTGACCTACAAGGATGAAATTCGAAATGGAGTTTCTGTAGGACTTGTGAGTAAGAATGACGAGGTGAGGACCTTACCTAATCAGCTGAGTGAGCCCTGAGGCTAATTTCATTCCTGTTTGACCTACAAGGATGAAATTCGAAATGGAGCCTCTGTGGGGCTGGTGAATACGAATGGCGAGATGAGGACCTTCCCTAATCAGCTGGGTGAGCCCTGAGGCTAATTTCATTCCTGTTTGACCTACAAGGATGAAATTCGAAATGGAGCCTCTGTAGGACTGGTGAGTAAGAATGACGAGGTGAGGGCCCTCCCTAATCAGCTGAGTGAGCCCTTCATTCCAGTTTGACCTACAAGGATGAAATTCGAAATGGAGTTTCTGCAGGACTGGTGAGTAAGAATGACGAGGTGAGGACCTTACCTAATCAGCTGAGTGAGCCCTTCATTCCAGTTTGACCTACAAGGATGAAATTCGAAATGGAGCCCCTGTAGGACTGGTGAATACGAATGGCGAGATGAGGACCTTCCCTAATCAGCTGCGTGAGCCCTGAAGCTGGCTAATTTCCCTCCTGTTTCGACCTGCGATGATGAAATTCGGAATGGAGCCTCCGTGGGACAGGTGAGTAGGAATGGCGAGGTGAGGACCTTACCTAATCAGCTGAGTGAGCCCTGAGGCTAATTTCATTCCTGTTTGACCTACAAGGATGAAATTCGGAATGGAGCCTCTGTGGGACTGGTGAGTAAGAATGGCGAGGTGAGGGCCCTCCCTAATCAGCTGCGTGAGCCCTGAAGCTGGCTAATTTCCCTCCTGTTTCGACCTGCGATGATGAAATTCGGAATGGGGCATCTGTGGGACTGGTGAGTAAGAATGGCGAGATGAGGACCTTACCTAATCAGCTGAGTGAGCCCTGAGGCTAATTTCATTTCTGTTTGACCTACAAGGATGAAATTCGGAATGGAGCCTCTGTGGGACTGGTGAGTAAGAATGGCGAGGTGAGGGCCCTCCCTAATCAGCTGCGTGAGCCCTGAAGCTGGCTAATTTCCCTCCTGTTTCGACCTGCGATGATGAAATTCGAAATGGAGCATCTGTGGGACTGGTGAGTAAGAATGGCGAGATGAGGACCTTACCTAATCAGCTGAGTGAGCCCTGAGGCTAATTTGATTTCTGTTTGACCTACAAGGATGAAATTCGGAATGGAGCCTCTGTGGGACTGGTGAGTAAGAATGGCGAGGTGAGGGCCCTCCCTAATCAGCTGCGTGAGCCCTGAGGCTGGCTAATTTCCCTCCTGTTTCGACCTGCGATGATGAAATTCTGAATGGAGCATCTGTGGGACTGGTGAGTAAGAATGGCGAGATGAGGTCCTTCCCTAATCAGCTGAGTGAGCCCTGAGGCTAATTTCATTCCTGTTTGACCTACAAGGATGAAATGGAGCCCCTGTAGGACTGGTGAATACGAATGGCGAGATGAGGACCTTCACTAATCAGCTGAGTGAGCCCTTCATTCCAGTTTGACCTACAAGGATGAAATTCGAAATGGAGCCTCTGTAGGACTGGTGAGTAAGAATGACGAGGTGAGGACCTTACCTAATCAGCTGAGTGAGCCCTTCATTCCAGTTTGACCTACAAGGATGAAATTCGAAATGGAGTTTCTGCAGGACTGGTGAGTAAGAATGACGAGGTGAGGACCTTACCTAATCAGCTGAGTGAGCCCTTCATTCCAGTTTGACCTACAAGGATGAAATTCGAAATGGAGCCCCTGTAGGACTGGTGAATACGAATGGCGAGATGAGGACCTTCCCTAATCAGCTGCGTGAGCCCTGAAGCTGGCTAATTTCCCTCCTGTTTCGACCTGCGATGATGAAATTCGGAATGGAGCCTCCGTGGGACTGGTGAGTAAGAATGACGAGTTGAGGACCTTACCTAATCAGCTGAGTGAGCCCTGAGGCTAATTTCATTCCTGTTTGACCTACAAGGATGAAATTCGAAATGGAGCCTCTGTGGGGCTGGTGAATACGAATGGCGAGATGAGGACCTTCCCTAATCAGCTGGGTGAGCCCTGAGGCTAATTTCATTCCTGTTTGACCTACAAGGATGAAATTCGAAATGGAGCCTCTGTAGGACTGGTGAGTAAGAATGACGAGGTGAGGGCCCTCCCTAATCAGCTGAGTGAGCCCTTCATTCCAGTTTGACCTACAAGGATGAAATTCGAAATGGAGTTTCTGCAGGACTGGTGAGTAAGAATGACGAGGTGAGGACCTTACCTAATCAGCTGAGTGAGCCCTTCATTCCAGTTTGACCTACAAGGATGAAATTAGAAATGGAGCCCCTGTAGGACTGGTGAATACGAATGGCGAGATGAGGACCTTCCCTAATCAGCTGCGAGAGCCCTGAAGCTGGCTAATTTCCCTCCTGTTTCGACCTGCGATGATGAAATTCGGAATGGAGCCTCCGTGGGACAGGTGAGTAAGAATGGCGAGGTGAGGACCTTACCTAATCAGCTGAGTGAGCCCTGAGGCTAATTTCATTCCTGTTTGACCTACAAGGATGAAATTCGGAATGGAGCCTCTGTGGGGCTGGTGAGTAAGAATGGCGAGGTGAGGGCCCTCCCTAATCAGCTGCGTGAGCCCTGAAGCTGGCTAATTTCCCTCCTGTTTCGACCTGCGATGATGAAATTCGGAATGGAGCCTCCGTGGGACAGGTGAGTAAGAATGGCGAGGTGAGGACCTTACCTAATCAGCTGAGTGAGCCCTGAGGCTAATTTCATTCCTGTTTGACCTACAAGGATGAAATTCGGAATGGAGCCTCTGTGGGACTGGTGAGTAAGAATGGCGAGGTGAGGGCCCTCCCTAATCAGCTGCGTGAGCCCTGAAGCTGGCTAATTTCCCTCCTGTTTCGACCTGCGATGATGAAATTCGGAATGGGGCATCTGTGGGACTGGTGAGTAAGAATGGCGAGATGAGGACCTTACCTAATCAGCTGAGTGAGCCCTGAGGCTAATTTCATTTCTGTTTGACCTACAAGGATGAAATTTTTTCTGAAAATTAGTTAATTTCAGCAGATGGGGAGGTCACGGCGGGGTGAGATGACTGGAGGCAGGAGAATTTTTTTTCGGTGTGTGTGTTTTATCTCAATAAAACGTCGGCTATAAAAATTTAACTTCCTGTTGAAACTAAGACGCCTTGGCTCGAATGATCGTCGACCACGTTTGTAAAGTTGTTTCGTACTTTTTACGCCTTGCTTATCAGTTTATTACTTGTCCGTGCCATTCCAGCTCCAGGCGAAGTGAACAATGGTGCAATAATTTATCTTTGTGATAATAATGACCAACCTGTTCTGATAACATAATTTCAATCCTCCCTTCAATTAACCGTCGTGCCAAATACAGTCTTACTCGTTTCAATTCTGACATGGTCCATTGACAGTCTTATCTTTTTGAAGCTCGTAAAACTATCGTTTGAACTTCAACGACGATCGTTCAAACGAAGTTTGAGTAGGTATTGCAGTTCACGCTGGTGAGGATTGGGGGATTCATGTGTTGTAATGTCGCATTTTGCCCTCAAAATAGAATTTAGCACTCGGAATCCGCTATATTATGTTCCAGTTCTATGTTCCGCTTAGCCATGACTCGACATACACCTGGACTACAATGTACGCTCTCACTGAGATCAAAAAATGACCATGCCTTACCAGTGATGGTCATTGCCGGGAATTTATTTTTGGGGAATATTCCAGACGAGCAAATTTATTTTTCGTAGCTTATAAAATAGTTTTGTCCTGTTTTATGAGTATTTTAGGGCTGACCCATAGTTCGGAACTTCGAAATGTTGTTTCCTAGGTGCTACAGTAATTAACTATGATTCTGGACTAACATGAATATTGAAGCGAAAAAAAACCCTTCTTTTAACAAAAAACTGTATTTATTGATATAATAATTGTGGTGGTTTGATGGATGGTTTGATGGTTGGTGGAATGATGAATGAGGTAGTGGTGAGGTATGGAGAAGAGAGTGAGAGTGATGGAGGAGAAGGTGCTGGATCTAACGTCCGTGGTTAACACCTATTTATAGCAAAAGCCAGGGAGGTTTCCACCACTAAAGACGTTCAAGGGTTTTCCCCAGTGGTTGCCACTCGTGGTAGGTTATCACCTTACCGGTTCCACCAGTCTGGGATCTTTTTGGTAAAAGGTAAGGAGGCTTGAGAGGAGAAAGAGAGAAGTCATCGACTTGAGGTTTGAGCATAGAATGAAGAAACGGGCGAGAACGGCGGGTTTTTATATGGCCCTTTCCAATCTCCCCCAGTCCCTTGATGGTCGTTTCCGACCGTTTAGGGATGGGGTAAGAGAGTGGGGTTTTGCCTGCAGCCGCCGGTCACGTACGCTGCTCCATTCGTTTGGTTTATTTGTGCAATCTAAATATGAAATACAAGATGATGTTCTGGGAGGATATCACGACAATAATATTACACAGTAACGTGATGTGATAGCACACAAAACGGCCTCACTTAGAATAAGAGCCCGTGTCTGAGGCTTGGTTAGGGTAAAGCGCAGGGAAGGCAGCAGGAAGAGGAGATTAGTCGGTTGCAGTTCAGGTTCAGGTTCAGATCTTCTTCTTTGAGCTTGAGCTGATGGAGAAGCCGAATTCTTCAACATGTTGTAATTGTGGCCAATTTACGTCATCTTGCCAGCTCTTTCGAGTGTCAGCCGAATCCGCTTCTTATTTTGAGCCGTTCTTCTTGTTGATGCTTCTTTCTGTTGTTCTTCTCTGGACTATTCCTGTTGTTAGAACACTTGTCACGATCTACAGTCGGTTCAATCTTCGACATTTTTAGAGTAGGTACCTACTTGGATAGATTAGATTGAAACCTGTCTGGTAATGGGGATTTTCGCCAAACATTTGTTTTGGAAAAATATATCAGGAGTCTTGGAAACATTTTAGGTTGAAGATATTCTTTAAATGAGGGTGATTAAAAGTAAAAATGCGGCAAGAAGTGACCAATCTGGTCTATTGATGTCTGATTGGCTGTTGGCCGAAGGAGGCGGAACAAAGCTTCGGAGGCAAGGTTCTCAATGCTGCTAACAACCCAGCGTTAGAAATGGCAAACCTTCTTTGCAACCTTCCCTTCAAGAACCTTGCTGAAATTTTTCGTGAACCTCTCCTCGGTTTGATTTTGAGAACGTGTTTTTCTAATTTATTTATGTATTTTCGGTTCCATCTATTGCGGTTCTGTGCTAAGTTTAAAGTGATGCACTAAGCACTAAGCGGGATTTGAGTTGAACTACTCGGCGGTTTATCTGATGCGTCATTTCTAGCGGGAACTCAGAAATTCAAAATTCACACTCGTTTTTTGCCTTGACTTTCCGACATAAACACCTCATTATGTGGTAAATAAGTGTTAATTTTCGTTATTGAACAGAATTTGGCAAAAAAAGGTGATTTTTTGACTCACGAAAATTGCCCATTCCAATTTTTCTCTCAATAGATAGGCTATTATTTGGCATTAAAACACCATTTTATGCGCCTAGATTAGCATTTCATTGAGTTACCATTTAGATACCTAATCTGGGAGCACTAAAAGTAAAAAAGAAGGCACAAATAAATACCACATTTTTACTCGGAATTTTCAAGTTGGAGAATATTTCCGATATTTGTCCGTCATTGTGCCTGACATTCTCTTTGCCAATCGGTTCTATTTTTGAAAAGTAAATCAGTTTTTACGTATATAAGGGAACACAAGGCTGGTGGGGTTGGGGATAAAGTTACGTACATTTTGGTAAGAGATGTGAGGTTATTTGGAACCCGTGAAAAGCTCCTCAAGATCCTTGGAGGTCGAATCGTTTATAGAAAGCTAGTCAGTCCGATTAAACGGGAAGAAGTCAACAATCCGTCACCTCATAGTTTTACCTTGAAGCCTACGATGAAGGCATGGCTCACAAGGTTAGTCTCAACACTGCGACTACACGTGTAGATGGATCTATCGATATCTATCTGTTGTAATTATGCAACCTTTGTAGATTTGTATTGCCCGTACACACACACACACACACAAGTTTATGAAAAACCCGAAAAAACTATGAAAGCCTTCCTTACTTTTGGGAGGGCGTTTCCTGTAGGTGCATGTTATTTGTGAATCAATACAATGCCAAAAAACACTATTCGTGTGTATTTTGAAGATGTCACTCTTTTACCTGAAGAGGTGAAAGTCGTAGGTAATGAAGTACCTACCTAAATCGATGATTGTAAGGTTCATTGTCAAAGGCGATGAAAAAGCCTTCTGTGGAGGTAACTTTGTGATTGTTGATAGAAAGGGAAGGAGAAACGCACATAAATAATGTATGGCCTTCTGAAATATACCAAATCATGCATTTTTTCTAAACTTACAAACAGATGAGTTCATCATAAAATCATTATGTAATTATACACTATTCTATTGAAATGTACTCATCCATTCACTTACGAACAGATGAGGTTATCATAAATTCATTATACACTATTCAGTTACAATGAATGTACTCATCCATTCACTTACGAACAGAACTGCTGACGATGTTGGCCAACGTCCTCTGACCAAAATCAAGGCCTTTTTGTTTGAAATATTAAAAACCCTTAAGATATTAGTAGGTACATTACCCAATTCATGATTATTATTATTATTATTTTTATTTATTTTATTTTTTTCATTAATATTTACATTCTCCTTTACGGACTGTCTTCATTTCTAGTTAAAGTTCCTAAGCCATCCACAATTCGAAGTGTCTGTCACCTTCATAATAACGTATGTCATTTTAGATCATTATAAAGGCGAAAAATACTGTTGTTCCTGTTAATTTTACTTCCTCACTTCACGTGAAAGTTGAACTTGTCTGGAAAGTTACCCATTTTTGATTTTCACAATTTATTTTGATATTTTGTTATTGGTATTTGTTTACTTTTGTTTATTAAAATAATGATGAATTGTCTTGCACCCTCCGTGCAAACTGCTCAGTCAGTCACTGTTATCAAACCTGCAGTTATTACATGAATTCTGTTGTTTCACAGTACGAACAAAATGATGAGGTGGTCTTATGGATGAACACGGTTGGGCCTTACCACAATCGTCAAGAAACGTACGGGTATTTCTCTCTCCCCTTCTGCAAGGGCCACAAGGAAGTAATCAGCCACTACCATGAAACTCTTGGAGAAGCTCTCCAAGGGGTCGAGCTTGAATTCAGTGGTCTCGAAATTGAGTTTAAAGGTACATAATGACTACATATCTATGTTTTATTGATATTTTGTTGTATCCCATAAAATAGTGTTTTACAATTTAGTATGGTTTCGGGTCGCCATTTGATTGTTTTTATTCTTGTTGATTGAGAGTGGTGGAAGTAAATGTAGGCTGTTCTTCCATTTTGTATTTGTTGTCTACGGTATCCAACTAGTTATCATCTTAGCCCATTATTGATCTCTTAATCATCATACATAATTATATTGGTAGGTATTTTCCTTACTTATTTTAGAAGGTGGTTTTGGTTTCCCAAAAAGGGCTTGCTGCCAGCCTGCTTAACTTAGTCTTCTTTTGGAAAATGGAAATTTTCATGTTGAAAAAACTTTAGTTTCTGAATGTACGAAGCATGAAATGTCAATTTTTAGTCGGCCCCTCAGAAGAGGCCTTATGTTTTGGTTTTACACTATTTAGACAATTTTCGTTATCGTGAGGGGTGGGGGGGGGGGATTCCATTTGTGACCGCGCTGAACACGAATTCATCGAAAAAATTAAATTTGAGCTCCTTCAGGTAGTTGAGCGTGTTGATGTGTGTGCGTGTGTGTACGCATTTCTGCGGACCACCATCCTCACGTCCCAATTGTCCAAATTGGCTCATCATTTGATGGTAGTTCCTGGTTAGGGCCTAGTTGGTCCCATATGAATTTCGTCGCATTCGTACCAGTTGTAGAGACTGCGCATGCGCAAACGTTAATACGTCTAACCCACATAATCACGACGCAGCGGTCCAATAATCTCTAGTGTTCCATATATTTAGATCACCCATTGTTCAAACCTTGTTAATACAGGGAGTGTTGCTTCTTAATTTCCCCAATCGCCTGAATTGTTAATTAAAAAAAAATTCTCTATCCTAGAAAATATTCAAAATACTAGGTACCTATTATGAACACGGACAACTAATTCGACGCATAATAGTACTAGTGCCGAACCATATAATCCGTGGATTACTGTAGACCATATGTTTCTTTAAAATGAATAAAATTTGGAGAGTTTTGAGGAGAGGAAATTTACTAAATGTTCGAAGCTAATATTGAATTATTTGATAGGTGGGCAAGGCAACCTTATAAAATAAATAAGGAAAAAGCCTGGGAGGGAAAAAGCTGCTCGCCAAACAGCGTTGAAAGAAATTTCAGGTTTGGGGGGAAGGACCAGGTTTCTATACACACATCCGCTGTTTTTGCGGCCCAGGTTTTTTTGCGGGTAAATTTTTACAACGCGGTTGCTTTTTGAGGGGATATCACATCTTTTTGCTTTGATTAAACATTTTTTCCCAGTACCTAAACTTTTTTTTCTCAGTACCTACCTACGACTAAAAAATGTTCAAAGTTTCGGGGAGGGGGGGGGGGGGGAGGGGCACCAAAGGCAGTTCCTTGGCGCATAGCGAATGTGTATGCAAAATTTCAGCTCGAGCCGTTATGTCTGCGAGGCTTTAGCCCTGTCAAAGAAGAATATATGAGCAACTAGACTTGAAAAATAGCGATTTTCAAACTTCTATAACAGGCACCTGATGGTCCCAGGGTTGAAATTTGGTACGCATCGTCCTTAGGACTATTGAGTTACACAAATTCTGCACGCTTCCTTGGTGGGGTCAGTGCGCAATATTACATGTCGCAATTCTTGTTTTCTCAACGTAAATTACAAAACTATAGTTGACATTCTACTCTCATTCAAAGTCTGACACTCCCACGACGTCCTATCCGTTTTTCATTTATTTTCTCCCAATGACCATGTTCAAAATTCGTCTCAAACTGTCCGATCCATACATCACAGAAATAAAGTTCTGCCCTTCTGGCTGGAGCCAAAATAATCCTGTTCACCTTTAATTTTTGACTTTCGTTTGTTCATTTAATTGTGCATTTGTTACAGCCACAATTGCTGAAACCAAGTACTGCGAAGTAATTTTGAATGAAGAAAGACTGAAAGCATTTGTGTATGCCGTGAAAAATCATTACTGGTACCAGATGTATATCGACGACCTACCTATCTGGGGTGAGATTAAATTGAATTATCTGTTTCCATTTTTTGAGTCGTAAATCCATTTGAGTGTAAGCGACATCTGGAGCATGTTTCGTCATTGGTGAAGTATACTCAAGTGTTTAATTAGCCGAATCTTCATCGGTCCACATTGCTATAATCCATGTGAATTAACTCATTTTGTCAAAACGGTACAGGTATTGTTGGGGAAATGGAAGAGGGTGCAAACAGCCAAATGAATTATTACTTATGGACCCACAAGAAGTTCGACATTGGCGCCAACGGAAAATATATCGTCGATGTAAATTTGACCTCAGACAACAAGGTGAAACTCGAGAAAGACGCCAGAATTCAGTTCACCTACGAAGTCAACTGGTACCCATCGAGCATCAAATTCGAAGACAGATTCGACAAGTATCTCGACCCGAATTTCTTCCAGCACAGAGTGAGTTTGGTTTGGACTCTTGTCATAGTCTCCAGGGCCGCCCAGAGCTGGGAAGGGCCCCGGGGATAAATTCTCATCGGGGCCCTCCCCACACCAATTTTATAATTTATAAACAGGATTACTGGACGTGCTGTTCTACCCTTTATTTATTTAGGAAGTAATTGAGCTCATTTATAAAAGGGAAATTTTTAGTTTGCACAACAACCGTACAAATAGGGCCCGCAGCTGGGCCCCTTAGGGATTTTGCCCCCCCCCCCCCCCCCTCCCTCTGGTCGGCCCTGATAGTCTCCTACAATCTTGAAATTAACAAACCGTGGGTTACTGCTCTAATTTAGATTCTGTATCACTAGATTCGGGAGTTGTCTCTGACGTGAAACCTCTGATCCTGACACACACACACGCACACATCTGTGAAAGACTTCCAATAGCTTACGCTCAATTTATGTATCGATATGTTTTCCAGATCCACTGGTTCAGCATATTCAACAGTTTTATGATGGTGATTTTCCTTGTTGGACTGGTATCCATGATCCTGATGAGAACCCTGAGGAAGGACTACGCCAGATACAGCAAGGATGACGATCTGGATGACATGGTATTATTTCACTAATTTAAAATTACTTAGCACTGAAAAAAACTTGATTTTGAACACATTAGAATGAGTCTTAAAATCATACGTCATTTTACAATGTTATTTTCAACTTCTGTATACATTCTGGTCACTAGCACGTACTGCTTGGGATCACGACTCAAAGAGAAATTATACCGAGTTAAAATGCTAATCATCATAATATCATACCACTCTTGAAATCACGATCTATACGGAAAAGAACTTGAAGTAATCCTCTGTTGTATATTTCCTCAAATGTCTCTGCAGTGTCCTTTTTTGCTATCATTTCTTTTGGCAGCTTCATTCATGCTGGAGACTTTTCGAACAGCTCTGGCCAAAGCTTCAGGGTCAACATTTACTTCTAGACATCAGTAATAAACAATATTGACTGATCTAAGAATAATTTGTAAACATTGCAGCAGGAAAATTCGGGCTTGAACCGTGTCTAAACGGAAGTCATGTATTTGAAGCCACCAACAGTTGGTGGCTCAAGGTATAAACGTAGAAGTGTTTCAAGGTACAGCCATTCCTCCCGAATGTGAAAATCTGCCTGGAAACCCAAAATATCTGTTATAGTTTAATGAAATCTAGTTAATCATCACTAGGCTACATATGTCTTACGTTAAATTATTTTAGGCGATATATCAATTGAAAATTTCAATGCCTCTCGTCCTGGTGACCCCCTTCCACACATTGTCAAAACACCCAGGATAACACCAAAAACGTTGTAAACTTCCACTGAGGTAACAGTCTTATCAACCATGACGAAGTTAATCACCCACTCGAATAATTTTTGAAGGGCTTTCGAATCGAATAATTTTTGGATGGGTCCATATACAAGCGTGTGTAAGCAACCTTACCCTACCGTATAATTCTCTTAGTTGAATTCATCCTAACATCCCTCCCCCACCCCTATTTTGGTGATCTTATCCTTATTGATTGAATCTGTTCTTCTGCAGGAAAAGGATTTAGGTGATGAATACGGATGGAAACAAGTTCATGGTGACGTCTTCAGACCTGCCAGTAACCCAATAATGTTCTCAGCCATGATTGGCGCTGGCTATCAAGTGACTGTCGTTACCTTCGCTGTTATAATTTTTGCCATTGTTGGCGAGCTTTACACTGAGTAAGTACCGCTTACTTATGGCTTGCAGGAGTTTTAGAATGTTTCATCAAAATTGGATTTGGCGCCCTTGAAACCTCTGTTTCGTCGTATTTCAGTTACAAATAATGTTCAAATTTGTTTAATTGTTTGGTTATGAAACACGTTGAATGAAAACGCTGAAGGGCGAGTAGTAGAGTGTAATAGGCGTGTGTTAACTATGTACGAGTGAAGCATAATGTGGTACACTCTAGTCAGTGATAACAATATAATATATATTGCTCAATAATGGTGGTAATGTGGTGGGAGTAATTTATTGTAGCACCAGTGCATCTGCCCCATGTTTCAATGAGTTATTCTCATTTTCCCCCCTCCGTTTTGCAGGAGAGGTTCCCTTCTGAGTACCGCCATCTTCGTATATGCAGCTTCGTCTCCAGTCAACGGGTACACCGGTGGTGGTCTCTACGCTCGACTTGGCGGCCGCCGGTGGATAAAGCAGATGATGCTCTCAGCTTTTCTCATCCCCTCGTTGGTCTGCGGCACTGCTTTCTTCATCAACTTCATCGCCATTTACTACCACGCGTCACGTGCCATTCCATTTGGAACCATGGTGAGTTTTCTTTGTGTAGCACATTCGATAGACCTTGATCGTCGCCAAGTTGCATGCATCCAAGCCAAGTAGCCATCAGTAGCCAAAGTTTGATAAATCGATGGGCATTCCTTATCTCTGCATCTACTGCCTGTTTCCACTTGTTAGCCAAGTATGAATTCGGAGCTTCCAGCTACCACACATCGTATAGGTACGACTATTATAACAGTCCTGTGTGAGTATCCGAGTGGATACATATATAGTATTTCTTCGTGCTGTACCTTCGTTCTCATTTTACTTAAAAGTTGCTTATTTTTGTTTAAAAGCGCTTAATGATCGTGAAACTTGCTAGGTAGCTAAGGGTTCTGGTTTATTTTCAAGCATGAACCGAAAAGCTTCGTCTTCATAAGTGTCAATCATACGGTACACTCATCCCAGATAATCGTTGCTAGGGAATAGCTGATTATAATCACGCGTGGCTTTATGAAATCGAGCTTGTTTTCCCGTGATATCATTTCATTTGAAGAAAGATTGTATTTATGGATTTTGCTGATGGGTACCTACTAAACATATTTTTTATTTATATGTACTACCTACAAGTTTGTTGTTCACGGCCAAGCGAATCACCTAAATTAGATGAAAATCTGGGAATATGTCGAGGGTCCTACTTAGCTTCAGCGACCATCAGGATTTCAAAAATTACCGGTTGGTGGGGGGGAGGGGTGGAAAAATGCATATTATTTATTTTGTCCTGACTGCGTTTGCGTGCATGGGTAGGTAGGTAGTTATCCACAGCAGAAATCGGTCCTTTTATTTCGGCTCTTATGCTAATAGGAAATCAGTGATCTACTGTGTAGCGGGGTGGGAGAGATACCCCTTTGCATCTCTAGAGGAAATAATGAACCGTTGTGTAGTAATTTTCAGCTTCTCTCCTGTGAGGTCGTAATTTTATTTTATTTTATAGTACGGCTAAGCCAATTTACAAGAGTTGAACAAATGAGTTGTAAACTCAGGAAAAAATAAATGAATAATTAAATTTTAAGATAAAGTAAACCAAACTTCACTGGCATTGGTGAGCTGAAAAATGGCGCCTGAGGGAAGACAATGGATCGGCAAAGAAGTCGAATGACGAATTCTGGAGGAAGGCATTGGCTACACTTACTACCACTACACTTGTAATGACTTCACTTGGACGGGTTTCACCACCTAAAGTGCGTTTCGTTAAATTGGAGGTACAGAAATGTAGGCATGCAAAATGCATTCATTTTTTCTGTAACTCCAAGTTAACGTAACTCGCAATTTAGTTTAACGTAGCTCTAGGCGGTGAAACCCGCCCTTGGATAACAAAATTTCAACCAAGGGATCAACACTTCAATCATTGTTTCATTTATCAGCTACCAGTCTTTTCACCTATTCTCACGTGCCAGACCCAGGATTGGTCGGATGGATTTTCTCTGGAAGTTTTAGGAAATTTCGCAGTTAGGAATTTGAATGTCTTCTTCGTATTGAATATCCGTTGTGGGGGACTCGGGAAGATCGTGCAAAATTTTCTGAAAAAGCTAGAAATCTTGAAATTCTGGTCCATTTTCTTGTAGGAATTTCAGAAACTTGTAAGCCATAGATCTTGGATCACGATGGCACTAGGGAAATGTTCGCGACTTCGGCACTGGAGTCCGAGGTGCCTTGATTTCCTGCATTGTTCTGATCTCTGTGACTAACCATCACAATATATCTTTCTCTGATTGATTGGTGGATATCTTTTGATCACTCATCTATGTAAAAGGGTGACCCACAGGAATCCAAATATGTGACGAGTTGTGGTAATTTTGGTGATTCCGGAATCTGAAGTTGGTCGTTTCCAATATTTTTGATATGCAACTTTGTTTTTCTTGAATGTTTTCCCCGTCGTATGAAGTGTTGTTTCAAGCATCTTTGTGGGAGTTTAATAAAGTCCATTTGCTTTCATTCGTTGAAGTGACAATGAATCATGAACTGAAACTGTGGCGTGCCTGTTTCGAGCGCTGCAATAAATTAAGAAAAATACTCAGTGGTGAAAACATGGCTTTGTTACTCGGGATCAGGTTAATCGCGTCATAATAGGTTCGTAAATTGTCGTTAATCTACGTGAAGTTAAAACGTAGAATAATCTACGTTTATTTTCGTTAAATGTGAAGGTCGAAAGATGATGAATGCGATTAATGTAGTTGTGGAAATAATAAGAATTGTTCATTTAGGCATTTATTCAGTTTGGAATTAGCAATTTGTGGTTCCGATGAATTTGTAAACTGACGATGCTCTCACCGATATTTAGCAGCACCATGTTGGGATGTACATTGAATACATCCTCAGTACTTTTATATACTTACCTGTATTATTCATTTAATCACGTCGTAATAGGTTCGTAAATTCTCGTTATAAAAAAAAGTAGGTATATAATTCTAGGTAACCAATTCCTGATATACTTGTTGCTTAAGATAAAATCAGAAAACGCCCAGTCTATGTGAAGGTCGAAAGATGAATGCGATTAATGTAGTTGTAGAAATAACAATATACGAGAAATAAAAATACTCGTGTAAGAATAAGAATAGTTCATTTAGGAATTTATTCAGTTTGGAATTAGCAATTTGTTGTTCCGATGAATTTGTAAGCTGGTGATGCTCCCACCTATATTTAGCAGCTCCATGTTGGGTTCCTAAGTACTTTTATATACCTGTAATAATTTAAGTAATGATTAAAGATACATATATTTTTCAGGTTGCTGTGACATGTATCTGTCTCTTTGTGATCCTGCCATTGACACTGGTCGGAACTGTCCTGGGCCGGAACCTTGCTGGTCAAAACGACTGTCCTTGCAGAGTGAATGCAGTGCCACGACCTATTCCTGAAAAGAAGTGGTTTATGGAACCTACTATAATCGTTCTTCTTGGAGGCGTCCTCCCATTCGGTTCCATCTTCATTGAAATGTGAGCTTAAAAGACAGTTATCATTGAAATGTTGGGTTAAAAGACAGTTATGCATGTCTCGTGACATGCATATAACTGTCAAATATTTATTTTCTCCGAAAATTTGGGTCAAATTTCGGTTTTTGTTGGTTAAATACAGCTAAAAATAGTTTAAATAGCAAGATTACACCACTAGTGGCTTAGGGTGACTCGATATAGAAATAGACAATTTCAATAACAAAAAATTGTTTCTCAAGAAAGCAGTTCCTAATTGAAATATTCAAAATTGGAATAAATCCTGTTCAATTAACAAAGAAGAGAGAGGATGCGCTCATTTGATACACTAAACAGTACATTGTAAATGAAAAATGTGTTCACATTTGTTGACAATACCAGAGAGAATGTTCGATAGAGTATGTAGTAGGTGCATTAATTCATCACTCTGGTTCATGCTGCATGACTGGAGCATTTGCTGTCCTACTCAGTTCATTACTCCGTGTACGTGTTGCAATCAAAACCCGAACTGGTTTTGACATCATAATTACGATTTTTGCAGTCAAAATCCGAAATCAGTCAAAACTAAGACCATCCTTAGACGAGAGATCTATTTATTTTATTAACACGGGACAAGCGCAGTTACAAATTATTTCAAGGTGTCCCAAGTCTATAAAGTAGGTATAATAAATATAATAAGTAGAGTGAGGCACTACAAAGAATTATAAAAGGGAAATTATAAGAGGTGTATCTTAATCTCAGGAGAATATCATAATTTTAGGAATCTTCTCCTGAGAGGCTTCCATGAAATAATACCATCGTAGGTACAGGAGGTAGTGTAGTGTACCAAAAATATAAAGTTGCAATATTCTAGGAAGAATGGTTGATATTATGTGTGTACCAACGCTTGCAACACAGTAGAGAGTTTTTGCAGCACCCTCACGCCGGAAACGAAGCGGAAACGACACCGAAATGGAAATGGCGGATAGGGCGACCGAAGTCAGATGCTTTTTCGGTTTCGTTTTCGTTCCTCTTTGGCATCTACCGACTGGTGAAGTCACGCTAACGTTATGTCAACTTCTCTTTCGTCCATTTTACTCCGTGGTGAATACAAATCTATGTCCACACATGGCGTCAGTTCTGGATAAACATACAAAGACGCGAGGAAGCAGCTGTTAATACCACGCTCGACATTTATTTTACAAGGACAACAGAAGAAGGTAGGTAAGATGTGAGGTTACATTACGTTTCATCATCTCAACACGACGAAAGCTGACACCCTGAGATACCGGTATTTTTCGTCGTCACGGTTCGTCCAACTTTTTGGTGTCTTAAGTGCGCATGCGCAGCACTGCTTTCATTTTGTTCGTTTCGGCGTGAGGGTGCTGCAAAAACTCTCTCGTGTCGGTCCATGACAGAAGTGGAGCAAGCTCTGAGGATCTTCGTTTGAATGGGGTATGCACACGTTTTTATTTATTTTTAATGAAAGTAGATTCCATCCTGAGAATTTTGACACCATCCGCACTGTTCTACGATAAGTTGTTCCTTTTCTGTGATTTTTCAAAGTTTCCACTATTCCTGATGTCAGTGTACCCCTCTCGCCTGGGCGTGACCCCCCTGCCCACGTTGACGTCAGAATTTATGGAAACTTTGAAGAATCATCGAAAAAGAACTGTTTATCTTAGGACAGTGCGGTTGGTGTCAAAATTCTCAGAATAGAATCTAGTTTCATTAAAAAATAATATAAACCATGTGCATACCCCGCTCCCCGGCTAAAGTTGTTTCAGAGCTGGCTGCCTTGAAGGTGAGTGCCATCAGTAGTCTGTGTGTGGTCTAGAACGTGTCATAGTCAAAACTAGTTTTGACTGATTTCGGATTCTGACTGCAACATATTTTTTATTGATGTGAAAAAAATGAAAACTGACAGTTTTATGTCTGGTTCCTCGATTCATATACCTGTCTGAATATTGGTTCTAGGTACTTCATATTCACTTCATTCTGGGCCTACAAGATTTACTACGTCTACGGTTTCATGCTTCTAGTCTTCTTGATCCTGGTGGTTGTCACTGTCTGTGTCACCATAGTCTGCACTTACTTCTTACTGAACGCCGAAGATTACAGGTGGTAAGTGTTGATGTCAAAAGTTGTCTTGTAGCCAAACACTCATTTTTGCATACATCATCAAGTTGTCAATACCTAGACATTTTATATAAGAGGTATTCAATACAATCGAATTTTACTATTCGTAGTACCTGTTTATGTGTATTCTAGGCAGTGGACTAGTTTCCTGGCTGCTGCTTCCACCTCCTGTTACGTCTATCTCTACTCCCTCTACTATTTCTTCTTCAAAACCAAGTAAGTCGCCATTTTTGTATGCTATTTTCATGTTATAGTCAGTGATTTGCAGTTGATTGCGCGAAATACTTTTTGTGTCCAAATTAGACAAGAGAAATTTTCTTCTCTAGAGCTTTGGGCCCAAATCAAAATTTAAAATCAAGGTTATTATGATTCTTCATATATAATTATTATAACTTCTATAGTTAATCGTTCTATATTGTATGCTTTTGTAAATTATAACTTTAACTTGATAATTCTGTTTGCTCAACACAATCATTGTTACTTTTCAGGATGTACGGTCTGTTCCAAACGGCGTTCTATTTCGGATACATGGCCTTGTTTTCCATTGCTCTCGGCCTTATGTGCGGTACAGTCGGATACATGGGAACTTCATTGTTTGTTAGAAAAATATATTCTACAGTCAAAATCGATTGAAGATCCTGAACTAGTAAGTTATTTTACAGGATACGTTCAATAATAATTTCGAGTTGTGGATCACCTCATCTTAATTGTGCCTGGTGGATTGTATTGTATGTTGAGACAACGTTGATTCCTACTGTCCTATGTTCTGATGAATGAATTTACAATTTTGTGACGTTTTTCACTCGAGCCGTGAGCACTCAGTCACATTCACATTCATGCATAGGTTCTTTCTTTGCTAAGCTGTTCGCCTTAATGTAGGGAATCTTCAGGCACATAAACAGCAGAGACTGTACTGGAAATGGAAGGAAATTGGAATAATTAGATAATGTAGTAGAAAGTGGTTCTTAATGTTGTGAAATTCAATTTTAGGTTTATATCAAATCCATTTCCTAATGAAATTTTGTTATTTTTTTCACAATTGTATGAAGTGCACCTAATGCTTGAAGTGAAAACGAATATACATGCCTCTGCCTTTAGAAACAAACATACGTGTGTCCAACTTGGATTGCCGAGGCAGAAAACAAAGATAAGGATGGTTTTGTTGTGAGTCTAGTCTCTGTTGTGTGTTTGCCTGATGATGACATAAATTGAGGCGAAAAGCTTAGCAATAAAGATGAATTAACTCACTCAGCCAATTAAAACTAATAGGTCAAGGAACAAAAAGAAAACTAAAGGCTACATATCACATCCGAAGTTATATTGCTTACGAGTCTACCAAGGTAGGGGAAGCTCTGCTTTCTTTTGAGAGGAAAACATTTTTCGTCTCCATAATCAAACCACTCAGTTTGAGGTTTCAAAGTTTTCTGGACAAGTTTGGTTCGGTGTTTGTCTATGTCTGCAAATCCTTGCCTCAAGCCTGACCTCCAATCCGATTTCACTGGCAATTATAGGGACCAATGCAGGTTGGGGCCCTTGATGGTCCCCTATGAATTTCGGAACGATCAGATCATTGTTAAAGCCACTGCACATGCGCAAACGTGAAATAATACGTATACTGATTGGCCCCCTATGGTGGTAAGTAATGTGTCAAATATCGGGAACAGGGTCAAAACTGAAATACACCTCTAACACCGAGCTTTTGGAAAATATATTCCCATCATCAGGGCTTGAAGGCTAGGGCTCAGTGTAGATAGCCGCCTTCAACCCCTCATGATGAGAATTTTCCGGAAGTTGTATTTTCAGCTTTGATCTGTTCCCAATATTTGATATATTACTAAACGCGAAATCGAAGGTACTTATTTCACACGAATCAATGGCCCGTTTTTGCTAGCACTCCGTGGGTAGTTGGGGTGTAGCTCGTAGACCGCCCCTGTGCAAATCGGAACGGTCGGATCATTGGTATGGCCACTGCAAATGCGCGAATCTGAAACCCAAAAAATCGCAATTTCCCCTCCTTTTTACTTTTACCTTATCGACGTGGGTTATGACATGTTAGTGATCGATACGATCATGTTATCGATATGAGGAAGCTATGTGCCATTCAACTTTGTAGAGGTTATTTTGTTTGTTGCATGACGGAGAGGTGTATTCCTTTGTCGGAGTACTTAGACGGCTGAGGTATGACGTATTACCTTGAAGGCGAGTCCATATTTCTTGGTTTAATTATAAGTAAATATATCACAGATTGAATCAAACAGATTGCGAGCAATGGCGCCTTCATCAGCAACTGTAACTTCGGCCTCAAACGTCACAGGCCTCATGAACAGTAATAATATATTACATGGTATCACAAAGGGTTGCGAGCAAGATGGGCTGAAAACGAGGAAGGGGGGAATAAGTTGCTCCTCCGAGTCTGTTGACTTCAAGTGTAACTTCGGCCTCAAACGTCACAGGCCTCATGAACAGTAATAATATATTACATGGTATCACAAAGGGTTGCGAGCAAGATGGGCTGAAAACGAGGAAGGGGGGAATAAGTTGCTCCTCCGAGTCTGTTGACTAGCTTGGTAAACAAGTAGGAACACCTTCTCATGTTGCACTGTATTCAGGTATGGTGAGTCTGTGGTCAAAAAGCTGTAGGAGGCCGCATAGGGTTTTGTAAGTTAGTAGTAATTCAAATCATAACGAATGATAATCACAACTAGGCGTCAATAATGATGACTTCATTGGCTTTTCAGTTCTCATCCTTGCAAGCGACAACACTGCGGAAGAGTCTGATGATTGCGCATTAAACTACAAAATACCCGTTATATTATACGTTACTACCCAAAAAAACACAGATTTTCGTCTTTACTTTGTGTTCAATGCTCAATCGCCGTCCTGGTACGGAACATCCTAAGGGAAGTGTATGGTTCTTAAACGAGATATTTATTCTTTTCATAAACTAGCCTAAGTACTTCCTTAGGTTAAATGAAACATTCGTTATCAAATGTAGTGGGGTTTGTGTGCAATATTTGTGAATAAAACCTAAATGTATCCGTTAACCAACATTTTGTTTGGTTTGATTTCACTTTTAAACACTACCTTCACACTGTATAGCTTAATGAATTCCATTTTGAATTATATATAATTCTAGTTGTAAATAAAAATAGAGACGGAGTACTTTATTGTATTCCGACTCACCAAATATCTGTTCTACTAAGCCTAGAAGGTGGTACATTATGTGTAACAATGTCACCAAAATCCGCTCTGTACATAAAAATTTGTTTCTGATTAGGCTGACCTTCCTACTATTGTTGTTGGAATCAAGGTTCCGTATCCTTATTGATTTTCTAACGATGTGGTAAAAAAAAAATTGTATTGTTCAGTATCCTATTAATTTTACAGTACAGAAGACTATTAATTTTAACTAACCAGAAAAATGCAACGCAATTGATAGTACACAGAAGCGTGTGTCTGGTTGAGGATTGAGTTCGGGAATAACTAATAATTCCGCTGATCGCTGCATGCTTTTGAACTACTGATAGGGCAGACCGTTTCGGGTTTTGGTTACATAATGTTGGTCATGTATGTAACTAAGTGGAAATCGAAGGCGGCGAGTTTAATTGATATTGTTGTGGAAAAAGCATTCAGCAGTGATTTGGGGCCTTCTTGATATCATTGCCTTTTCTGCTACTGTCTTTGCTGTGATGATTTTGCACTTGATCTTTGAGGCTGAGACATATTTCAGGCTCCAGCTTTTCGGACGTCATTTTTTACTGTATCTTGAAGGCGAGTGAGTAGTCGGGTTTGGGCAAGCTGAACACAGTGGCCGAGTGTTCAGTTCCCTAGTCAGCAAGGAGCGCCATTGTAGGGCTGTAGTGCCTCTTGCTGATACTACACCATCTCTGCCATTGCGTTTGGTCGTAGAGGGTGGATGCATGGGTACAGCTCTTGAGCAATCTATGCCAACGGCCCTCCTAAATTCCTTGAACCCTTTGGGCTTGAAGTCAGTGTGGGAATTCAAAAATGAGAAGCTACATGAGCAGTTATTAATATCTCTGCTACTGCGCTCGGATGCTACAGACGCATCTGGCGTCTTTTGTAATAAATAGCAAAAAATATATAACAGCAACAAATACTGTTGCTATTATTACGAGATGAATTATTGGCGAGTGGATTCACAATGTCCCCACGTCCAACCCCTCAAAACGATCCCACTGTATGTCTCTGCAATGGCGCCTTCATCAGCAAGTGTAACTTCGGCCTCAAACGTCACAGGCCTCATGAACAGTAATAATATATTAGTGTACATCCCAATCCTGCTGCTCGAAACGCAATTCCCTCCTGAGCTGCCCGAGTTGGTGTGCCTTCGAGTGACTGTTTTTCAAACTCCTTCGAACTGTTATCTCCCATACAATATATTGCATCACTCACTTGCTAGGCGTCGAACATGACATACATACCAGTTTATTGGCCTGTAAAGTTGGAGCAAGCAGTGGCAATAACTTCTCTCTGGGTGTTCCTTCGGTGCTGTTCCCATTTGTGTCCTGCCGTCAAGTTTCTGTTGTCTGTGAAGCCTACTGTTACTGTCAGTAGCAGTTCCGAAGCTTCTTCCCGTCACATCAGATGTTCTTACAGGTATGTCCACAACAAAAAGAAAACCAATTCTAGAATGCAGCACAACATAAATGTGCAATTCTGTTTGCCATCTAAATTGGTATAGTGGGGAAAAAATTATTGCCGGCTTGGACTGAACGAGTTTTTTTGCAGAGTTTAGAACGTCATATGGAAATAGGGTAAAATCTTTCCTTTTCGCAATCGGATTACATCGCTGGACTCGTGGGAGCAGCACTCATCGGACTGTCCCTCACCACTTGGATCGGACTGTATTTTGGATCTGTTCCACACTTCGTACTCGACTAGATGCAAACAGTGAATCTATCCTCAACGGACACTTCCCAATAGCGGACACCACTACAAAAGACGGATCCTCTTTTGGCTGATATGATTAAAATGTTTTTAAACTTTCCTATTAGCGATCACCCCATAACGGTCGTGAACAGTCCAAACTGAAGTTTTTTCGGCGTTCAAGATGCGTTCAAAACTGCCTGGGAATTACGAAAACCTGAGAGCAAAGGCAAGTTTGAACGTTGACTGGTTTAATAATTGTCTACAGTTGTTCGGACAGAACCTAATTACAAGTTTCATCCATCAAACCTGTTGGATTAAGAAATTTCCCGTATCATATATCTACTCAGTAAATAATACGTTTGAATGTCTAAAATCACTAATTAAGAGAATCCCAAGGGGGTTTTCCCTTCTTGTGATTATTTTTACATGCGGTGAGTACAGCTGTGTTTTCGAACGTGAATCGATGTTCACTGTACCTACTTATTTCTTCCGAAATTCATTGCCTCTATCAAGTTTTATTTCATCAGTAGGTATCCTCCCAGATTTGTTCCTTGGCAGAATAGTTATTCATACTCACCACAAAGATCTTATCCTCGATTCTTCAACGAACCCTCTCAACAACTAGGTACCTACCAACCCGAATTTCAAGATTTTGGATCGAGCTTTTCGACAATGTTCGGTCGCATCTGCTTGTGTTTCTTTCGGTCAATAAGAACTTTATCTGTGCACTAGGTTGTTTAAAAAAAAAATTGTTTTCGGTTTTTGAAATAACGTGGTTGTTTAAACCCGATCCTCCTGTGATGCTTTTCATAACAACTTTATTTCAGTCAGTGATGTCTGAGTGCATCAAGAATTTTTTTTAAGGCGGTCGAATGATATTGTATAAATGGGTGTGTATCCATACAGCCCATGAGGGCGGTGTATGTGTGTGACTTCTCATTATAATAATGACTGTTGCTGTTAACAAGATTAATAGCTACGAAATTAATTGAGAAAAAAAAACTATATCAAATTATGGTTATTTTGTAATTTATTGTTATTTTTCTCTTCTATTAGAAGTTAATAGAGATCTTATTTTATATTTGTTTTAGTTTCGGCTTTTGGACTTTAAAAACGTATATTTCGCTGTGTATGTACTTTGTTTGGCTGTTATAATATTATCTAAATAAATTTTGTAAATAATAGTATCTTTGTCTAGTTGTACCTTCAAATCAACTCTGTCGTTACAGTTATGATATTTCTTCAACATCCTACCTACCTTCTTCATTACCTGAATGACTTCCTTGTGGTTATTCAATCAAAAACTTAAATATCTGGAAAGTCACCAGTGAATGTTTTTCACCAAATGAATCCTAGTTATTCCTCGAATCGCGTACCTTCTCCTGAAATCTACCCATAAAGATAACGTTGGTATATCTGACCCTCAACTATTATTGTTATCTTCATTTTTTATTTATTTTTTTTTTTTTTTTTGACTGATTATTATTCAATGTGGGGTGGTCTGTTATCAGTCAGACATTGGCATCTGACACGTTTAGCCATACATGTCGGCACTAGACGTTGATATGACGCGTTTCAAGGTGTTGTTTGAACCCCACGGAAATTTTCCTTTGCTCGGTGAACGAATATTATAGCTTCCCTCAGATCTCTCGGGAAATGGTAGGTAGTTTCAAGCCCGTTTCAGAAAATAAGCGTTATTTTTTAAATGACAAGTAAAAATGCGGCAAAAAATGACGTATCAGGTCTGTTGACATCTGATTGGCTGTTGGCCCAAGGGGGCCGATGAAGCCTCTGAGGCAAAGGTTCTCAATGCTGCCAACATTAGAAATGGCAAACCTTTGTGGCGACCTTCAAGAACCTATGGCGTGACTTTCCCCTCGGTTTTTCAAATTTATGTATACATTTGTGGTTACATCCACCCATCCATTTCAGATTTTCATTTTCCTGCATTACGTATGAACCACATACATGTGCAAGTGGACATATTTGTTCATCGGATGCAAAATCATGATATAAATTGATGTACATATAATTATTCATTAATTTAATTATGCAAAACAATACCTTGTATTTTGAGACAAAATTTCCTGTCTTGCCCTTGACTCAATGAGCAAATTTTCGAAGAAAGTTAATTGAACTAAGTACCCTTCAACCTGTTGAATGACAACGATTTCTACTGCGCTTGACCATGAAAATCCGGAGTATAATAACATCATTAGCCTCTAAACTTCTTCATAATTATTATTGGACTGTAAAAATGTATACATACCTACTTACTTTTAAAATATTCATCAACTTTTGCATATTATTAATTAATTAAATAATGCAAAACAACACCTTGTATTTTGAGACAAGTTCCTCTCATGCTCATGACTTGCTATTGAACAAATTTTCGCAGTAACCTAATTGAGCTAAGTACCGTTCAACCTGTTGAGTTAGTAAACGTTTTCTACTGTCTTTAACCATGAAAATCCGTAGTTGAACTATTATTATTATTGGCCCCTAAACTCCTTCATAAACTATTTGTTGTTACTAGAGTATAGTAATGTTTACATATTTACGTACTTGTTGTTTAAATATTCAACATCTCACTGAATTTAAATTCAATTTAAACGTTAAAGCCCCCCCCCCCCCCCCCATCCAACCAGATGAGTAGAAACTGCAGTATTAGAAAATAGGCCAAATTGTAAAGGTGTTTTTCAGTGATTTTACTTCTAGAAAACACGTAAACGCACGCGCAGACTGGTGACAGTTGGAAATAACTATGAAGAGCCAGGGGCTTTGCGTCCATAAGGCCACGGCCAAAAACACTAGGGGTAAAAAATCCAACCATGTGTTCTTGGCATTTGGATTTCCTTGCGTGCATTATACCTACCTTTTTTCACAAAGTTTAACATCGACCCGCTAGATTTCCCTGGGTATGGATATTCATTATTATAGTAAATCATGGTTTCCTAGACCAAACCTATTATCGGAATAAAGTGACAGTAATCGATGTCCTGCAGTCGAAATCGAAACCTAGGCTCCTGAAACTGGCAAGCCCTATGACCTAGTGTTCCCATGGCAACTGAGAAAAGTGGCCTGTCCGCGCATGCTCAGTCGAGTAAAAATGTGTTCGCCACACCCACTTTGGGCCCTGTCCCCTGAATTCGATTTCAACCCAAAAATCGTTTCTGTTCACGATCGCTTTATCACTTCGATTCAACTTATCATCTCGATAAGAGATGTTTATGTCTCCAGATTTGTTTTTGTTGTTAATCAAAATTCGCCCTCTCTGTTGAGTCTGTTCTCTGTTGTGTTTTTCATTTTTTTCGACGAATTTTGTGCGTTTGTGTTCGGTCTGGTTCCCATGACAGATTTGGATTTGTGGTATCTACCTGCGGTTTGCCTTTTTTGCTGTGTGATCTTGCGGATTGATGGGCGTCGTAAACACAGACTAGTACCTAGCTCCTGGTCAATACCTTCTCCATACTCCTATCCTCATTCAAGTAGGTACCAAATGTTCCTTTCCTTGTAACTATTTTAGTTTATAGTGCTATAACTGCTGTTGTACTGCGTGAATTCGGTGGCTAATTTACTGTCGAAATTTTCGACGTTTTCATACGACGATAGTGTTGATTGAAAGTTTAGGAAGAGATGATACAAAAAACTACAGGACTAACAAACTGTAGACCGGTTTCGGTTGTTACACCATCATCAGTACACGATAGAATATCCTGTAGTTTTTTGCTATGGATTTCCACTACTCCGCCGCAAAGTGATTTAAGTTATATAAGAGATAAGCCTTTGCTGCATATCACTCAAAAGTAAATAAAGAGAAGGGAATGTTGTTGCCTTGAGGTGTTTCGTAGAAAAATCTGTTGGTTTTGTGCTCTGGTTTGGTGGCCCACCGTTTTCACAGCCACGCAGCGCTAAACTGAGACCATCTGTTCCAATTTAGTGCTTAGACCTATTTGGATGGGCAGTGTGTGTTAACAGCATGCAACATGATTTATTGAAATACAACATCAAAGTGGGATTATACTCGTAGCTGTGTGCCAAGTGGGCAAATCTGTGGTTAGGTTTTGTTATGTTCTCGTCTGGTTGAAACAGTGCGGAATCGCCACGACGTCTTGTTGAGTGACGTACTTAGATAACGGGGCAATGGCCTGTGGTTGGGTAAGTGGTTAGAAGCTGTGGGATTGGTGGATTTGACGGGGTTTTGATGTGAACAATCGAACACCCTCTGCTGGAGCTGGCAGTATACTCATCTTATTTTCTCCGAAAATTCGGTAAAAGGTCGGGTGGCAGTTGATGATGAACAGTGGTGTATGGATTCATCAATTGGAACCTTCATTTGGTTTAAGAAGAAAAAATTTGGATTGTACACCTAATACTGATACATGCACCAGTGGTGGACACTCAACGCCATTTTCTAGTTAAAACGTCCATAACTAATGGAGACCTGTTTGTCAACTTCCAATCACATTTTCTGTTTCCTATGAGTGTAAATTATTCGGCTTTTCAAAAATATTGAAAAACAATAAGGTTTTGTGTGAAAGACGAAAACGCAGAACCAACATTTTTCAGCAGTGGTGTACAGCTTCATTTCGCAGAGGAATTCCATTGAATTGCTTTTGAAAACTTTGAATCTGGTTACAATCTTAGGTAGGTACCGTCATAATGTAGAAGGTAAAGCTTTAAAAAAAAAAAAGAAGGAAAAGGGAAAATTACCCTTACCTCCAACAAGACCCCTTCAGCAGAAGGTTTGGCAAACTGACTGGTGGGGCAGGCTCCTTATCTCTGCTTTTTCCGTCTCCACCTGCACCTTGATCTCCAATAAGTATTTTTTGATTGATTGGGCGCTTCATTTAACAACGGTGGAGATAGGGCCAACTCGCTGTCTCTAACTCCACCCTAGGAAAAACTGGTTGTGAATCCTCGCAACCAGTTGCGTCAAAATTATACACAGGTACCTAATTATAGAAGGTAACAGTTCATCGTTGTTCTTTCATATAATTCTTGCATATGTATTTCTTCCGTATTAGATATAGGTGCCCAAAACAGAATACTCAATACTCCAAAATAAGCAATACTCGAATCAGAGGAAGAAAGAAAGAATACATACTCAAAGAGGAGAAAAAGAAAAATAATAACTCAGTAAGATTATAATGAAAATACCAGTATTGCTTATTTTACCTCTGTTTTGGGTATTCCTTCTCTCTTTCCTCTGTTCTGGATATTTCCCTGTTGTGAACCAAGAGGGAGACCACCACAATTTTCTATCGAAACATGACTTAAAGCCACTAGTACATGATACACATATGGTACATGATATTTCATTCATTTTTTGAATGGGAACTCTTATTAGATGTATCATTATTCGATGTTAGTAAATACAGACATTACGCTACACAGTGGCGCCAAGTTCAGACTTCTTTCCTTACTGCTTCCGAACTCTTATTTAAAAAATTCGAAGTTGTTTCTGTCCACCACTGCTGCCTACCCTAATTTAATAATATCTCGCGCTCATACGTATCGTACCTACGTGTATTATAATTTTATAATATACCTATGTAACGTGTAGGTATAATAAATTCTTGAAATATTTCTTAATATGATTGGTGTGTAGTTTTCTTTAAAATTGCAGTTAGTTTGCAATTTGGGCTTGAAATCTCCCTTTGCAATGTGGGAGAATGTGTGGGTACATATACTGCGTAATTTCACCTCTTCAATAGAAACTGTCAGTTACTGTCAGTCATCTGTAAGGGGTGAAAAATAAGGGTTCACATTTTCAGAACGCCGTAGCTCGAAAACATTCAATAGAAGGGTATGGTTTTTTTGCGTTTTTAAATTGATCTCGAACTAAAGAATTTTTTGAGACCACCCGGAGCATTACATTGAGACCACCATACCACCATGCGCTTCGTCAACATGATCGTGAATTAAACGGTATAAATCCGGCCCAGACAATGTAATTGCTAGGGAACACCTGATTATAATCACGGATGGCTGTGTGAAGTCGAGTTGGTTGTTCTGTGATATTATTTCATTAATATTTGAAGAATGATGGCTGTTTTAGATTTTGTTGATAGGTACTTTGGTAACTTCAACAAACGTTATGCTTCATGAATAACAACAAATAATTATTGATTAATGATAGAATTCTTGAATCCACCACATATTTACCTATAATATTGTCCGGCTGGTTCCAGTACTCGATTTTTTAGGGCTTTCCTGGGGGGAGCGAGCTTAGGTACTAACCACAGAAAACAGTTAGTTATCTACGCAGAAGGGGCATCTGTGCAGGTAAATAATAAACCTTTGTGTAAGTCACTTGCAGCGTTTTTAGAATGCTGAAGGATATTAGGATAAGTTGATGAGCTTAAAAATCAGTATCAAGTTTCTATCCTGGAGAAAAGAAAACGTCAGTGTTCAGGATTTTATTTCTGTGACCTGAAGTATGCCCCCTACTGTTCAAGCTAAACACATGTGCATGCGCAAGTATATAACTAGCATATAATAGGAATATTGAAGTGCAATGACTGACGCAAGAAGAGTGTCATCAATATTGTTTATTCTAATCAACATCGTTGTTGACTGTACCCTGGTTATAAACAGGTAGGTACAGTCAGTTTCGGGTTCCTACACAACGATATGGTGAAGTTACCTATCTCAACATCCAAATAGTGGGAGGGACGACATCCACCTGTGGAATGCCGCCCAGTGAGTCCTCGCTCGTTTCTATTTATAAAACTCCTGAACTTCCATCATTTCGAAGTAAACAGAATACTTGTTCGGTACCGCGTCCGCATTAGTCCGTTGTACGTACACCGACATCCATTCTGTTCTTATCCGCCGTCCAAATCGCCTTCGAGGGTGTGAAAGTTTGATCCTGTCGCTCCGTGTAGAGGGGGCGTCCCGGGCGGATTATCCGGCGCGTTTTAATCCTCCGCCTCGCGCGCTCCCCAAAACTCAGTCCCTCAGCAGCCGGGGAGCGAAACACGTCCGACGAAAACCGCCGTACCGAAGGTAAGACGAAAATTCGTCTCATTTTCTGCTCGTCATATCATCGAATTTCGTTCCATTGTTCGATTTTCCCACCCGTTCACTGGTCCCATTGCAAACAATATGCCAGATAAATGGAATTCCCTCGGGACGTCCTTCAGATCTCGTAACGTCTCAACAGACCTGCCTTTTACATCGACAGACGACATTTTTTTCACTCGCGAAATGCTCAAATTTATCTCTCAAATCTGATAACATTGTTGACAACGCTGCTATTTTAATAATTATAAGTCTGTAGTAGTAGTGGTACTATTAGTAATATACTCCACGCGTGACTGCGGCAGTTTTGCGGGGCTCGTCCACGATAATTTATTCAAATCGCTACGAGTTGGAGAGATGCAAATAAGTCTCGCCGTCTTGTTTACTATCCGTCAGTCTCTCACTCGGCCCAATCGCTGTTGTTCGCCTCGCGCTATGTGTCGAATCGTGTCCACACCCGGGAAATAACAGTTTGCTTAAAACTCAAAAGTGATTTGAAGTTCACGAATCTTTGTACTCGGGCCCATTCCAGAAGTTCATGTAAGTAGATATATATTTTTTGGTTCATTATACAAAATTACGAACCTGTGGAGTCAAACATGGAAAAGAAAAAACGCTGCAAAGTCCTTGTCACATGGGTTTGTTATTCTATTGGGCATACCTACAGAAAAGTTGGCTGTTCATTTATTGTTTCTTTCGTGTGCAATAATTGGAATAGTTACTTTTGATAGGTTTCCACCAATTTTGGCCCCCAAAACACAAATTAGGTACTTAACGATCCTTTTTTTTTCAAATTATCTCTGATCATTGATAGTACCATTTAATCGTCTTGACCCACGTGTTGACACTTTTTCTAGTGTTATTCTACAAATTGATGGTGATTTCAGACGATTTCCCAGAGGTTTTTGACACATAAAAAATCAATTTTGGGAGCTGAACATCTAGTACAACCTCAATTTTCCACTCCTGGGTCAAAATCGACCTCATATTCGGTCTTCTCGCCCCCAAAAACATGAAATGATACCTCTAAAGCTCATTTTACTAATATGTTACTAAAATACAAAAAGTACCTATTTTTATACACATTTTCACTCATAACACCCCTGGATATATTCTGATCGGGCTGAAAAGTTTCGGGACACAACTAGGGCCCAAATGGAGCATGTGTGCGAAAGAACGATTTTTTTAGACCGAAAATGAAGCCGGTACACGTGATACGGCTGACGGCGGACGGACATTGCATTTTTGGAATCTACGCACCTTGAAACGGAAAAGAAAAATTTTGAGGGGGTGTTATAAAAATTTTTTGCTGAGCGAATACATAGGTAGAATAATAAACCAAAAACGCTGCGAAGTACTTGTCACGTGGGTTTATTATTCTACAGAAAATTTGGCTGTTCATTTATTGTTTCTCTCACGTGCAATAATTGAAATAGTTAGTTTTGATTGTTTCCATCAATTTTGGCCCCCAAAAACACGAATCCTCCTAGTTTTGTCGAATTATCTTTGATCATTGATCGTGTCATTTAATTGTCTTGATTCACCTGTTGATACTACTTCTAGTGTTATTATACAAATTTATGGTGATTTCAGACAATTTCCCAGGTTTTTGACTCATAAAAAATGAATTTTTGGGGCTAAACCTTCGTTACAACCTCAATTATTCACTCTTTGGTCAGAATCAACTTCATATTCTGTCTTCTCGACATAAAAAACATGGAAAACGATACCACACAAGCTCGAGTTCACTAAAACCTCAAACAAAACCTCGAAAAACCCTATTTTTACCCCCCTTTTTCACTCATAACACCCCTGGGTGTATTCCGATCGGGCTTACAAGCTTCGGGAACAGCTGGGACCCAAATGGAGCCTGTGTGCAGAAGAACGACTGTTTTAAACCAAAATTTAAGGTAAATTTAAGGCTGAAACTGTGAGAACCTCAATTTTTCGCTCGTTGGTCAAAATCGACTTCATATTCGCTCTCCTCGCCCTAAAAAACATGGAAAACGATACATCACAAGCTTATGTTACTGGAACACCGAAAAACCCCGTTTTTTCACCCATAACACCCCTGGGTGTATTCCGATCGGGCTGCAGTTTCGGGACACAAGTAGGGCCCAAATGGGGCCTGTGTGCGAAAGAACTTGTTTCTTAGACTGAAAATTAAGTACCTGTGGATAATACGGCGGACGGTCATTGCATTTTTGGAATCTACATCTACGCATCTTGAAACGTAAAAGGACAAATTTTGAGGAGGTGTTAAAAAAAATGTGCTGAACGAATACATAGGTAGGTATATTATTTACAGAATAACAAACCATAACCGCCTTCAAAGTTTGATGGTTTGCGCTTCAAGGTGCGTAGAATCCGAAAGTGGAATTGATATCAGTCCGTACTCGGTACTATCCGTCGTTATCGTAAACCGAAATTAATGAAATTGGGTTTTGAGGTCCCATTTGGGGTTTGGCGTTACTGTTAGTCACCTCTGAGGGGTGAAAGATACATTTCCAAAACGCCGGGGCTCGAAAACTAAAATTAAAGGGTAGGTACGTATGGTTTTTAAGACGTTTTCAAAATTTGAGACCATCTGTAGCGTTGTACGTCCAGCCGTTCGTTCACACTAAGGCTCAGAAGTTTGAAGTTTGCACTGAAGAGCCTCGTCAACATGAGTGTGTCTCATACGGTATACGTCCAGATATCACTGAAAGGGAGCACCTGATTATAATCACGCATGGATTATGAAATTTTATGTTGACGTTAGGGTTATCCTGAACAACTGCGAGTATCATGGGTAGGTAGGTTTTAGTTAGGTTATTCAGCCTCAAGCTACTTTCAATTTACTCTGTGACGACTGTGTATAGTATTAGGTATTTATTCAAGTACCTCTCGATTCATCAAACAAAATTTAGAATAATCTTGTTACCTAGTCGAGTTGGTAACGAGTCTGTTCGTTTAAATTCTTAGGGCCCACTGTTATTGTGTGGTAGGTACCTGCTTACACATTTAAGGCTGCCCGTCCACTGGACGCGAATTCGCGCGAATAATTCGCCCTTTGTTCAAACACGATGTTTGTTATGAGACCCCGTCCATTGCAAGCGCCAGCTTCGCGTGAAGAGGCGAAGACGCGAACAACGCGAATTCGCGCGAATAGTTCGCCTTTTATCAAAAGCGATGTTTGTTATGAGCGCCATCTTGAAGCGAAGTCAGGCGAAGGCGAAGAAAATCAAACCAGTTTGTTTCCAGACGCGCGAACCCGCGATGAACTTGGACATTTGATCCAGACGGCCCTTTATTCTTCCGTCAAAAGGAAGGACGCCCTAATTCAAAAATTTCCGAAAATGGGGGTTTCACGTATCCCCTCTAAATTTGACCAGCTCTTTCCATTGGTGAAGTCAAAAACTGAACTTTCAAATTGGGAAACGTCGAAATTTTTACCCCAAAAACTGGAAAATTGTGGTGTAAAAAGGAAAAACGCCTCATCTCGTTCAATTCAAAGGCAAAACGCACCATAAACGCTTCAAATAATTTATTCAATCTTAGATTCTGAGGAAAAACGTCTCAAGTCTGTGAAAATCGAGGTGAGGCGTTTTACCTTGGAATCATTGGCTTAGTTAGTGGGTCGAGTCATATCATTTATCATCAGATGAGCGAGGCGTTCTTCCTTTGATTTTTATAGCAGCTGAGCCCACATGAGGTGTTCTTTGCGTGGTATTCCACTTAAGAATAAGAAGACGGAAATAATCGAACAACTTTGTCATCTCATGCCAGAAAGCAGGAAAAGTTTTAGGGAATCGCTTCCAGTTGACGAATAAAGGCCCTAGACATGCTATTCCCTTAATGTCCCCTCACCTACCATTTCACTAGAGCGTAGAAAATATTGTGAGTACACGTCCTGGTAGGGGATTGACGGTCAAAAAATATAATTTCGACGCTGATAACGAGTCGAGAAAGATCAAGGATAACCAAAACGGGTGACCGTACTATCAATAATATTATCAGGCGGCGGCACCAGCGTTCTGTTCCATTTAAGGCCGCTATACAATATTACAATTATTGAAATTTTTACAAATCTTGAATTGTAATCAACTTCGAATATTGTGATCAGAATATCGTTGTCACTTCGTTTTCTTATGATTTGGCGAGCGACATGAACGCTAAAAATCGTGGGGAAATATCCACACAAAAATACTCGTAGCAAGGAGTTGTGAGGGAGGAATGTAATATTCTTATAGGCTTTAGTGTCAGAAATTAAGTTCTCTTACCATAAAACGTCTGAAAATTATAAACCCTAAATTCCGTGGAAATAATTAAAATTAGAGTCAAGTAATTTTTTGCAGTAAATGAGAATTTGATCAACTTGAGTGTGCGAGGTGTACTTTGGGCTTTTTAAAATTCAAAGACCGTAATAATGTTTACCTGCGTTAAAATTAAGAGTTTACTGTCGCATCTCGGGATTTCGCTCATTACGTCATGCTGCAGGATTTGGTTAGGCACCATCCGTGGCACTCATTTGTTAGGTAGGTATGTGATGTTAATCTAAGAATTGAACCGATCCAGGGTAACGCGTACATATCCTTCTTTGAGCAAATTATGCACAAATCATTTACAGCAAGTAAAGTGGTATATATGCTATTGTCATGTAATACGACCCCTTTCTCCCAGTGTTTGGTTTGACATTTGAAATAATAATTATTTTGAGCGTACCCTGAAGTTCGTTGGAGTAATTAGAAATGAGATAAATAGGTACAGCCTACCTTCGGGGAGTAACTACCTACGTCTTTTCCATGAGGAGTTCTAGCAAGGAACTGAATGTCTTGCATTTTGACTGTTTTCATGTCTACACGTCAGGTTTCTTGAAGCTGGCCAGTTTGTCTTACGATACTTCGAAGTTATGGATAAATGAAGTTTAGTCGTGGGTTTATATTTAGGGCGTTTACCCCCTGGTGCAAGGAAGGTAGGTATTGATTATTTTCCAAGCATTCTTCCTGTTGCTATTGATACCTTCCGAAAGTGGGTCAGCTCGCGTACATCCACTTACCTGCAAGCTTTCGGTTGTTGATATTAGATGGAGCATCGATTAGCGGAGAGCTTCTACCACGCGGAATTTAGTTAAGGGAGTAAGGTAGTTAAGGGTTTAGTTAAGGGGTTTAGTTATGGGGGGGGGGGGGTCCTCAGAAGAAATTTTCAGATTTTTTTCCAATCTGAGCATTTTTTAATTCCCGCACGTCACTTGAGATGGTAAACTCTATTCTGATGCTCTTTTTGTCCGTATGTAAAACTGACCAAGTGGTCGCAGTTACGAAAACTGCAAATTCGATAAAAACGACTACTTTAGGATTGCGTAAGTTGGGATTGGGACGGGATCCAAGTTTTTGTTTCAATTCAATTCAATTCTTTATTCAAAAACATATTAAGTACATAATGAAGAATATAAGTTGTACAGAATCATGCGAAAACCAAGTTCATGAATGGGCCCCTAAGGTCTTGACGACCCGTCCAGGGGCTGGTTGTCACTGAACTAGCTTATTAGTTTGGATCGATACTTTTAGCTGGAAACAATATATTTACAGACAATATTCAACTTGAGTGGAAAGAAAAAAAAAGTATATATGAATGGGTATGTAGCACCTATGCCATCCATATTCCAAGATAGTAATTACCTAACACATAACACAGTTACAATTACAAATCAATCCTATTCAAGAAGTCAGTGTGCAGTTCAGATTTGTGCATTTGAAGCAGGTATGCGCCTATTCTTTTTTTGAAGGAATTAGTCGACTGATCTGATTGTAAGGTAGTCGGAAGAGAGGCGTATATTGTGGGAGGCAGCCATGGAAATTGTCTTGTGAAAAAATTAGTGGTAGGGCGGGGAACTAGAATTTGACTACCCTCGCATGTTGCTCGGGTGACTCGCAAGACAATGCGGCTCGCAAGACAATGCGGTGGGGTAGACATTTTTTAATCTTGTGGACACGAAGCAGGGAGCGATAGACAAATATCAGTCTTGGTGGAAGAATATCAAATTTTTTAAAAAGATCATTGATTCGCGTTCGGGAATGCGACCAAGTGATGATCCGAATGAGGGAGTTGCACACAATATTGAGCGAGCGGAAGGTTTGGGCATATGCTCCGCCCCAGAATTCTGTACCATATATTAGGATACTGTATACATATGCGTAGTAAACCATCTTTAAATTACTTTTGGAGAGCCATTTTCTTAGCATACAGAAAAAGAAAAACGATTTCCTTATTCTCATTACTAGGGTCTCTATGTGCATCCTCCATTTTAGGTGCTGGTCTAGTTGGAGTCCTAGATATTTAATGCTATTGACTTGCTCAAGCTTAGTACAATTACATGTTCCATAATTTAAGCATGATGCTTTGTGGATTTTTAAATTGGTGGAATCAGGTTGACCTGCGGAGGTTATAGAGAAAGTAACGTAGTTGGTCTTAGAAATGTTCATTGTTAGGCTATTAATACAGAACCATTGGTGCATTTGGGTAAGAGTTTTACTTGCATCCTTGTGGACGTCCTCCCATGATTTATTTGTCAGTATTACTGCTACGTCATCAGCAAAGGCGACGAACTTGCCACATGTTTCTAAATTGAAGAGGTCATTTATGTACAGTAAAAACAGTATAGGACCTAGAACAGATCCTTGGGGTACTCCAAATCTAATAAGCAAGGAATTACTGCGTACTTCATTAAATTCCACACACTGACTTCTTTTGGAAAGATATGACGAGAACCACTGAACTGCTACTCCATCTAATCCAAGCCTATCTAGTTTATTTATCAACCTGCTAATCTCAATGGAGTCGAATGCTTTCGTTAGATCAATGAAAACACTAAGCACCTTATCCCCATCATTTAGTGCATTTGAAATTTCGTTAACTACTTCAGCAAGAGCGTCTTGAGTACTCCGATTCGGTCGAAAACCATACTGTGCAGGTGATAGTAAATTGTTAGTTTCCAGGTAATTCACAAGTTGCGATTTGATTATCTTCTCAAAGATTTTGGCAAAGTTTGAGAGCAATGAGATTGGTCGGTAATTTGACGGCGAAGACCTACATCCTTTTTTGTAAAGAGGTCGAACTACTGCGATTTTTAGTGAATCTGGAAAACAACCATTAAGTATGCTGAGGTTAATTATATGGGTCAATGGAGCACTAATATGTACTCCTAATGTTTTGATCAAGTTAGATGATATACCATCCCAGCCAGGGCTGGAGCCACCTCTGATTGACTGAATAGTTCTGAAAACTTCTTCAGTGCTGGTTAATCGTAGGCTCATCTTGCCAGTAGTTCTAGGGGGGAGGTTATGCATAGGATTGTAATTGGGAAATCTTTCATTCAGTTGCTGGCCAACTGATATGAAAAATTCATTGAGTCCATCAGCTATTTGACTGGGATTTGTGGTTTCGGATCCTTTGATACAAAGGATTTGTTGCTCTGAATGTTTTGGTTTAAACACCTAACACGCGTATATAAGAACTCAATATTCGTTCATTATGAGTAGGAACCTTTACGTCGTTGCCGTATGCCTGTGGTTCTGGTCAGGTAAAGTTGGCGCACAACAATTTGGCTTGAATGAACTAGCGGTAATGAAGTGGAGAACCTCCTGCTCCTAGTGTTTATTTAGACCAACTTCTTCTCCACATAGGTTTATATTATTTTTTTTAATGAAACTAGATTCCATTCTGAAAACTTTGACACCAACCGCACTGTCCTACGATTTAGTTATTTTGTATGATTTTTCAGAGTTACCGGAAGTTCTGACATCACAGTGGGCAGGGGGGTCTCGCCCAGGCAAGAGAGCTGCTATGACTTCAGACCTCCGGAATCATTAAAAAGTCGTAGAAAAATAGGATTATAGGGCTATAGTCCTACAGTCATATTTAAAGGAATATAGGACTATAGTGCTTTAAAAAGTCGTACAAAAATAGGACTATATAGGACAGTGCGATTGGTGTCAAAATTCTTGGGTGGAATATACATTCATTTAAAAAATAAATACTGCGTCGGATTCCGCTGGAATGACCCCAGGATTCTAAAACCTTAGACCTATGTTGAATTGCACCACTGAATGTTTAAGATAAGCTAGACAATTTGAAATAGTTGTGACAAAAACATTGAAGTTCGCGTCTCAGTCAGATAATATCGTTACCTAGCTAAAACATTTTGTCTCTGAATTTGCCCAAAATGACGTGATAGGTATCCTAAAAGGGGGGTTGTACTCGTGCACTGAACTCCTCACCAATATTGGTGGGACTATTGTTCGTGTACTGCTGATGCAAGCGTCAATGGATGTTGCAGAATAGAATGCCTCCATAATTATGATGCAGATATAGCAATAACCATCGAAGCGATCATCCAACAGGGTCACCAATAACTTCCTACGTGCTGTGTCTGTAACGACCGAATCGATCGTGAAGAGTGGTTGAGGGGAAACGCCTTGAGATACGCGTTTCTTACTCTTTAGAGGTCGACACCGCCAACTTCACTTGAGCTGTAATAGCAAGGTTTCAGTCTCGCACAAAGACCAGTGCGGTCAACTTTGAATCCCTCGGTTTTACACCTTTATCCACGCGCTTTATAAAGATCCGTAGTACAGTTTGGTGGCGGTTGATAGGTAGGTAGATACGATGTTTTGTTAGATATCATCGAACAGGTTATTGAGTTGCTGACGAGCCCTCCCAGTCCTTCGCTTGAGTGTTGACATTCTGTGTAAAATGTATACTTAGGTGCTCAACTTTTGCACAGTTCAATTTTACTTCCATCGAAAAATATTGCTCGCGCTGCTTCATAAATAATAAGAGGTTTTAGGTTTTGGTGTGAGTGCATTGTTACTTATTCATCATTTTCTCGGTTCACAACGGCTCTTCACAAGTATTTTGCGGTAGAACTGAATTTTGGTTCTGTAACAACGAATTCGCTATGGTCGTTATTAGTCATAAGTAATAAGCACCTAACAAAGTTCATCAATAAGTTTTGTAAGCGTTATAGAGCTTTAATTCTTCGAGTATTTCACTCTTAATTTAGCAGGTACCTCAACCTTATGCCTCCTGTCAGTTTTCACTGAGACCGCTGGTTGGGTCTGTTGTGTTTGTGACTGAGGTTTCTCCCTACCTCTTTAGGCTTATTCTGCAAAATCTGCAAAAATTATTCAGCCATCTCTCCCAATTTTCGAAGAGGTCTGTTCATCGAACTTTGAGGAATTTTTCGTGGAGAACTCGTCATATCAATTTGAACAAGATGAAAAGTTTATTATGGAAGAAGTCTGTCTCGTTGCCAAGATAACATTGTTATTTTTTTATTTTTCATTTTTTTTGCTCACAAATTTTATCTAATTTATTTTCGCGAAGAGACCACTCGACATCGTGTGATTGACTCTTGAAATAAACGCGCACGCTTCGCAGTACCGGTGCTCGTAAATTTCAGTCTACCTACCTTCTGCAGCCACCATGGTCGTCATTCAGCAGGAAGGAGGCGTGTTCATCATCGACTGGTGAGTTATCCAGTTTACTGTAGTTTGGCGAAAGTCATTAGGGGCTGGTACATCGATGAACTCAGATTCAAATCTAAATATTATTCCTACAAAATTATTCTGCGGAAACGAATTTCTCGAGTCCTTTAACAATAAATTATCTATTGGTATCATACTGACTTCTGTGAATCTCCCTAGTTCAGCCTCATAATTATCTATGTACAGTATAGCAAACGGCCTTTACCTTTTAGCGGGTTTGATAAATTTCTCTCTGAACAACTGGTATCTATACTTAGTTAACTAGCTGGATTACCTGTGCGTTGCACGGTGAACAGGCAGAACTCAGAGTGCGGGTGTCTCACCTATACGTACCTGGCAACATTCCCCACATCCTCTTACAACGGACGAACGGTTCGTCGTATAGAAATCATTTTGATGTCATTGGAATCAGCAAGAAAATCTCTTTACATCAATTCCTGTTTCGTTCGAAACCGCTGACGACAGGCCCTTAGTACGGCGAAATATAAACATCCAGTCTTCGTGAAGAAGTTATTAGGAAAAACTCATGTAGCCTGTGTTACCCGCCGGTATTTGAAGAGCACGCTGGAAAAAACCGCAACAAGATCCGTTCAGTCGTTTGAAAAAAATCTTTAGTTTTATTGTAAAGACTACTAGCATTTATAGCCGGCATCGCCCTGGCAATAGTATTCTTCAATGCGTATGTTACCTAAAAAGTCCAGAACTTTTTCGGTAACGTATGAAAACACTTCGAGTTTTATATATATTATCATAATAAATTCGAGTTTTATATAAGTATATATTATTATTATGAAAGATACTTATTACAAAAGATAATATTACATTTCGAGTTTTATATATATTATTATAATAAAAGATAATTATTCAACAGTTAATACTACTATCTCTCTTGATGAGGGGAAATATCCCGAGTTTCAAGGAAATATCAGTAATTTCATCAGTACCTACAACTACCTACCTAATTATCAATATTGTGCAAGTTCAAAAGCGACAAAAACGCGAATAAATTGTTAATAACTGAGGTTGACGTTTTAAAAGTTATTAATAGTCACTCACCGATTACTCAGTTATTTAATTTATAACCATCCCACCATGATTCGTTATTTTCATATATACAAAAGTATAGTATTCACTTGAAATGCTTAGGCTGTTCGCAGCAATCTTGATTTTCTCTCTTTAAACAAATCTTTTTTCTTCTTCCATTTTTGTATGCAACATTAATTCGGACTTTCTCGATTAGGTATAATTATGTTTAACTCACGTTAAATATGTATTTTCGAAGCTCCTCCGGTCAAAAATTAATTACTATCCTACAGGACACAACTCAAGGTCACTGGGTAGGTAACACATTGAGTTGTTTGATGGAAACTTGACTGCTATTATGACTTCGCGCCTGGGATCTACATTCGAAAATGGAACGTGGAAATACGAAAAATTATGGTCGAGGTAGGGTGTTTTCAAAATTAATACGAAACTTTCGTCGACTCGATTTAGAGTCAAAAACACATGGAGTTTATGACTAAATTGGTTCGACGCCGGTTTCGTTTTGGTTTATTATTTTCAATAGTGAACCATTGGAATCGAGCAAGAAAAAAAATTTCTAACCCCCCCCCCCCCCCCCCCCAAATTTTATGGTTTACGTTTCAAGGTACGTAGAATACGAAAATGCAATTTAAAAAAATTTCTGTCTGTCCGCCGTACTGGCCACTTTTCTCAGTTACCAAGAAACAAAATTGATGAAATTCGGGTTATAGGTTCCGTTTGGGGTCTAGTTGGTCCTCGAAGCTCGGCGTTACTGTCAGTCATCTCTAAGGGGTTCAAAATAGGGGTTGAAATTTTCAGAACGCCGTATGGACTATTGGATTTTGTTGGTAGGTACTTCTGATACTTGAAAATTATTACACAACGGTAAATTATTACATAACGGTAAATTATTACAGAACGAGTCATCTACCAAGAAGGGGCTGGATTTTGTTAATCGGTACTTTTCCAACTTGAATAACCGCTGAAGTATTATTGATGGTCAAGTTATTACACAACGGTTCATTATAGGTATTGACCACGAGGGTAGGTGTTGACCACAGAAAACAGTGATCTACGCAGAAGGGGCATCTATTTATTTCACTCCACATCAACAATTTTCCTTCAGAACTTCATTATTTGCGTTTCTTTTTGCCGTTTTAGTTACTGTTTGTCATCGACAGAATTATTTTAGCAGCATTTAACTCGTGATTTAGGTAGGCACCTCGTAACGAGTACGGGGTTAGGTACTATCCTGAGGAGGATCTGCGATCCACATAATATGTATAGAGTAGTACATATTATATTATATAGACGGGTTATCTATACAGAGAGCTGTGATCTGTAACAGAAGGGTATTCTGTGCAAAATAATAAACCGTTGTGCAGGGATTTGCAGCGTTTTTTGAAAGTATCCACTCTCGATCATAATTTTTCGTATGTCCACTTCCCATTTTCCGGTTTAGATGTGTAGGCGGGTAGTTACAGTAGTTAATTTCCAACTATTGAGTGGAGGTAACAGAGACGCGACGGATCATCATCCTATTGCTGCCAGTTTGATACACTTGAAGGATGAAATTGAATTATTTGATTGACTGAAGATAAACACGATCGGCGTGGAGTCACTCCCCAGTGCAAGCCCCCAGAATCACCCGCTGACGTTTTATAACCCGACCTTATCTCAGATTACATAACACGCCTCAGCTGCGCCATAAATATTGTTCGCGGATCTGAACAACAAGCCAAATTGAGCCTAAATCAACCCTCTATGATTAATGAGTTCATTCTCAAAAGTGTATATTGCAGGTGAAATCTGTATGTTTTTGTGGTGGTAGGTACTTGAGCGATTCTATTATAGCAAGATCGATGGTTAAAATTAAGCCTCGTCTTCAATACGTTATGAGGGTATTATACAGAACTAGAATTTTGATCAGAAATCATAGGCTTACTGTCGAGACAAGGACGAAGGAGTCCTTACATGTAACATGATAACATTATTTCTACAAAATTCCATTGTAATTAATTTGCAAATGCGCCGACGTGTTTCAGCTGGACATTTTGACATGCGTGGGACCAAAAGGTGGAGGGTAATTCGGGATTAGCTCGCCGTTCGCATGCAATTTCCTCTGACAAACATACCGAGCCACGTTATATAACATCATCTTCAGATGTTTTAAATAGGGTGGGGAAATGACTCGTGTCATAGTCGAGAAAATCGAGAAGCATTCTCTCTCTCTCTATATATATATAATATAGGTATATATCCTATACCTATCGAGGGAAACGAGGGTCGTTGACGCAAACACAGGAATAGATCGAAAAACAATTGAGTATTTTTATCTAGCAGGTGTTGACGTATGATTTATGACTGTAAACACAACTCTGGCCAAGTGCGCATAGTAATATTTCATTTCCATTCGCTTTGCTGACCTTCCATAGCACAAGTGTTGGTAGACTGTTCACTTAGTCTTGGGGTTGCGGTGTTTCCAAAACAACAAGAAAGAATGTGTTGATAAAGGTTGACGAAGGGGGTTTTGGGTTGAAAGAGTTTTTATTGCGATTATACATAGCTACACGTGCATAATTTATTATGTAGTTACTTGAACTATTACAAATTTTGTGCGTGATGAACGTAAGATCCATTTAATGTATCTTTATTGCATCATATAATAAAAAACCCAATAATAGAAAACAACAAACAAATACCAAATAATACAATAATATAACTGTATAATAACAAATATTACAAATAATACAATAATAACAAATAATACAATAATAACAAATAATACAATAATAACAAATAATACAATAATAACAAATAATACAATAATATAACTTTTTTCTTTTTTTACTTAAAATTAGTATTTTTCTTATTTACTTAAAATTAGTAACCTTCAGAATTAGTATAGTAATTTCTCGAATGACATGCGAGGTGGGACTCGGTCCTATATATCAGAAATATAAATAAAATAAATAAAATAACTGTGGTGGCTAGGTTGAGAGGCGAGGAGGTGAGGTGAGTGAATTTGATGAAGGAGAAGGTTGGTGGATCTAGCGTCTAAAAGGTTACACCTTTAACCGAAGTCAGGGAGGTTACCACCACTAAAGACGCTAGAGTGAATATGCCCAGTGGTTACTACTCAAGGCTGGTTATCATCAATGCCGGTTCCACCAGTCTGGGATCTTTTGTGAGAAGAGTTAAGGAGGCATGAGAGGAGAGAGAGAGAGAGAGAGAGAGAGATAAGTCGGCGACTTAAGGAGAGCGTAGAATGAGGTGACAGGCGCAGAGGGCGAGTTTTTATATTGCCCAGTCCACTCTCCCCCAGTCCGGGAGGACTGGTGGGGAGCTTTCCAGTCTCTGCGCCTGTGGTCATGTATGCCACCTCACCCGCGTTTATTACTTGAACAATCTTAATACACAAGATGTAATGTTCTGGGAGGATCACGACAATAACAAATAATATAAAATTGAAAATGGTAAGCGTCTGTTGAGTTGCTTGAAAGCAACATGAAACGAGGCTGTTTGTAGCACAAACATGGCGGCTCCCGAGGCCACCTGCTGCATGTTGTACATCACACATCACATCCACAAGATCACACCGTCAGCCCCCCACAATCAATCAATCAATAACTCTACTACCCATACACTGCGTACATATGGGGAAAAACTCGTACACGCCTACAATGGAAGGCTCCACTGTAGATGCGAGATGCTTACTTGCTCAGTGGATTGATTTGAAAAACCCTGCAGTCTTTGTAACATGGGTTTACCTATTATTCTATTGGACACACCTACAGAAATTTTGGCTGTTCATTTATTGTTTCTTTCGTGGGCAATAGTTAAAATAGCTGTTTTTGACGGTTTCTGCCAATTTTGGCCCCCAAAAACTCGAATTACGCTCCTATTTTTGACAAATTGTCGTTGATAACACTATTGATAGGTATTGACAATTTAATTGTCTTGATTCACCTGTTGATACTTCTTCTAGTGTTATTATAAAAATTTATGGTGATTTCAGACAATTTCCCAGGTTTTTGACTCATTAAAAAAATATTTTTTGGAGCTGAAACTTCGTTAGAACCCCAGTTTTCCACTCTGGTCAAAATCGACTTCATATTCGGTCTCCTCGCCCTAAAAGCATGGAAAGCAAGCTCATTGTTATACTAAAACACCAAAAAACCCTATTTTTACACCCATTTTTTCACCAATACCACCCTTGGATATATTCCGATCGGGCTGCAGTTTCGGGACACAGGTAGGGCCAAAAATGCTGCAAAGTCTTTGTAACATGGGTTTACTTATTATTCTATTGGACATACCTACAGAAATGTTGGCTGTTCATTTGCTTCTTTCGTGTGTAATAGCTGTTTTTGATGGTTTCTGCCAATTTTGGCCCCCAAAAACTCGAATTACGCTCCTATTTTTGACAAATTGTCGTTGATAACTATTGATATTGACAGTTTAATTGTCTTGATTCACCTGTTGATACTACTTCTTGTGTTATTATAAAAATTTATGGTGATTTCAGACAATTGCCCAGGTTTTGACTCATTGAAAAAATAATTTTTGGAGCTGAAACTTCGTTAGAACCTCAGTTTTCCACTCTGGTCAAAATCGACTTCATATTCGGTCTCCTCGCCCTAAAAGTATGGAAAGCAAGCTCATTGTTATACTAAAACACCAAAAAACCCTATTTTTACACCCATACCACCCTCAATGAATCTACTTGAGGTTTTGCATTGGTAGTTCAAGTAAGGAGCAAAATATTAGTGGTCCCCCGCCTCCTCTCCATAAACGTCTCCTTTCGATCCACCTCACATCCCGTTTCAAATTGATCCGGCAATGAATCCCAAGGACTGACAAGGCAACAGAAAATTATCTTTCATTGGTCTTGAAGCGGAGGCCCGTCCTCATAGGCCAAGTCCCCAGTTCGATATTCCTCTTGGCTGAGAGACTTCTCCCTTGTTCTGCCGCGACCGATTCGCCCATCGAGATGCGTAGACTTCGGTATCGTTTCTTCGTTTGCACAATGCAGGAATCGTCTCGTTGAGTCGACAGTTTCGCTGAGGCTTTCTATCGGTGGGCATTAGAGTTGGACAAGGACGGCCAGGACGTACCGTCAACACAGCTAATACCGACCCCTCCGAGGCAGTGATGTTGTTGACGTGTAAGGATAAAATCGATAAGTCCATATTTTGTTACCTACGTGATGTACAATGGTGCTACTAAGCTCACAGATGGAGTCTCTAAAGCATTTTGGTTTATTATTTTCAATAATGAACCATTGGAATCGAGCATGAAGAAACAATTCTAACCCCCCATTTTTTGGTGGTTTACGTTTCAAGGTAAGTAGAATCCGAAAATGCAATAAAAAACCCTGCAGATCCCTGCAAAACGGTTTATTATTTTGTACAGAATACCCTTCTGTTACAGAGCACAGCTCTCTGTTTAGATAACCCCGTCTATATAATCTAATATGTACTACATTAGATACTCTACTTATACATATTATGTGAATGTCAGACCCTCCGTAGGTTAGTACCTAATCCCGTACACGTTACTAGGTGCCTACCTAAATCACGAGTTAAATGTTGCTAAAATAATACAGCCGATGACAAACGGCAAAAAGAAACGCAAATAATGAAGTTCGAAAGGAAAATTGTTGATGTGTAGTGAAATGGATGCCCCTTCTGCGTAGATCACTGTTTTCTGTGGTCAATACCTATAATGAACCCCATCAATAATACTTCAACGGTTGTTCAAGTAGCAAAAGTACCGATCAACAAAATCCAGCCCCTTCTTGGCAGATGAACCGTCGTGTAATAATTTGCCGTTGTGTAATAATTTGCCGTTATGTAATGATTTACGGTTGTGTAATAATTTACCACTGTGTAATAATTTACCCATCAATAATACTTCAACGTTTGTTCAAGTTTCACAAGTACCTACCAACAGAACACCCAACTCGACTTCATACAGCCATCCTTGATTATAATCAGGTGCTCGCTAGTGATGATATCCGGGCCGGATTTATACCGTTTGATTCACGATCGTGTTGACGAAGCTTTTTGGTGCACACGAACGGATGGACGTACAATGCTCCGGGTGGCCTCAAAAAATTGTTCTGAAATCGATCTTGGTTCTGTCATGAATTCACGTTTATTGTGTATCCATCAATTACCTACAGCTTATCTGGGCCGTTCACAGTGATTCTCGGACTATTGTCTGACTGTATAGTATCCATGACCGGCGTTTCGCAGTGTTTTTCTGACTATCCAAACAGTTTTCTGATCATCATTCCAGTCCACAGAAAGTAGGGCGGACGAGAGCTGGCCATGCACTGCCTTCTCGATTCCCAACCATTCTCAAGCGCTTATGAAGGTCGTGCTGGATCATGGATGGTTTCTAACGGTTTTCCAGGAGTCAGCTAACCGTCAGAAAAAACCATTGCGAACGAACCTTAGTAATATATACAGATATGCTATACGACTGTATAATTCCGTGGAGCATAAAAGTGCACGAATTCATGTTCTATCTCATTATGTTGTATAAAATCACTCTTGGTACCTGTACGTTTGATCAGGCCACTTTTCCTTTTTTGATATTCTGCAGTCCATTCGGATTCCAGTGGTTTTTATTGTTTTTTCAAGTGACAAACAAACATTGCGGAACATCTCGAAGTTCGAGTGATCGTCATTCATGCGGGCTGCCGTGCCGTGTGTCTGGTGGCGATATTTTGTATTTTTGGGCTTCTTATCATAAGTATTTGCTAATTTTCCCACTTATCGCGTTTTCGGCGGAGTAGTGCGTCCTCAGGCGAGGTTATGTGAGCGGATTACTGGCAAATACCTCGTTTCACCTTAGCGTTGAGACTGTCACGATCAACTGACAGAAGTACTGGAACTCATCAAACCTTCTTATCTTACTATCAGTAGCGGTGCGTGGGCTCTGAAAATGGTGGGCCACAAAACCGGAACACAAATCAACAGCTTTTTCTACAAAATACCTGTAAATGTTTTCCAACAGCGGAGTCTTCTTATGAGAAATGGGTGGATTTTAATTAACCGCAGCTCTTAGCAAGTCAGAATATAAGCACTGTGTTCACCGTAGTTCTGACCAGTACCCGGGATTACCAGAAGCTAAAAGTTCTATAGCTTCATACTGACTAATACTCAGCAAAGGCCTATCTCTTCTTAAACTTTTAATCATCACTCTATCTATCCTCGTAGGACAACGTCGAAAATTTCGACTGTAAGTTAGCCACCGAATTCATGTGGTACAAAAATACAGAAGCAAATAAACTAAACAACAACTAAAAACAATGAAGTAATGACCCACTGGCCAGTACCAACGTGGATGGAGAATCAGACTAGAAGCTAGGTACTTATCTGTGTATGTTGACGTCGATCAATCCACAATACCACAGACAGGACACAACACACTTAATTATCACAAACCCAAATCTGTCACGAGAAGTCGAATGGGAACATAAAAAATTCGAAACGTAAGCAGAAAATTGAAAACTCAACATAGGAACAGAATGGCAGGTGATAAAAATTTTTAGGGGAGGACAGATCCAAGGACAAGCATCTCGTTTCGAAATGACAATATGAATTGAAAGAATCCAATCGATTGTGAACACAAACGATTTTTGGATGGAAATATTGGGACGAGGCCAAAAATAGGCGGGGCTAACCAAATTTTTACTCAACTGAGCTTGCCCGGACGGGCCACTTTTCTCGGTTACCATGGCGACACCAGGTCCCAGGACCTGCCAGTTTCAGAAGCGTAGGTTTCGATTTCGATTGCAAGACATCGATTACTGTAGCTACATTCCGATAAAATGCTCCTTGGAGCTACAGGGAGCCAACATGACGGAAACACATATTGAATATCCATAGCCAGAGAACTCTGTCGAGTCGCTGTTGGACTTTGTGAAAAATGCTAGGTACAGGCCACGGAGGGAAATTCGAATGCCAACTGAACAAATGGTTGGAATTATTTTTTGGAGTTTTTTGTGTTTGTGAATATCTTATTTGATTGCCTAAATAAATTCCATAAGCATTTGTTTAATAATAAAACCCTGCCATTAATTAGAATAAAGGAAGTATCAATTTGTTTGGTTAGTATTGTAAAAAATTATAAAATTATAAAAAACTATATTTTTAAATTTTAGCCCCAAATATGTTTGAAGGTACTGATCTATCCTACTGAAACTGTTGATGAGACACTTCCAGGGCCTATCTCATTTCCCAAAATTAGCCCTTTTTCTCATCTTCTTTGCAAGAAAGGTGAAAACAGACGTTTTATAACTCGGACTAATCGGCTCAATTTCTTATGCGATTCGGGTAGATGGCTACTTGTTTTATATAAGTAAAATATTTGTTGTATATTGCATTATGTAGCGTTTACATAATACAGCGGAACCCTGTTCTAATGTAAATCCGCTTGTAAAATATTTTTCTTGGTCCTTGAGAAAACGATACTACTTATATCTATGTAACGTAATACATTTTTGAAGGGAAGGCTGTGTATTTTTCGTCTTGAGTTTCTCAAATCGCTAAGGCGTCAAGAAAGAATTCAGTCCGTCATTCTTGTTGTGACTGGAACAGTCAGCATTGAACGGAGCAACAGTTGTTCTTAGAAACCTGTGAAGGGATTTACTACATTTTTCTGCATCGGCTTTTATTGACAACGTCGTTGACAGGAAAGCCCCTCAAAAAATGCGTCAGACAACTTTGGACAGTTCTTTAAACATTAAATAGGTAGTACGTTACGTTAAAATAATAGATTCTGTCTATTATGTATGTCCCTCAGATACCTACCTTATACATATATATATGTGTATTATACATGCATAAATATGTTCGTCATATCCAACAGATGCAGTAGAATGAACGCTTGTATGTGCATATTTGGTGGTGTACATGTTATGTAAGTTTCTTTTGAAATGTCTTCCTGGTTGTAGAGTAATTCAATTTTTTTTTTATTTTTTAAAAGGTCTAAAGGCTCAGCCATGAGGAACAAGGACGAAATGGCACTTGCTCTTGATGCAGCGATCACAGAGGAACTGCAGCCTTTGGTGCACTCCGATCCCAGTGTTCAAAATAAGGTAAGTGATTCAATTGATTTAATTGGTAGCTCATAATAAATTATGGTATACCAGGTGGCGCCTGGAAAAGCACGATTTTCAAATTACTATACGCACCTTCTCTTTTACTAAACAGAAGTGATGTAGTAGATCTAGTTTTCGACGGCATATACGCCTAATACGCCACGGGTTGGGGCATACTTTATTTACCACCTATACCTGTTCATGTTTACCGCCTATACCATGGATACAGGCTAATATTATATTACGGCAGATTCTTCATATTCCAATTACTTATATTCTTCACCTACACTTCCTACACTTAGGCTGTGACTTTACAACCAAATTCCAAACTAGGTACTGACAGCACCTAAAGCATGGATCTTCTGTATTTTGACGATACATTTATGGTAAAAATATACCTAGGTGATATCCTAAATGACTTTCTCAACAGTATTGTAGTACAGCGTGGGCACAATGTTGTGAGTAGGTTCCTACAACGTGCCGTGTCGGTAATAACGAAATCCGTGTGACACAGCCCTCCAGTTTTGGCTTACGGTTCCGAGGAGCAATTAATCCTATCTGCCTCTCTTGATCAAATGTTTGAATTCTTCCTTTATTGATCCACCGTTGCCGCAGTTTATCGGGAGCGGTTGTTACTGGATGTTCTAAGAGGAAATTAAAAGTAAGACGCTATGAGAGGAGTCTTTGGGGACCCGCAAGTCGTTTTTGGTTTATTATTCTGTGAATAATACACCTATGTATTCGCTCAGCAAAAAATTTTTATAACACCCCCTCAAAATTTTTTTCCGTTTCAAGGTGCGTAGATTCCAAAAATGCAATGTCCGTCCGCCGTACGCCGTCCGCCGTATCACGCGTGCAGGCTTCATTTTTGGTCTAAAAAAGTCGTTCGTTCGCACACATGCTCCATTTGGGCCCTAGTTGTGTCCCGAAACTTTTCAGCCCGATCGGAATATACCCAGGGATGTTATGAGTGAAAATGTGCACAAAAATAGGTACTTTTGGTTTATTATTCTGTGAATAATACACCTATGTAATCGCTCAGCAAAAAATTTTTATAACACCCCCTCAAACTTTTTTCTTTTACGTTTCAAGGTGCGTAGATTCCAAAAATCCAATGTCCGTCCGCCGTACGCCGTCCGCCGTACGCCGTCCGCCGTATCACGCATACCGGCTTCATTTTTGGTCTAAAAAATTCGTTCTTTCGCACACATGCTCCATTTGGGCCCTAGTTGTGTCCCGAAACTTTTCAGCCCGATCGGAATATACCCAGGGGTGTTATGAGTGAAAATGTGTGTAAAAATAGGTACTTTTTGCGTTTTAACAACATGTTAGTAATATGAGCTTTTGAGGTATCGTTTTTCATGTTTTTGGGGACGAGAATACCGAATATGAAGTCGATTTTGACCAAAGTGTGGAAAATTGAGGTTGTACCAGATGTTCAGCTCCCAAAATTGATTTTTTATAAGTCAAAAACCTGGAAAATCGTCTGAAATCACCATCAATTTGTAGAATAACACTAGAAAAAGTATCAAGAGGTGGATCAAGACGATTAACTGGTACTGTCAATGATCAAAGATAATTTGAAAAAAAAAAAAGGAGCGTAGGTACCTAATTCGTGTTTTGGGGGCCAAAATTGGTGGAAACCACCGGAAATAGCTATTTAAAATATTTTATATGAAAGAAACAATAAATAAACAGCCAACGTTTCTGTAGGTATGTCCAATAGAATAATAAACCCATGTGACAAGGACTTTGCAGCGTTTTTCCCCCTAAACGACCCATTTTATAACTAAGTAACACTGTAAGTAGGTATTTACTTGAACATTTGAGCCGAAATTTTTACGCATAGTTAACACTAATAATACATTCATCTGATAGGTAACTCAGAAAAAAGTAATCCTCGAGAAAAAAGGGGAAAAGTCAAAATTTACCAAATTTGAGTATGGCAGATTTTTGCACAGGATCATTGACTAACTGTTAGTTTGGAATGAATTCTATCCAACCCAATCAGACAAGTTTGCAATAATTTGTGCTGTCGGTTATAAAGACTGATCATGGCAAAAACCTTTGCTAATCTCTAGTTTGAATAGTTGCGCCGAAAAAGAAAAAATCTTCAGGGTCACTGAGAGAGATAACCTTGCTAAATTGAATGTGGTAATTAGATACAGTAACAGAATAGAAAAAACCTCGCCCTAACCAGAATTAATCCACCCGGATTATCTCGGATTTGCGTTTACGACTTCGCTTTTTATCTGACAGTAACTCACAGTTTAACGATTAGGGACCTAATACATTATCAGAACAATGAAAATTAAATCTAGGTGGTAAATTCTGAATGGTAATTTCTGTATTGGGTGCTCTTGTTGTTTCGGCCAAAAGGATATACCTGGGCATACATGAGTTCAAGGCGTCGAACATTCCTATCTGCTTCATTATGTTGTGTGAATATCCTGCCAAGTACATAAATTCACTAAAAAGGCTACGATTATAAAATAACATGACACCAAATTAGAAATGCGACTATAGGTAATTTTTCTTTTCAAGGACGCTCTTTGAATGAATTCTTATTAAGGTTGTTTTCAGTGCTCGCTAGATCGGGAGAACCTAAAGCATTTGGAAAAAAATGAACGCGTACAAATCCGTTTCAGACCATTCCAAAATCGAATTCGTGAAAAAAACCATTGTGTGCCTGTGTGTCCGTGACAAAATTAGTATGCAATGCCACGCCGAAATTTACGTGGTTCTTTTCGCAGTCGACTCCTCTCGGACGATCTGTCACCTCTGACGCTAACTTTGAAGTTTCTAACTTTATTGCTTGGTTCCAGTTCTTGGCCGAGCAAAAAATTAATTGGCCCATTTACCTCCAGAGGTCCTCTTACCCTGTGTTTACACTTTTTTCGGTAAGTACATGGTCTCGAAGATCTCGACTCGGTGCGTCCTGATTGCTGGATTGGAACACACAAGCTGAGTTGGGGAGTAAATGTGATGGTGAAATTTTTACCCCTCTAACGCGAAAGAAATGGTCACATCACCCCATTTATCTCAGTTTTGTTTAAAAACATTACACATCAAGTTTTTTAAACAGTTTTAGCTGCAAATAATATGAAGAAAGCCATCAGGCAGAGAGGCGGGTAGGTGGGAAGGATGTAAATAATGATTGCATGACACTTCATCAAAAGAAGCAATAGGCACTTTTGGTTTATTATTCTGTGAATAATACACCTATGTATTCGCTCAGCAAAAAATTTTTATAACACCCCCTCAAACTTTTTTCTTTTCCGTTTCAAGGTGCATAGATTCCAAAAATGCAATGTCCGTCCGCCGTACGCCGTCCGCCGTACGCCGTCCGCCGTATCACGTGTACAGGCTTCATTTTCGGTCTAAAAAAATCGTTCTTTCGCACACATGCTCCATTTGGGCCCTAGTTGTGTCCCGAAACTTTTCAGCCCGATCGGAATATACCCAGGGGTGTTATGAGTGAAAATGTGTGTAAAAATAGGTACTTTTTACGTTTTAGCAACATATTGGTAACATGAGCTTCTGAGATATCGTTTTCTATGTTTTTGGGGACGAGAAGACCGAATATGAAGTCGATTTTGACCAAAGTGTGGAAAATTGAGTTCTACCAAATGTTCAGCTCCCAGAATTGATTTTTTATGAGTGAAAAACCTGGGAAATCGTCTGAAATCACCATCAGTTTGTATAATAACACTGGAAAAAGTGTCAACACGTGGATCAAGACGATTAAATGGCACTACCAATGATCAAAGATAGTTTAAAAAAAAAAGAAAAAAAAAGAGCGTACCTAATTTGTGTTTTGGGGGCCAAAATTAATGGAAACCATCAAAAGTAGCTATTTCGATTATCACGCATGAAAGAAACAATAATTAATGAACAGCCAACCTTTCTGTAGGTATGTCCAATAGAATAATAAACCCATGTGACAAGGACTTTGCAGCGTTTTTTTAACAGTTGCAACGCTGTTATTGTCCTGCCAACCGTATGTGCTCTTCCCGCGATGTATAACTTCATCTAGAGATGTAAATAATGATTGAATAATGTAAATAATTATTACAGTTTGGTGGTTCCAGGGGTTCGGCCACTGAAAAACGATTTTCTTTGCGCCAACTTTCGTTGAATTTATTCTATATCTTCAGAGCTTAGAGATGATGATGGTGATGGTGTTGGTGGTGATGACGGTGTTTGAAAAAACAAAATTTTGTTTTTTCAAATGTCTGTTTCCAAGCACAATAATTATTGACAGCAAATTGCTTCAATTTCATCATCACCGTCAACTTCTGTTCATCATAATCATATCATCATCAGTTCATCAGCGTCATGAACTAAGCCCTGAAGATGTTGAATAAATTCAACGGAACTTTGGCATAAAAAAATGGTTTTTCACTGACCGAACCTCAGGAACCTTCAAACTGTATTTATTCCAACGGTCAAGAACCTCATCATTAAATAATTATTGAATGATACTTCATAAGGAGAAGCAATAGGCATCGTTTTTCTACAGTTTCAACGCTTTTATTGTCCTTTCAACCGTAATCTTCCTACTATAACATAACGTAACACTCACTTATGTTACGATTATTATTAGGGCTAGGATTTTGCATGTTTTGCATATTTTTTTCAGAAGCCCCAAACATTCATAGAAGTTCGTTTTGATCGTTTTCAGACCATTTGCAACCAAAAAAATCAAAATTTATTTTGCATGTTTAGCATGTTTTGGTTTTTTCCAAATTTTTGCATGTTTTGTGCATGTTTCGTGTATTCTTAGCAATTTTATAGAAAAAATTGACCAAAAATGGATTTTTTTAGCTAATTTTTAGGTACAAACCAAACTTTTTTTAAAAATAACTAACTAAAACGAGTGGTAGTTTGTTTTCTATAGCATTTTTCAAACTAAAATGGGGTGATTGGCCTCACTCAAGATTCAAAGGCAAAAGAATGCAGGAAACCAGGCTGTCTGGAAAGGCCCGATTCTTTTGCGAGGATTAAAATGGATGGGTTCGTAAGACGTAATCCTCTTACAACCCATCCCTTTGCTTGAGAGATTTTTAATGAAAAGCAATATTGATGATTGCAAATTTATTTATTCACGCATGATATAAAATTTTCAATTTTTTATTTTAAATTAATTTATTTATTATTAGTTTGATATACATTTCATAAACTTTTTTCATGGTTTTTCAAATATTCTTAACATTTTACGTACATATTCGTTAAAACGGGGTTCCACAAGCATTCATAGCCTAAAATTAATTTTTCTTTGAATTATTTTTAAAAAAAGATGCTTTTGCATGTTTTGGCATTTTTCAGTGCATGTTTCGCCTCAAATTTTTGCATGTTGATCCGAGCCCTAATTATTATAGTAATATATATGTGGTACTTATACGGGTTGAAGCCTTTTGAATTTGACAAATACGTACATTTGCCTTTGTATAAGTACGTATCTAGTAACGTACTACGGACCCCACATAATTATAATGTTTTGGAGATAATTTATTATGTTATTTAAGGCGATACTGACTGACTGAAGTAGGAAGATCAAATGAAAAACATAGTTGTAGTATGTATTTTTTTTTAAATGGGTGCTTCTGAACGGTGCAACAAGTTTTCCTTGAGACACCTCTTGTTTGTTTGGTTACTACCGAGTATTTTAATAGCTCAACGTCCTTCGATGCCCGCGTTTGACACTTTTTAAGAGGAAACCGGCGAATTACACAATCAATATTCAATAGAGCGCGATTCTCACTCGTGTTCCTGATTCAGCACTTGTTTGATGGATGAGCCGCCTACATGCAGAAATCACTCCATCACGGAAACGTCGGAAAAGTTTAGGGTAATCAACTAGAAAGTTCACTCACTTTTCGAATCTTCAAGTCTCTTCAAAAACGTGACGGTACAGCCCCTGGTGTCGAATACTCCTGTTGCCTAGTTATACATTATGACGATTAGTACCAAGGTATTTATAGTATTACTGGTGAATCGGAAGGACCTCTAATTATCCACTGATTTAAGATGTTTTGAAAATGTCTTGAGTACTTTTATAGGGTACGTAATGCCACACGTGGCGGTATTGACCCAAGCGTTTACCGATGGAAAAACGCTGCGAAGTCCTTGTCACATGGGTTTATTATTCTATTGGACGTACCTACAGAAATGCTGGAAATACATTTATTGTTCCTTTCATGTGCAGTAATTGGAATAGCTATTTTTTATGGTTTCCACCAATTTTGGCCCCAAAAAACACGAATAAGTCTCCTATTTTTGACAAATAATCTTTGATCATTGATAGTGCCATTTAATTGTCTTGATTCCCCTGTTGATACCACTTCTAGAGTTATTATACAAGTTCATGTGATTTCAGACAATTTCCCAGGTTTTTGACTCATAAACAATGAATTTTGGGAGCTGAACCTTCGTTACAACCTCACTTCTTCACTCTTTGGCCAAAACTGACTTCATATTCCGTCTCCTCGCCCTAAAAAACGTGAAAAACGATTCACAAGCTGAGTTCACTAAAACGATTCACCCATTTTTCACCCTAACACCCCAGGACGTATTCCGATCGGGCTGCCGAGCTTCGGAGCACAACCAGGATCCAAATGTGTTTCCAAATAAGGACCCAAACTTTGTGGGAAGAGCGACGATTTTAGACCAAATTTTAACGTAAATTTAAGGCTAGGACTTCGTTAAAACTTCCATTTCCCACTCTAGGTCAAAATTGTCTTCATATTCGGCCTCCTCGTCCTAAAAAACCATGCCTCACAAGCTCATGTTACTAAAACACCAAAAAAAAAAACCGATCGGGCTGGAAAGTTTCGTGCACAACTATAGGGCCCAAATCGAGCGCATGTGTGCGAAAGAACGGTTTTTTAAAACCGAAATTGAAATAGATGTGGATGATACGACGGACGGACATTGTATTTTTGGAATCTACGCAGCTTGAGTTTGAGGGGATGCTATAAAAAATTTTTTCTGAGCGAATAGATAGGTGTATTATTCACAGAATAATAAACCAAAATCTAGTCGATGGGTCATTCTTGTGTTTTGAACGGTTATGACAGGCGGTTTTGAAACAAAGTCGGGCAGTCAAAACCTTTTCAGTGCCTTTCGTGATTAGGTTGTACTTTTTTTGGTTCATAGTAAACAGTAAATTTGCAGTTTATATATTTTGGTAGGTACCTGCTACGCTCACTGTATTTTATAGATAGGTACTGCTTTTTTCTTTTTTTTTTTCAAATTTTGTTGTAGGTATTACATATACTCTATATCTCTTTTATAATGTTTGATTTTATATTTATCTTACCATCTGCCACAGTTTCGTTTGAAAAGTTAAAAAAAAAAAAGATTTTAATTTAATGAATTATCAATAATTGTTGTACATAACTCAGCGTTGTCACGAGAAATTGGCTAGTGAACCGACACGTCAGAATCGCTTTCTGTCAACCACAAGAGCAACCGACGCAATAAACGCTTCTGTCAAAACCGCCACGTGTGGCATTAGCCTTACAGAGTTGTTACCTTCTCGCGTATTTGGCCTGCCTGGGTTCTTTGAACATGCTGCTTTCCAAGTGGCTGAGGTTGCTGACTGCAGGAATAGAGAAAGGGTGAATTGAGAGTGATGGATGGAGGAACAGAAGAAGAAGAGAATTACCTCCTTTGGAGAAAAACCCGTCAGAGACGGGCAGGTAGAGTTCTAAAAAGTGATGAAAGCGAAAACAGCAACTTTAACTGCGTGTTCCTTCCACTCAGTGATGAAATGTATGTGTGCAGAAGAGTATCAAAGGAGAATTGGTAGGAAATTGGCAGCAGTCAAGTACTATGTTAAGTATTTGATAAGTATCGATTGAAATTCAAGGGTGATCCTGATGTTTATTAACATGGATTTCAGTTGGAAGAGATTCTGCATTGCTTGAGGCTCTCTGGTCAAGATGTCATCCGCGTTGGGGATGTATTTGGCGAGGAAATGTCCCGCGGTATGAGGGACCAGCCTTCGTCCCTCCGAATGGAAAACACGTACATTCCCGAACCTACTGCAGGCCCAGGTATGCATCACGATTATCTACTAACTATTCTGATTTCAGTTCAGCGCTGTATCTAACTGCAGTCTCGTAGGTAAAAGTTGGTAATCCGCGTATTATGTGTGTATGTCTATAACATAAGATTGTATGGCTGGGAACTAGGTTATGGAAATTTAAAATGATGAATTCAAACCAGCTGTTTGCATTGATGTCAAATTGCGGTCCCTTGTAGTCGTACTATGAATCGTTGACGCCCAGAAATGAAAATGTCTCGTTTCTCTTGTGTAGTCCGCTTTTAGTATGTCCCAGTATGTACCTGCTAATGGTTCTTGATCAGAACTATTGCCTAAACCGTTATGGTGAGAAGGAAGTGGACTGCTGGGTGTGAAAACGTTCCACTCCCATTCAATAACGAACGTGTGAGGACTAACAGAAGTCTCCTTGAAGTGTCAATTTAAGTTCAAGGCCGATACAATAGCCCTCGAGATAGCCTGATTATACGGTAGTAGAAATGAATCGCGGTTGTTTACACAGCTCTAGCGAACTCAATTTGCGTTGTTTAGTCGGGAAGATAGAAAAATATGACGGCAAAATGGTTCGTTATCTATTCGTTTGGTGTCATCACGGTTACATATTATAAAAACGCAATACGCGAAATGAACTCAATGTCAGATATGGTGGTATTCAAAATGCACGTCAATTCGAATTAGTTGACTAATTTTGGTTTATTATTCAATAATGAACCTTTGGAATCGAGCATGAGAAATTTTTACCCCCCCCCCCCCCCCCCGGCCTGCTCAAAATTTGATGGTTTACGTTTGAGCGTATGTAGAATCCGAAAACGGAATTTAAAAAATTTCTGTCCGTCCGCCCAAGTCGTACTTCGCACTTTCCTTTGTTGCCATGAACCAAAATGAATGAAATCGGGTTTATAGGTCTCATTTGCGCCCTAATTGGTAATTTTTGCTTCTTCTTTTCTGAGTCGGTGTTGTTTGTCAATGGTGGGATGGGTTTTTGGCTCATTGATATCCTGAGGATGAATGGAATGAAATGAATGAAATGAACCCGGATAGGGTTCGAAACGTCGAATGAATGAAATAGCGAATATGAAAAATGGTTTCTTTCTGGCCGAGTCCCTACTTTCAACACCAAGAACCATCACCATAAATACATACTCCCGTATATTTACTCATAGGTACCAGGCCCAAGTTTTACGACGTTCATTTGATTTTGGGATTTTGGTCAATTTCACCACACAGGCTCTGCCCATGCGCAAACTTGTGTGTTCAATAAACAAATTGCGTTCTCCAAATCCATCCATCCTCCTTTTCTTCCAAAATTATTTTTCTTATGTTAACTGCATGCGGGCATTCACACATATTTTTTGGATGCATGCGTAGGTACTGGATTTTATGATTTGTGTGCGTTCTGTTCTTTCTCAATTTATACATAACCTGTCACACGACATCAAGTCCAGTCTATCGCTGTGTCTATTCGAGATCAATGCAATAGTCTGTTTTGGATGCGGACATTTTCTGAGGGGCGGGACCGTGGAAAAGCGCGTGACTAACCATCCGAAGTAAAATTACTATACGTTCCGGAAGAATATCTGTGATATATTCTATGTAAATCTATGATATATTATGTATTTTGTTGTTGAGTCTGTTAAATTATTTTCGTTAGTGTTATTTTAATTTGATTTGTTATTTTGAGTGAATGGAGATGAATGAATGTGAATTGTTAAAGAATGTCTGCTGAATTGTGTGGGGTATTTGCTTTGGCAGACTCCACTCTACATATCGCTGGTTGTCCATGGGGTGCAATCTAATGTTATAGGTCAGGTCCCGGAAACGATGGTCTTTTATTGTATTATTATATTATTATTGTTATTATTATTATTATTATTATTATTATTATTATTATTATTATTATTATTATTATGAAGCATTCCATACCGAAAATTGGTGATCGAATAATATATTTCGTTGCATTTCATTTCACTAGCTGGTTGAGTACTGGAGGCTGCCTCCAGGAAGGTGTGGTAATTTTACTTCTAGTACTAGCAGAAATAACCCTTTAGATTTAATACCGGTCATCTGAAGGTTCCAGATCGTCGGTAATTTGTACAATAAGTAGTTACATAACAGACCATTCACATTTTCACTGACAACCCGTCTGCAGGTTGAGATAAAATTCGGTTATCAAAATAATTACATAATGCAGAGTTAACCCGACGTCCTTAGTCCTCGAATTACGAAACGAGAGGAGAAAAAAATGGACACTGGGTTTTACATTAGGTTTAGTTTTACCTATAAGATCCAATCAGGATAAAACTAACGGCTTTTATACGGAATATGTTTATGGAGCTATATGAATAACACGTGGTTGAGATTGGTTGCCCACGATTGCTGGAACAACGAACTAAAAACGTCAGCCAAGTTGTGGCGTATATCTTCTTCGTGTCACAATTAAATGACTGCAATTTCATTTATGGCGACAATAATCTCTACAATTCCCATCAAAATCGGTACTTGGAAAGATCAGAGTTATGAGCAAAGGTTTCGAGCTTGCGCGTGCGCAAAACCTACATACTATAGCTACAAGGCTACAAGGTCAGTACCTACTGCTACCATAAGACCTGGTGGTGAACCCCCCCCCCCCCGCCGCCTTTTAAAAGTATCAATAAATTCGGATCGAATTCACGATTGTGATTGTGCTGGCAAAGTACCTACTGGCGAGGAGTCGTCGGGAGTCATAAATGATTACACCATCTCAGTGTTAATCTACAAAATCTGGTTAAATTCCATCTAAATATGATTAAATCGAGCCGGAGTCTTCCGTGTGGCTAAGGACTCACGAAATTATGAAACTTGTCTATTTGATAAATGAAATCACCGAGAGTTGAGGAGTAGATGGAACTAGATGATATTACACCTGTAACCTGTAATGTAACATAACATGTGGTGGTTCGGAGTTGATAATTATGTATCATTTCGTTCATATTCGTTTTCTCGTTCATTTTAGTGAATTTTCAAAGGAAATTACGCTATTGCAATGGGTCCAAAAATGTCAGAACATGAGTTTTTAGTTATATTTATTTATTTACGTGTCACTCCTGACGATATCTGTCATTGTATTCATGATACAAATTCCAAATTTCGCCAAAACGTTTGTATTGCCAAACAGAAAGATGAGTTCGAAGACGAGCAATTTTCAAAAATTTTAATTTTAATTCGAGTTTTTAGGGGTCAGAAATCTGTCAAAACGGCTAAAATTGCGAACAGTTGATATAAAATCACTAAAAGTGATATGGAAGAATGAGTAAAGACGGACGCATACCATTTCAGTTGTCACGAATATTTCTTTGAAAATTCGCTGTTATAGCCATGCTGTATGACCGGAACGTATTATTTGTGTTTTTTTTGTTGATTTTTATTATTTGTGTTTTGTTGATTTTTCTATCCTCTCCGCCTCCAAAAAGAAAGCACTTTTAATAAATTTTAACTGACTCCATACTGTGCAGGGGAAGGACAGTATTTGGGGCTGGACCTCGGAGGTACGAATTTCCGTGTTCTCCTGGTGAAACTGAAAAACGGCGAAGTGGTCGACGAGAAATTCCTCACGTACGACGTCGACACGGAAACTCGACAGGGCGAAGGCGCCCGGCTCTTCGACTTCCTCGCCGACTGTGTGTCCGATTTCGCGCACAAAGAAGGCGTCGCTGACAAAGGCCTCAACATGGGTAAACGTTTTTTAAAAATCATCGTTATGTGCGTTTTCCAGACTTCTGTACGCAAACCGTCGTAACTGGAGTTTGTAATGTCGGGTATGAGCGTATGTCGAAGGAAGCTTTCATAAAGTTGCAATAAGAGGAGTTTGCGAGTTGAAGTGGGGGCTGAAATTATAAAGTGATGCAGTCGCACTTGAATGGATCTCTGGCTTAGCCTGAAGGCATATAAGCAGAAAATTGGCAAATCGGCAATTTTCGTGGTTTAAAAATTCTCCCCTTTTGGGCCAAATTTAGTTCAGTAACGGAAAATTCTGTTCAATAAAGGAATAAGCAGAATTTTGGCAAAATTCAATAAAGGAATAAGCAGAATTTTGGCACAGTTCAATAACGGAATAAGCAGAATTTTGGCACAATTCAATTACGGAATAAGCAGAAAATTGGCACAATCGGCAATTTTTGTGGGTTACAAATTCTCCCTTTGTTGGCCAAATTCGGTTCATTAACGGAAAAAACCACATAATGAGGTGTATATGTCGGAAAGTCTAGGCAGGAAACGAGGGTGAAATTTGAATTTCTGTGTTCTCGCTAGAAATGACATAATCAGGTAAATCGCCGAGTAGTTACACTCAAATAAACGGTGTACAGAACCACAGTGGATGGTTGGAGCTGCAGATTTATAAATAAATTTAATGAGAACGTCCTCAAAATCAAACCGAGGGGAAATTTACGAAAATCACGGCGAAGGTTCTTGAAGGTTGCCACGAAGGTTTGCCATTTCTAATGTTGGGTTGTTGGCAGAGTTGAGAACCTTCGCCTCTGATGCTTCTCTTGGGCCAACAGCCATTCAGATGTCAGAATTTTTACTTTTAATCGCCCTCATTTAAAAGCAACCGCTCAGTTTTGAAAACGTCCTTCAAGCTAGGCCAATTTTTCCAAGAGTTCTGATTTTTTCCCCTCCAAACAATTTGACAAAAATTACCCGTTTGGTTCTCAGGGTTTTTGTGGTGAATGAATATACATGTTGGTCTTCCTTTTGTTTAGGTTTCACGTTTTCTTTTCCCATGCACCAAAAATCACTTCACAACGGGCTGCTCACCCAGTGGACCAAAAGCTTCTCGGCGACGGGTGTCATCGGGAACGACGTCGTCAAAATGCTGCAAGAAGCGCTGGAAAGAAGAGGCGACGTCAACGTCCACGTAAATGCCATCTTGAACGATACTACTGGTAAGTGAAATACTTTGTCTTTTACATTCCAATGATCTAATTTTCCGCTTTTGCATCTTGATAGAAATCAAACCTTCCAGTAAAATACACGTAGTAGGTACCTACCTACTGAGGGCTTTCTGATCCCTTCTGTACGGTATATATGTGGTACTTAGTTGTCTTAGATGTACCGCCATCCTAAACCACTTTTGAAACTACAAAAATAGAAGCAAGAAAACAAAAGAAGAAAAAAAATTGAACTTTTGCTATGGAAATTACAAAAATGGCAGAAGGAAAAAAACTACAAAAATATTGAACGTGTGAGCTACGGAAACCTACCTACCTGTAGAAATACCTAAAGAAAATTTACGATTTGTTCAAATCTGTAGTGTAGTATAGCCTTGGGGATTTTGCCAACCCCCCCCCCCCCCCCCCTGGACAGCCCTGACGTCGGTTATCTAAAACTACAAAAGCCCGCGTCAGTTCTCTCAAAACCAACAATCAGTGCTCAAAAAGGCCCATTTTAAAATTCTCCCTTCAATCCTCCCCCGAAATTCAACCTTCGCCGGCTTTGATGACCAAAACAGTTTTCTCCGTTCGAGGTCCCAAAACTGGCGATAGCCGCATGTTGAGGTTTGGTTGCCGTATTGAGACGCCCCCGGCGGGCTTATTCGGAAATTCCTTCATTAGGATGTATGTTGTACCTACATCCCATTCTATTTTCATCCCATTGGTGTCAGTTTGTCTTTCAGACTGAGTTTCACATAGAGACGTACAGTTGCAAAATAGAGAAATGCGGAATTCCACTCAGTTTTGTAGCCACTTCAAATCTGTATGAAAATAACTTGAGAGAGTGGTTGCGCTTGCTCGTTCGAAGTATTTCATTTGGCACGACGTACTTATATTTTCAGGGACGCTGTTACAAGGCTGCGCTATGGACAAAAGAACGAGAGTTGGTCTGATCCTCGGAACAGGAAGTAACGCTGCTTACCTCGAAAGAGCAGACCGTGTCTGCCATTGGGAATCGGAAAGGCACGGCGAAAAAGAGGTTGGTACATCCTATGAACTATTTTTTGTACGTCCTTTTTAAGTAGATCAGTAATTCATAGTACAGCAAATAAAATATGTAACTGTTGCTGTTACCTAGTGGTATTGCTGCATATTTCATGCCATCCCAATGAAATCCGGTTCTTAAGTCATTTCTGCCTCGGATAAACTTCATTGACTTCGCTGCGCTCAGTACAGCTCATCAAAATCGTTAGCCATCAATCAGACCGTCTTTGCAAGAATGGAAAGAATTCTTCATTCTTCACTGAAGAAAACTTCATTGTGTCTTCTTTATATATCTGCTTATTGAACTCTCCAAGGATACCGTGTCCTTGAGCCAGTGCCCTGTCAATTTAGCATTCTACATTTTGAACGTTTGGTACACGAGACGTTTTTACGAGAGAAGCAGGTTACTATTGGAAGAAAACAGCTAACCTTGCATTGACTCAATGCGGGTGCGTTTCTGTCGCGTGCAAAATTCTCGAACATTTATGCAATTTAATGAACAAAACAAAAACCGAAATATTTAAAAAATCAAAATGCTATGTAGGTGCTACCAAAATGATGGCACTTCTGTGGCAGTTGCCTTACTCTCTTGTACAGCAGTTGCCTTATTATATCTACACATGTTGTACAGATCGCTTTATTTCAAAAATATCTTAAACAAGCCTGATGCGATTTGTTTAAAACTAAACCCGATATTTATTTGTTTTGCTGAGACGCGAAACGAGTTCTCGTTCAGCGATGATGTTAGCATAAACCGACGTCACAAACAAAAAATAAAAAATAATACGTAAAATACAGGTATGTGGATATATAGGAACGACACCTGTTCAACAAGTCCAACCGGTTGCACTCGTGCCCCTCTCAAATCTTAGAATAACTGGTTTAGTAACGTCACTCTTGTACCTGTCTCTACGCTTGATCATTCCAAGGGCGATAGATATGATTGTATTAATCGAATTTATTATGAATTCAGTCACTTAGAATTATAAGGAGCAGAGATTGGATTTTGAACGTTCGAAACCAGGGTGAAATCGCTCACGACTGATTCTTCAGCTACAGCGGTAGCACATCACTTTTTCGGGAGGAAAATAATCGTGATCCAATACTGACATCTCATTTATCCCTTATTCAATAAAATATTTATAAAACAAAAGTAAAGTGTCAATCAAGGTTTTACGAGTAGTTAGGCCCTCCTAATCTGGATGGTAAAGCGATGGAGTGACGTTAGTTTTCATTAGTTAGATATAATTATATCGATTTGTCAAATTCTTGGCATATAATGAAAAATAATCGGTGACCTTCGTCCGAAAACGGACACACGGCACAGGCATACATTAGTCGCCGTACGTCAGTGAGGCTTTTAGACTCGAGTGACATTATTTGCAGGTGCTTATATACCTATGTACCTATATATATATGTATGTATGTATGTACCATGGTGCCAAGGAACGGCGCCTCACTTGTTTAGGCCTACAGCATTTGCTTTAAGAATAGTTTTTGGTGCCACATGGTGCCAGGGAAGGGCGTCGCGCTGGCACTAGTGGTGCCATCTGTCAGAAAAGTGTGTGTTTGAGTTTTTCATGTTTTCCAGCACGCTGAGTCGAATGAAATACCTTTCAAAACCCATCCTTACAGCGATTGATAAAATATTTAGCCATAAAACGTTACCAAAAATAGCTATTATTGAACGAGGTACATAGGCAGTATTTGAGCCTATTTTCAAAATCGCGTGAGGCATCTGGTCAGCGGACTGCCTAGTTGAAATTAACACGGTGAACTTGTAGGTAGTCTTATAATAATTATGTATACAACTATAAATATGTCATCAGTGGCTTTCGTTGTTGTAGATTGTGATCGATATCGAATGGGGTGCGTTTGGTGACAACGGTGTTATAGACTTCATCAAGTCGCACTTTGACCGTCAGATAGACAACGGTTCATTACACATTAATTCATTTTCGTGAGTATCACAGTACCTAACAGCTTTTCCATTAATGTTATTACTCGAAAACATGAACCGTGGTATCATTAGTTTAATGATTAGTATCATAGTTGGTGTTGATTGAATATGAATGAGCCAAGAATACCGGAGTAGGTACCACAGTAGGTATCCTCAGTATGTAGGTACCTTCGTGTACTTGACCGTTCATATTATCTCCCATATAAAAACTATTACTTCCATAGCTACCTATGAGAATAAAATGTATTATACCTACATTAATAATAGATCTGAAGAAAAGTACTATATATGCATTGGGTCACTAATTATTTTTATTTTCCTATAGATTTGAAAAGTACATTAGCGGTCTATACCTCGGTGAACTGGTGAGGATAGTTTTGCTTCATCTGGCAAACAACAGATTGCTGTTCAACGGCATCCTCAGCAAGGAAATACAAGTCAAAGACTCGTTCCTCTCTTCATACGTCTCACTAATAGAAAAGTATGTGCATTTAATATCTGTCTGATTTATTGGAGGTGGTAGCGTTGTGTTCTGCAATGACATTGGCCCGCAAAAAATGGATTACGGCAACGCAACACATGGATGCTATATAAAAATCTCCATGTATTTTCCCGCCCAAACCTTGCGGATTTTTGCAGAGTTTACTGTGCACACCTTTTCCGTTTGGTTGTTCGCGCCATATTGGAATTTAGCGTTTGATTGGTTACAATTCTGCTCACGGATTCCAGCTCTGTACTGCCATGTGAACGTCTCTGCGTAAAAAATTCCGGAACGCGTTGCAGTTCTGGTTACCTGATTTCGGCCCCATGTGAACCTAGCTTCAGGAGTTGTGAACATGTAGTGAGGTTAGGATAGCCCGTTCAGTGAGAACTTCAACTCTTTGGTCATCCGTTCAATTCGGATATGTTCAATAATTGAAAGATCCGTTCTGTTCGTATCGGGTCAGTGCTGAACACCACATCCACAGGAGGTGTAGGTTACATCATTGAAGTTTGACAAGGCATCTAGGTAATAACATTTGCAAAACTCAATGTTGGTCGAAGATTTCGGGAGTCCTTCGACCTTGATTACGTAAAAAACAAATCGTCATCGCGACAGCTGTGTAAACAAGGACATCAGTTCATTCACTCATTCACTAATATTATGAAGATGTGGTTTAGGCTTCGTAATGAACTGAAAGGGGAAGTAAATTATTGGCATTCAGTCACATCATAGTTTCTTATCCAAAGCCACCACCTCACATCAGATGAGTTTGAGCATCTCGAACATTGTGAATCTTGAGAAAACTGACAAATTACACAAACCTGTACACAATAATATGCTGCACATTTGTAAGTACCTAACGAATTCAAATTGCAAAACCGATATTTTCTCCTTCATTGCCTTCCCTACGTTGTGCTACTACCTTCTGGCAAAATATTACTGAGTCTGGTGAAACATTTTAAATAACTTGCATACCATCATTGGATACCTACGTAACAACGTTATGGTCCCCGTCGAGAGGGAATTAACTTCTTGACAAAACTCTTGATTATATAATTTTTTTACGTTGGCTTACCCCTCCTCATAAAATTAGTTTTATTTTGTATCTATCCGTTTAGGATTAGTTTATTTACTACTTACTTTTAACCTTCATTTTACTCAGTGACTGCTTTTATTTAAATAATACTTGTATATCAGCATTCCTAAACCTAACTAAATCTAATTAGTGTATCTTGTTGTAGTCCAACATATCGGTTATATTTTTGTTGTAATGTTTGTATTGTTTACATTTTATAAGGCCTGTGGCCATAAGTACGTTGTAAATGTTCCAATAAGTGAATAAAGCGAAATGTTGATTCGATTCAGGGACAACGTAGACGCCCAATCCCATGAGACTGAAGCTGTACTGAGGAAGTTTAAATTGGATTTCTGCGACGATGATGTTGCTGTGATCAAATATGTATGCGAGCTGATATCACTCAGGGCATCTCTTCTTGTATCAACTTGTAAGTAATATTGTGATATAGTGAGTAGTTGTAGTCTAATGTTAATGGGCTATGTGCATGATTTTCAGTGGTATTTTGTATTGAGAACAGCTTTAGAGTTGTGAAAAAGAGGCTGCCCCAAAAAAATTAGCCCTCCTCGATTTTTTAAGAATTAAATATAATTGAGATGTTTGAAAAAAGGCGCATTAGGTCATGGATACAATAACTGCTAAAGCTTCCGATGGGTTGGAGCACACCACGCGGCGAACTTTTGAACTCTCAACATTCTACTGGGTTTACGGTATATCCATACGGCGGTAACTGACCCAACCTAAACGAGTTGAGGAAACGAAAACAGAGAAGGGATTAAAAAAAAAAACTCGTAAGCGGGAATTTTATTGAACTCTTCACTCATGCGAAAGTTAACGTTAAAGTTATTGTTAAATTTCGCCGGATGCCCTATCAACTGACGGCGTTATCAATGAGCTCAAATTCAGGGAGGACGTTAAACATGATTATCTTATGCGATGACGAATTAATTTCACAGCCAGGCTTCAAACCAACCCGTTTTCAAATGTTAATTTCTATCTTCATGACCTTTTTTTTGGTGGTGTTACCGGGTGGTTATGTATTAGAGCTACTAAATTAACATAATTCATGAGTTTTTTATTTATTTATTTTCCATGCGCGTAGCCCATTAATACATCGTGCAGTTGATGGACAACATGACTTTTATACAACGAATCGGCTGAACATAGGTATGATTATGTACTTTTTCACTGAATACAGTGCTCTCTTGAACAGGGAACAAACTTATTCTGGAAGACACCCCCCCCCCCCCCCCCCCTCTTGTTCCCTGCGTTTGTTTCTACTTACCCACTTATAATTATTCAAACTACAACATACAAAGACAAAGATACAAAGGAGCCAAGGATACAAAGTAGGTAGAAGTAACCTAGTTGCTAGCTTAGGCCAATTAAAAAAGACTGGCAGTGGAAAAGGTTGTAAGGAAGCTGTGAATTATTTTAATCGCTTGATTAGATTTATATCTAATTGAGGTATCATTATTATTGTTGAGTGGATAGAACAGTTACTACGGTTTGCAAGCATGTGTGTTGTTCCTAAGAGCCACCAGGACGCTATATTTTAGTGGTAAGTCTAGAATTCGAGTTTTGCGAGTGTTGTATGCCATAAATTTCTCGTTTTGTAGATTCCATGACTTAACTCATTACATTTGTGTCATAAGTGCACTTATGGACGCCGAGGAGTCTATTGCCGAGCGAGTGAGTGTTGATGATGATTCTCGAGACCTACTCAATAATCAGGCCTATAGAGTCCGGATGGGACGAGGATACGCCACAGCAGATGTGAAGGCGGTACGGGTCAGCTGGTAGTTCCCCAGGCCAGCCAGAAAGAGATAGGTATTCCAAAAAGCACATGAGCCACCATACCTGGAAGAGAAGTGGACACTATCCCTCCTCCGTAAAGAGTTCTACCGGGTGTGGATTCAGAAGGATGTGCGGAATTGGTGCAGACCTTGTACTCAGTGTAGAAGGCGTTGTGGTGGTCATTCGATTAGAGCCCTCCAGCCTTCATCTTGTGGGTACCCGTTTCAGCAGCGCATCGCACTGGATGTATGTGGGCCTCTACCTCTCAAATTTCAGGTCAGCCGGTATGTGATGAGGTTGACGTGTTTACTAAGTGGCCAGAGGCAATTCCGTTAGCGCATCAGCAAGCAGAGACCGTTATACGCGCTTTGGTGGATCACGTGGTCACCAGATTTGGTGTACCCGAAGAGCTTCAATCCGACCAGTGTCGGAAATTTGAGTCCACGCTCTTCCAAGATGTCCTGCAGCTGTTGGGGGTGAATAAAACTCGAACCGCGGTGTTGCCCCCACAGAGGATGGGATGGTAGAGAGAGGCTCCATCGAACCCTGGGGGCCTATTCACTAAAACATATAGTGAAAAGAGATTATCTGTTTCGAAAATCTCCCAGGAGAGATAGTCTCCCTCAGGAGACAGTTTCTTCCAATATGTCGCGGGTTTGTCTATTTTACTGAATAGCTCCCGTGGCCTACCTCAGCACGTACTTAGGCGTGCTCATGAATCAATAATATATATATTTTTTTAAATGAACAATCGACTTACCTTTAAGAGATGAAAAAGCACACCCCAAAATGACTGATGTGGTAGTGGATTAAGGAAGGATGATGCAAAACACCACTATCAGACGAACAAGAAATGAGAAAGAGACTCTCTCTTATGAGAAAAGCCACCTAATTAGGTGTCTCTGTGAGAGAGATAATGCCAAGATGGCCACCAACTCTCTCTTTTAGAAGTTACCGAATAACCCTGTCATGGATACTATAAAACTCTTTTTTGCCAAAAGAGATCTATCTGTCTTGCTTAGTGAATAGGCTCCCTGTATCACTGGCTCTCCAAAATGGTCGAGGACCACCAGCGGGACTGTGAAATCCAGTTATGGGTAGGGCGTCTCGCTTATAGGGCTTCGGAACATGGGTCACAGGGTGCACTCCCTCCTACCTCATGTTGGCCGTGAATTGACCCTGCCTTTGAACTTGTTTGGGGGACAACCAGGCGAGAATGAAGTGCATGCATATGCAAGGGATTTGGGAGAACTTACTGTGGGACGGAGCACAAGGGAGAGAAGGGAGAAGTGTATAGTAGATAGAACAGTCACTATGGTTTGCAAGCATGTGTGTTGTTCCTAAGAGCCACCAGGACGCTATATTTCAGTAGTTAGTCTAGAATTCGAGTTTCGCGAGTTCTGCATGCGGCCAATATGTCGTTCTGCAAATTCCAAGCCTTAACTTGTTACAGTGTGTTAGCACAATCCTCTGCTGTAAGCTTCAAAGGGGGAAGCCAAAGAAACCACGAAAGTTTCGGACTTTTTTTCTCCTCAGATTTTTGCTTATTACTCCTAAAACATGCATCCTGCAGTAAAATTCACTCTTTACATAAATTTTAGAGCAACAAATTATGCGTCGATTAACTATCCACAACTTGTAATCGACCCGGCAGTATGACCGCAATCAGTGGTCAAAAGTGACCATATTTACTTACCAAACTTTTGAAAAAGTTGATATACCTACTTAGTGACTTTACGTAGGTACCGTCGGAACGGCTGTTCTAAATGAAAAAAAAACAGGTATAGAATAAAAGTTGTAAAGTATCAAATTCTGTGTTCAGCCTGCTCCTTGCATGTCACATTAGGTGAAGTCTACAAATGAAAAACTGAAAATTTCTATTTTCTGTTATCTGCTAATTTGACATGTTTGTAAGGTGCTGGCTGAACGCAGACTTTGATGATCCACAACTTCCATTCCCAACGTTTTTTTGTTTAGAACAGCCGATTCAAAAGCTAAGTCAATAGGTCAATAGGTAAAATGTTCATTTTTGACCGTTATTGTCGGCCATACTGCCAGGTCGGATTACAAGTTGTGCGTATTCGATGTACGCAGAATTTAATGATGTTAAGTTTTCAGGAGCAATAAGAAACAATCGGGGAAAAATCCGAAAATTTCGTGGTTTTTTGGACTCTCCGTTTGAAGCTAGAAGCGGAGGGTGGTGCAAACCTAGGATACTTCCGTTGGATGTCAAATAAATCTGTTAAAACGATTTCCAGCTTTCCTACAATTTTTTCCGCCAGCGGCCCCCAAAATGTATTATTTAACTGGGCTGCTAGTATTCTCTTTAATATCAAGTAGAGTTTAATTAGTGGTGAGGGTGTAGTGCGGTTAGCAGTCATTATTATTGATTTGGAAATAACATACGGTTTGAGGTAAAGTCGTTGGAGACTATCGAGGAACATGATGAAGATTCATTAAATAACCGCATTGAAAAAGGTGGTTATTTGTAGGGTTATAAACCGTCAACAATGTGGGGGTTTAGTTTGTGTCAGCTTATAAAGTACTTTCAAGAATTCAAGCATCCATCTAACTTTCATAGTCCACCGTATCTTATACAATTCTTAAAGGAATAAGGAAATGTTGCATTGCGATTATACTGTTATACATTATTATGTAAGTATACAGCTACTAAGTAAGTATAATAGTAATAAATGATCATACAACGTCCCCACATTGTTTCGTAATGGTTAGGATTTAGATGGCATTGATTGTAATAATATCTTAATACATTGATTAACAGGTTGTGCTCGGCTATTGAAGCAGATGGACAAGCCCGACGTAACGATCGCCGTAGACGGATCTGTATTTAAATATCACCCGCGTTACCGACTGTGGATGGAGAAGTTCATCGGATTACTTGCACCCAGCTATAAGGTTGGTCAACTAACAATAGAAAAATACCTTCGTTAGTCAGGAAGTGTCATATCAAAGAGGACTCGAAGTGCTCGAATATTGGCGCAGTCGCAAAATTACACATCTTGTATTCATTAACTGAATCGCCCGATTCAATGGGACCCATTGGCAATGAACTTTTGAAGATTCTGAAACTCAAATTCTTGTGAAAAATCCTTGAGTGGACGTGGCCAGATAGTATAGGTAATTTTGTTATTTGTGCTATACCTACGTCCTATAAATTATATTATACCTAAATGTTGATAAAAATTAGAAGTTCATGTAATTGAGACTAAATTAATATTGGAAAAAAGTGGAATTTGTGTTTTATAGTGTGCAGATACCGAGGAATGTGTCGCCTAATTTGACACAGATTGGGGAAAAGCTAAGTGACCCTCGATATGAAAAATAATTCCTATTCATAATCGAATAAAGAGTTGATATTTCACTGGTGAGGAAAACGTTGGTCGTTTGTTCTGTCAATATACTTAGCGACCTCATTTGTCTCTGAAATCAGTTTACAGTAATCCCTCGCCCTGCGGCCAGATTAATTTTGGCTAACGGATGCTCGTTGCAACGGTACGAAGAGAAGCGAAAAATAAGTAATTTGACCACGTGCCTTGACGACTCGCGAATTTTATTTGATTCATCATAATTAGAAACCGATTTTTCCAGCAGAGGAATGTTGATACGTTTCTCTTTTCGATTGGATGTCTTATTGTTGCTCTCATGTTCCTGTAAGCTCTTTAGTAATTGCTGCTTTAGTGTTGCCTTGCCGAACCATACAGCATTATGTGATCTAAAATGAAAATTTACGTTCGCATTTTGAGTTTCAGTCATCAACGAACCATTTTGGTACTGAGTGGGTCTATTCGATAGTTTGTACGCAATTCTGCAGTCTATAATAATTACTGTATAGAGCGAAACAACAGAATTTATATTGCCTGTGGTACTCTACCGCTTCAAATGAGGTTTTAGGGTTCATGCAGATTATGTGGGCTTCTCTTGCCAGTGTTAGAGCAATGTTAGTGCGCATGATTTTCAGTGGTGCTTTTTATTGATTGAGAACAGCTTCAAACTTGTTACAAAAAGGGGGCTCCACCAAAAAACGTTAGCACTCCAAGATTTTAAAACGCTGCAAATTATTACATAACGGTTTATTATTTACCTGCATAGACGCTCCTTCTGCGTAGGTCACTGTATTCTATGGTCAGCCCACTGTACCCTCGAGCTCCTCCCAGAAAAGCCCTAAATCAAATACTAGAGCCAGCCGGACAATTACTGTTTCGTAAATATGCGGTGGATTCAAGAAGTCTATCATTAATTATTTTTTGTTATTCATGAAGCATGACGTTTTTCAAATTAAAATTTAGGTTCCTATCAACAAAAGCCGAAATAATAACCATCATTCTTCAAATGAAATAATATCACGTAGCAGCCAACTCGATTTCATGTAGCCGTGCGTGATTATAATCAGGTGCTCCCTAGCAGTTATATCTGGATTTATACCGTTTCATTCACGATCATGTTGACGAAGCTTTTCAGTGCGAACTTCAGGGCCTTACTGTGAACGAAGGGCTGGACGGACAAGGCTCCGGGTGGTCTCATAAAATTCCTGGGATGAATTGTGCATGCCGTGATTCCCTCACCAGTAACCACTCCTGTAATATTACTAGATTCAAGCAAATAAACACGGAGACCGTTGTGCTTGTCAACACCCAGGTTTTTCCCCAACCGCCGTAACAGTGGTAACGGCCAATTGTGGACAGGGGACGGGTGGAAAAGTCCCTATAAAAAACCCTTCTGGCCCAGCTCTTCGTTCGACGATCCAACCCCCGACTTGCGACTTATCTCTTGACCCTCTCACTTACCCTTCCTTGCACCTGCTGTGGTGAAAACCGTGGGGTGCACTCCCGGTATCTGCTGTGGTGAAAACCGCCAGAACTCCTTCTCCGGTACCTGCTGTGGTGAAAACCACGGGGTATCAGCATCCACCTTCCAGGCGTCTGCTGTGGTGAAAACCGTGGAACGCCTTCTCCTCTAACACCTGCTATGGTGAAAACCGCGGGGTGTTAGCTTCCATCTGCCGGGTGTCTGCTGTGGTGAAAACCACGGGGCACCTTCCTCTCCTCTAGTAGGTACCTGCTGTGGTGAAAACCGCGGGGAGCCACACCCTCTAGCGCCTGCTGTGGTGAAAACCACGGGGAGCTAACCTTGCCTACGACTAACGCCTGCTGTGGTGAAAACCGCGGGGCGTTAGTGAAAAGACTCCGAAGGAGCACATCCTTCCTTGCCCGCCTTCATCCGACCACTGCCTTCCTCTTCCATCCGCTATGTTGTGAGCATCCAAACCACTCGCTCACAACAGTGCACTTTCTTAATACCCGACTCTCAATTCATGCGTTACAAGATTCATCACTGGCTTAATGGATTTGTTGCAGTTTCAACTTCTGCTGGCCGAAGATGGAAGCGGCAAAGGTGCAGGTATTGCGTCAGCCATCGCCGAAAGACTGGAAAAATCATACCACTAGCGTACGAGTGGTGAAATTGTCTTCCTCAAAAGGAATATTTCTTACAACCTACTTTTAAATACCTACATATTTTTACAAGAGAATAATTCGCATGTAATATCTTGGTGGTCTCTTCAAAATATATGAAAATCCTCTGTGAGAGGTAACCAATACATTAGTTCTTTCATTTTAGGTATTTATGATTGAAACGAGAATGATATTAAGGTTTTGGTTGATTGTTGCAATCATACTATTGTAAATAACAGTTGGTGCATAGTTTAATTTATTCTTTTTTGTTCATGTCCCTACTGATTGAAGGCATGTTGTCTTTCCGGGCATGAAAAGTAGGTACCCAATCGCCAGTTTTGGTATACCTTCTTACCTGTTACCAGTAATTGTTCTGTCTCTTTCCAACGCTATATTTTTTATGGAGGTACCTGTATGAACTGTAAACTGCTAATAAGAAAGGTTAGTTTTTCACTGCGCGTATTTTTTTCCCCCCCATTGTCGCAACAAACAAGAATATAAATTTATGTCTTTAGTTCTCGGTGCACCAAGTGAGGCGAAAAACTAGCAGGAGGGTCGAACACCCTGTTGGCTCCTGTAATACTCAAGTATTTAACGTATATAATTAATAGTTGTATCACTTTCTCTCATTTCCCTCCTCAGTGGAAGCACGCAATAGTGATCCCTGATCAGTAAAGTTTTTAACCCTACCTCTGCTGCCGAATTTAAGCCTATTTCTTTGTTGTGCATACCACATAAAGTTTTTGAGTCAATTATATCCGACCAGCTTACGACCCACGTAAATATCCAGTCAGTTTCAATCGGGTTTTTGAGAGGGGCACAGATGCATGACTGCACTGATCCGTGTATCCCAACATATACTTCAGGACTGAGAGAGATCATGTGACAGTTGGTGTCCTTTTGGATTTCCATTATGCCTTTGGCTCTATCAATCATTGCCTATTTTTATATAAACTATTGCAGTGCTTCAGTCTCTCTTCCTCGACATGCAAATTGGTGGCTTCATTTTTTGCTGACAGAACTCAGTGTGTTCGTGCAGAGGGGTCTTTCTCAACCACTACAACCATTGCCTGTGGTGTTCCCCAGGGTTCCATTTTAGGTCCCTGTTCTTCTCTTTATATGCCAATGATGTAGGGTCCTGTTTTCCAAATATCCTATACCAGCAATACGCTGATGATATCCAGTTTTATGTATCTTCCACTGTTGAACACCTACCTCAGACAGTACAATATATAAATCAAATTTTGAACCGCATCTCTCTCTGGTCACAAGCTAATTTTTTAAAGTTGAATCCACGTAAAACTCAATCATATTTTCTGCTTCTGACTTGGACACCACCGTTCTTCCTAATATTGTTCTAGACAACTGCCCACTACCTATACCAGTCAGTAAGTATAACACTACAGAATAACAGTCACAAATTTAGGAGTCATTTTCGATTGCCATATGAACTGGTCAAGCCAAATCACTGCCACCTGTAGGAAGGTTTATGGAGCGCTTTACTCCCTGAGGTGCCTCTCCATTTACACTCCTGACACTAACATGGTTAAGGCTCTGGTAATTCCGCTCTTTAATTACGGTTCTATGTTGTATTTAAACTCCATCAATGCTGCTAACAAAAGAAAACTGGAGGTCGCTTTCAACTGTTGTACCTGGTATGCATTTAACCTTAAACCAAGGGGTCATATCTCAGGACAGGGATAAAATTTTAGGTTGTGGGCTTCTAACCTACCTCAAAGTTCACTTACTTATCAAAGCACGTGGAACTCCTTGCCATCTGCGACCCGTGGCATGCGCTCGTTAGGTTCCTTTGGTGACGCTGTACTCCGATTATTGAATAGGTAGCCTTTTCTATACTCCCTCTTCATGTGTCCTCTTTTCTTTTTTTAAACTACTGTCTTCTCTTAAAGTTTACTTATTATTCCTTTAAAAAAAAAAAGGAATTGGTTTCCTACGATTCTGCCATCTTACAGAAGGCAGAACAGTGATCTACGCAGAAGGGGCATCTATACAGGTAACTAATAAACCGTTTTGTAATAAATTTGCAGCTTTTATATTATAAAAACCATGAAATATTGCCATATTTTCAATGTACCTAATTTTTTGCGATGCGATGTTCAATGTTTGAATGCCAGGCCAGCGATTGGAATGGCTTATCTTTCATTTTATTGAATTTAAATGCGCCATTGGTTAATGCATGTTAACGGCGCATGCCATTCAACTTCGGGTTATTTTTCAAGGTCCGGGCGCACATATAAAACCTCCTTTATACGTGAGCTTCTCCAGATTAATTTTTGGGGAAGGAGACGTATACCATCAATTACTGTTGGACTAACTTTAACGATCGATAATTGGGAATCTGAGTTTTGAACCAGTTACCAGGGAAATAAAATTTATGAAATATTCAGATTTCGAGGTCGTATCATCAAACACAGCTTTCATTTTTTGGTTTTTCAATAATGAACCATTGGAATCAAGCATGAAAAAAAAAAATTCCAACCCCCCTCAAAATTTGATGGTTTACGTTTCAAGGTATGTAGAATCCGAAAATGCAATAAAAAGATTTCTGTCTATCCGCCGTATGCCGTATTTAAGTTATGATTTTCGGTTGAATTTGAATCCGTTTCATCGATTAATACAATTAATACGTCTTATAATCTAAATTTGAAATAATGATGTGGGCCGTTCCCGGAGGTACTGCTGAAATCAGTTTAATCTTCATGGGCGCTAATCAGTATCGCACCAGAGATTAAGCTAAGAACATTTAAAAAAAAAATGTATTTCATGTTTTTACAATCTGCTATAATACATTCTAATACTTCATGATACTTCATTAGTATTGCATTGTGGGGTAAGGGGGTTACAAAAACAGTAGTGGGGGGGGGGGGGGGATATTTAGGGGCTACTTCTCGGGTGAGCGTGAGTGGCGGCGTCGTCGGTGGCAGTGTTGTCAGGGGCGGCGTCGACGGGGGCCCCGTCGTCAGGGTGGCGTCATCTGGGGTGAAGTCGGTAGTCAGGGTTAGTGTGGTGGTCCTGGCCCATTCCATGGAGCGCTGCTGTCGTCCACTGATGTGTTGCATGTACATGCAGCGGGACAACGCAATGGTGTCGCACACCATCAGTTTCCTGAGGGTCCTCAGGTATTTCGACGTCATCAGGCGAAGGAGGGATCAGTCATTGGCGTTATCCCTGGTCCCCAGGGAGCGGATGATGATGGGGTGTATGGTGACGTCCAATCCCTCCTCCCTCAGCGCAGCCCGGACAGTTTCATACTTCCTCTTCTTCTCTTCCCGAGCTGCACTGAGGCTGCCGTATGCGTTGTGGCGGCCTATCATTACGCTAGAGAGCGGCAGGCAGTGGTTCAGCAAGTGAGCCAGTGTTTCAGATGTATAACCACATCTTCGACACCGCCTGCCCCGCGCACCATGCGTAAAACCGTTAAGAGGAACAACATTGAGCCGTGCCATGTGTATGAACTGCCAATCTGCAAAACTAAGGAACTCCCCGTTGTAGAGAAAGTGGCTGGATGCTGGGGAGGACTGAAAACAATGGGGGACCCTACTCTGGTTTTGTTTGGATCGGAGGGAAACCCCACGTTGTTTTTGGAGGTGGGAGTGGAGAGACTAACAATTCTGATCGGTTCGTGGGGGGGGGGGGGGGTGGTATCACCAAGGGTGGACTGACAGGGCTTCAGTGCCATCCACTGTCCAAGAGACATTGAGGCATCTGGATGCAGCTCGACACCGAGACCACGGCGAGGACACACAGACATGCCGGATGGTTGTGGCTCCCAACAGGTAATCCATCGCATCTCGAAATGTGTCATGTGAGGGAGCGCGACCTGAGACTTCGGCCTAAAGCTCATGTTTGGCCAGACGGGTCAAGGCTGCGCCTCTACTGGTCAACAGCTTGATCCCATTGTCAATGAGAGCCAGGTCACTCTCCTCACTTGCCATGGTAATACCCATCAGCCCTTCAAACCGTACCCCATAGAGGTAATCATTGGAGGCCACCTGCGGGAGGTAGAGCGTGCGCTTCACCTCCGCCCTTATGACCTGGTCAAATTGGTCCCAGTCCCTCTTTAAAATCTTCCCATTCCTCATCGGGAAGTTAAGCATGGGGAATATGAAGGACAGGAGGGCATCCAGACGCTGCCAAGGAGCCAAGTTGGGCCTCAGAATTTTCAGGGAGCTGGTGGTGATTTGCTCCAACATGGCTCCTGGAGGGAGAGCCCTAAAACCCACCGGGTTGCCCAAGTAGGTGAAGGCCTCCCCCTCTGACAACAACGGGATTGGAGTGCCCAGGATGGAGAATGACGTCACACGAACTCCCACTGACGTGGAGCATCTTACATTTTCCGGCATTGATTGAAACACCCAATTTCTCTAGGTAGGCAGGCAAATATTTAAAAGAGGTTGGAGTGATGTGGGGTCACCAATGACAGCAAGGCCATCAGCGAACCTAAGAATTTGGTGTTGGTCTGAAGGAAGGATGATTCTAAAGGAACTATTGATGTAAAAATTGAATAGAAGTCTGGACAAGGGACAACCGTGACGAATGCCACTGAGGAGCGATATGGCGTCAGTCTGACCAACAGAGCAGGCCACAGCAGATATGAGGCCGGTCAGGAGGTCCCTTGCAACACCAACCATCTGGTCTCCCACACCATGAGCATCCATTGTTGCCACCAGAGCATCGTGCGGACGGATCCAAATGCGTTGGCCAGGTCTAGCCATGTGATGCACAGCTCCCCTTGAGATGTCCGAGCCACGCGAATGCGAGATTCGATGACATAGTTGTGCTTGAACACACCATCATAGGGCACAAAGCCCTTCTGATGGGGGGAAATGATGTTGCGTGCTGTACACCACATGTGCAGCCTGTCGGACTATGGGCTATATAGAGTTTATATATTGCGAGTGAGAGGGAAATCGGGCACCAGTCAGTAAGCATTGGGGCATTTAGGGATCAAAATTGTTATTGCCTGTTTCCAACAAGGGGGGATTTGTTGGAAATGGAGGTAGGTATTGATAATAAGGGAAAGGACTAGGCAGTCCGGATCGAGAATCTTCTAGCCCCTGTAGTCGATCCTGTCAACCCCAGGAGACGTGTTTTCAAATTTATAGAGACGATATCTACACTCCTGGGGCGAAAAAGGTGATAAGTTGACAGGATCAGTTGCCCGAGGGAGGCCCTCAAGGACTGACCTGTCCCAGGTACGAGGACACCAGGTGCCCTCAAAATAGGTGGTAATATCTTGCACAGAGGCAGGGCATATCTTAGTTGGAGGGTTGAGAATTTCCCAGACTGCTACGTCGATTCCTCTCAAATAATTTTTGAATAGCAACATGGGAGAGGGGGGCGCGATTTTGAGGGGTAGAAAGGGACCTAGTGGGGTCATTTTTAATTTTGAGATGATTAAGGCAAAAACAGATGAAATCATCGGGTTTGATGTTGGGGTTGACAACACAGGGTTGCAGGGGTGCTGGGGCTGCAGTGGTGTTGGGGGGTGGCAGGAGGTCCTGGGACAATCGACTAAAGGGGATGGTAGAATAGGGGGTGCAGGCTGAGGGCCAGTGGTAGTAGGGGGTTACTGAACGTTTTGACTAGGGGGGCTGGTATAATTAGGGGGTGACTGAAGGTCCTGACTAGAGGATGCATGGTTGGTAGTAGGAACCAGAGTAGGGGGGGAGGGCAAGAGATCATGGTTTGTAAGAGGGGCAGTTTTGAGAGACTAGTGAGTTGAGGTCATTGGGCGGGGAATTTGTCAGGCCCTGACGAACTGATGTGGGTCAGGGGGTATAATTCGCGGAATGTGCTCCCTTGGGCCATGGCTTACACGAGGGGAGCCAGAGGTGCCTTGGAATGACGTGGTAGTTAGCGGGGGAGGTGAAGTGGCCGAGTCAGCGGACGGACGAACAAAGCAACATGGGGGCTCGGCAGGTCCCCTTGAGGCTTAAACAAGGCGGGCGAGAAAGGAGTTACTGAACTCACGTGCGTATCTCCAGGTGTGGAGAATTCCTCGTTGGGGGAGAGGGGCCTCAGCAGTGTGTGTGGTGGAATCGATGATGGGACGTAGTCGCTGTCACAGGAAGACGAGTCCAGAATGACGTAGGACGGCGATGAAGGTGGTCAAGATGGCCGTGAAATTGACGCCGGGGATGAGGAGTGTTCAGTCAAGAAATGTGGTGAATGTGCAGAGGTCGAGGGTAGCAAAGCTGGCAGGTGTTGAGGTGAGCACGCGGAGGTTGAGGGGGTTGAGGGAGCTGGTGGGTGTAGAGGGCGTGTGGGATGTCGGCACGTCCTCCTCAGGTCGCTGGAGCGGGCAGGTTGGGGGTGGTAGCGGTTCTCCTTTCGCATGCAGCCTGAGCATTTAGATGGTTCTGGAGGCGTTGTTTGTGGTAAAACGCTAAAGGCATTGGGGACACTGGTGGCCGTTGTCGGGCGTGGTAACAGTGTAGGGGGTGCATACCCATGGGGTCCCCAAATTCGTGACAGAAGTGGGCAGTTTGAACCGCCAGGTCATGTGCCTCCAACAGGTGCCGCACACCCTGAAAACACCATGGGGCACATCGGGCAAGTGAGCCGTACTTGGCCTGCGGAAGTGGCTGGGAGAGGGTGCCAGACCCTCAGCATGGATTGCTACCAAGGGCTGGGCCAACATACCAGCCATTCCGACCCTGCACCAACCCAATTCCCTCATGGCTAGGGGAAGGTACAGGGGACCCTAACCCAAGTGGCAACACAATTCCCTCAAGGCTAGGAGAAGCCACTGGGTGAAAACCTAGCTATGCTACCCGGCAACACGACACGATACTGATCGGACACTGAACGGAACGGACCGTAACTTGGTCGATAACTGGTGAATAAAAATGAAGGTATACATATGACACAAGATATAGATAAGGCATAGACTTGATCTTAGCCAAGAAGCGAACAGTGTCACAAACGATGCTTCCTCGTCGCAGGCTCTCTCCTTCTCCACCCAAGCTGTGACACTACCTGCATCATCTGAATTCCGTACCCATTCACTTGCCAACGAAATTCCTTTAAGATGTTTCGTGTATCTTGATTTGTAATCAAGTGTTCACATTGCAGCTCATTGTTTGGATTCACTTCCTTATTTACTCTCATTTGAGCAAGGTTTTCGTCCGTAGGGATCTTATTAGCTATTTTGCCATGGGTAAATGTTTGAACTCTAAAACATGACCACAATGAGTTTTGCAGAAATCAACCGCCAGAGCCATCGTGGGAAAATGTAACTGTCATTCTTCACAAACACTGCGACCCCATCTTCCTATTTCTTTTTCTGTAATCGTTGGAAACCCGACTATGGATGACCTGATCGATTACATGCGTAATAAACAGTGGTCTTTTCTGAGTTTTTCTTGCATGAGTGACGTATTTCAATTTGTCATTCGTCTCCATTGATTGAAACCGCCAGCAGTATTGAAGGATTAAGTTTCATGTTTCACCTCAAGATCATGTTGGGTGGCCATATGGGATTCTAATTCGACGTTAGTATGGTATTTTGTGTCACACATACCGCACAACATCTTGGGATTTGACGATGTATCTTTGTGGAAGCGCCTGTTGTGTCTTCGCAAACTGTTGGCGTCTTGCAATATCGCACCTCTTTATTGCGACACGACGGTAGGTATTGAAAATGAAGGAAAATAAGAAGTATAATAGATATAGATTACGAAGATGAATTATAGATGATGAAGATGAAAAACAAGACTGGTACAACCCGTCACAACACACTGAAGATTATTATACTATACTACCTATTTTTATTTTCGATGGATTTCACTTATTTGATATCGATAACCCGTGTGTGTGTGTGTGTGTGTGTTTTTCTCTTCTTTTGCCTTCGACGGTAGTCACGGTAGGCATAGGTAGTCATGATTCTTCTAGGAGGATGATTTGTTTCTTCTGAAGGTCTAACGATTTGTCGACTCACCCGGCTATGGATATGATTAGGGGATTATTGGGATGCTATAGAGATATGTCGGAGGATTGGATAAAATTATGAAATACCTTTTTAAATGTGTCGAATTGGAAGTTGAGTTTGATGAATTGTTGCATGGATTGGTCTTCGGGAATTTGGTTATTATTTCTAAAGCAAGTACAGATTGGGCGGAATTTAATGCAGTTGTTTAGGATATGGTCGACGTCCCCTAGCTGTTGACATTCACTGCAATTTGGTGATGTTCTGCGGGTGGAGTCCATCATGGCGCGAAACATTGGTGTGTTGCCATGCCCTAGGATAATCCTGTTGGGTTGGATATCGTGAGTGTGGCTGACCCGTCCATGTTCCAGTACCATGGCTGCACAGTAGGGTCCGATGTTATTGCTTTTGTCCAGTGGCCCCTGATAACGGTATTGGGCTCGTGTTCGGTTTCCCAAGCTTCACTTCTTTTCAACTTCATATGCCTAACAAACCCCACAAAATTTATATTCCTGTGCACCAGAATTTGGCCATGGCGAGCGTGCTCTTTAGCAGCAGCATCTGCTATATCATTTCCCGTCAGTTGGCAATGACTACCCATGGATAACCCACGGATAAACTGTGATAACACGACTCCACTCTCTCTGACTGCACCCAGTGACAGAAAGGGGAAGTAGCGCTGGTTCGATACCTACCGTCCAGTATTCCAGGCCAGCTATATGGAACCAGGTGTGTACACTTATAAAACCTCCTTTGTACGTCTTCTTCTCTAAATAGGTACTAGGTACCATTCCGTTACCGTTGACTTCACTTTCACGACCGATAAAATAATTCGATACCCGGGGATCTGAGTTTTAGGGACCAACTACAACATTGAACATTATTGAAACTTTCCGATTCCGAGATCTTATTACCTACCTCTAAAGGGAGTGATTGTGATTTGATCACCAATCCGCGATTGACTCTGATTCGGATTCTAGAAATAAGTCACTGATTCCGTTATTCAACGCACCATTTTCAATATCTGCTATGACAGTAAGGTAGGGATGTGCGATACTTATCGATATGGGTAAAGTATCGGGTATTTCCTTTCGATACCGGGCGAGAGAGAGGGGGGGGGGGGGTACTTTTGGAATCGAATCTTGCTTTTCGATACTATAGTATACTACTACTGGCATCGATTACTTCTTCCAGTATCGGAAAAAAGTACCCACATGGAGACAGAAGTAAAATAAATTCTACTTGAACTATTCATTTTTCTCAGGATTGGTCCTGGTATTTTTTCGGAGCTTGCTAAGGGTAAAAGCATCAGTAGTGGACATAGTTAACAAATTTCGCAATTCTTTTTGTCATAAAAATTATATACTAGTGCAAAATATTTGATTTTTTACAGTCCAACTGGTAGTGCAAATGTTTCTGAACAATTTTCACTTGCTAAATAATATTTTCAAAGCATTATTATTGGGAAAAAGTCAAAATTTCAAAACCATTGAAATGTACCAGTTGAGGACACCTGAAAAAGGAAGTGTTGAAAAGGCGGACACCTAGTGTGCCAAAAGCGAACAGGATGTTCTATTCAGGGCACATCAATCACCTACTTGAATAGGTATTACCAGTGGAGCGGCTCAGGGGTCTATATTGGGGCCTGATCTGTGGAATGTGAGCTACGATGGGATCCTCCTGCTGGACATGCCAGAGGATGTGTTCCTGGTGGGCTATGCTGATGATATAGCGGTGGTGATAAAAGACCATAATCTGGAGGGCCTCCAGTGGAAGCTCAGCCAATCAATGAGGCGAGTCATGCCTTGGATGGAGGAGCATGGGTTGCAGCTTGTAGTACACAAAACCGAAATAGTGCTACTGACTAAGAGGCACATCAACCGTGTCACCCAATTTCAGGTGGAGGACGAAACCCTTGACTCATCTCATTCGGTGCAGTACCTGGGAGTGACCCTCGACTGCAGGCTGACCTTCTGGGAGCACATCAAGCGAGCAGGAGAAAGAGCAGCGGCAGTGACAGCAAACCTGAGCAGGCTAATGGCAAACATCGGTGGACCATCGCCCAAGAAAAGGAAGATGCTCATGACCATAGCCGAGGCAATCATGTTATATGGAGTGGAGGTGTGGGATGAGGCCCTACAAGTTGAAAAGTACCGAGACCACCTTCGGTCAGTGCAAAGGAGAGGAGCCCTACGAATAGCAAGCGCTTACCGTACCGTCTCCTTCCCTGCCATTGGGATCATTGATGCCACCATCCCAATCGACCTCCTATCAATGGAGAGGAAGCGTATCTACCTCCAGCGATCCGCACAGGAGTCAAGATCCCTTATCAAGAAAGAGGAGAGAGAAATAACATCGCAGCAGTGGCAAAATGAGTGGGAAACTGATGACAGGGGGGCATGGACCCGCGTACTTATTCCACAGGTGCGCCCATGGCTTGACAGGAGGCGCGGAGAAGTGGATTTCTACATCACTATGTTCCTGTCGGGCCATGGATACTTCCGGTCCTATCTGCACAGAAGGGCGCTAGCAGACACCACAACGTGCTGGTACTGTAATGCACCAAACGACGACGCCGAACACACGTTTTTCCACTGCTCCAAATCCTAGAAGAAAGGAGATCCTAGAGGAACAGGAGGGCGAAATCACGCCAACTAATGTGATCGGGAAGATGATCTCCAGGCAGGAAACCTGGGAGAGGATTGTGTCCTACATAGTCCGAATCCTAAGGGCAAAAAAGCTGGACGACCCGATCCTCAGGTGAGGAATAAACTGGAGATCGCAAGAGGAGATCAGAAGAGGGGTGACTCCGCCCAGTGATCGACCCCACTCCGAAGTAATGCTGAACAAGTGATTCCGGGGTGGATTAGGTCAAGAGGATCAGGGTTAGTGGGTTTTTAGTGAGTGAAACCTCACACGGCTGTGGAGTGCGGACCCTCCAAAGCGCAAGTACAGTTTTCAAGACACATACATATATATATATATGTATGTGTCATTCCAGACGATAACTCTCCAAGGAATTGAGATAAAAAGTTCAAATTAGCACGAAAAATATTTCTTGGCAATCGACAGGCTAAGTTCGTAGATGGGCAGAATCGGGTCACTCTAAGGGGGAGTTTTGGGGTTTTGGGAAGTTGTAGGGGGGGAAAATTACCCATAAATTCCCAAAATGAAACAGCCTGGCAAGTGACACCTCATTTTAAAGGGTTTTGTACGCTGAACACGATGGTGAAATCAGAATTGCGATATCTCATTCCGTTCTCAAACTGGAGCACTTTGAAGATGAAGGAACATGGTTATTTCTTGAGATGTTCTTCCTGGTTCGTCTGCTCTAATCTGATAACGGAATGGGATATCGCAATTCTGATTTCAGCATCGTGTTCAGCATTGGAAAATCTACAAACCGAGGTGTTACTCGGCAAAAAATGGAACAAAAAATTTGTTACGTATCCAATACCTACTCTGTATTGGATACGTAACATACGTACTGTACGTATGTTGGATACGTAACTGTACGTATATTGCAGTACCAATACTACAATATACGTACATACTTGAATACCTATAATTACCCAATAAGTTTAAGATTGCCCATATTTGAATGGGACATCCCAAAAATCACATTCTACATAAAATCAGTTATTTCTTCGAAAATTCGCTCTTATAGCCATGCTGCATGACTGTGGTTTTTATTGTTTCTTGTGCATTTCATAGCACCCACCACCCACCCATCTCCCCCTTACCCCCTCCATATATTATATATTAGATTCAAATGTATCAATTTTCAATATACCAGAGTGATAAAGAAGTATCAAATTGCCTAGAGGTCGATTTCATTGACTGGATTGTGGTTTTTAGGGGTATGCGTTAAAAGGCACATTTGCTGAAACGGACCACGTTTTGAGATGGGAAAAGCTGAATAACATAAAATCTACAGGATGTAGCGAAAAAATTATGGAAGTAAAAGTTGAAGAAGATAACATTTTAAATGGAATGAGACCAATTTCAAGTCTCTAGGGCAAATGGTTACTATGTTATGAGGGAAAAAAAGAGTATTTTTATAAAACAAAGTGAGTTTTTCTGATCTTCAACCTCAATGTGGCACGGGTTAACGTTATCCGATCGACCTAAAACTTTGCGAATCTCATTTTCTAGTCAAATGGCACCTTTTAGGGGGTTGCCAGAAGTGATTTTCTCAAAAAAAAAATTTGCCTATTGCCTTGTGACCACCCTACTAGAGTGGTCACAAAAAGTAAACTTTCGAAATTCAATCGTGGCAACCCCCTAAAAGGTGCCATTTGACTAGAAAATGAGATTCCCAAAGTTTTAGGTCGATTGGATAACATTAACCCGTGCCGCATCGAGGTTGAAGTTTAGAAAAACTCACTTTTTTTCATCAAAATATTATTTCTTTCCTAATAACATAGTAACCATTTGTCCTAGAGACTTGAAATTGGTCTTATTTTATTTGAAATGATCTTCTTCAACTTTTACTTCAATAATGTTTTCGCTAGATCCTATAAATTTTATGTTATTCAGGTTTTCCCATCTCAAAACGTGGTCCGTTTCAGCAAATGTGCCTTATTACGCATACCCCTAAAAACCACACTCCAGTCAATGATATCGACCTCTAGGAAATTTGATACTTCTTTATCACTCTGGTATATTGAAAATTGATACATTTGAATCTAATATATAATATATGGGGGGGAGATGGGTGGGTGGTGGGTGCTATGAAATGCACAAAAAACAATAAAAATTATGTAAAAAGTGTTTTAATAATACAAATTGAAAGTTTTTTGTATAGAAAATAATAGCCTGGAACTTATTTTACAACACAATATATCTATTCCAACACCACTGAATTGCTTGAACTCTTGCTTGACAAAAGACGAAGAACAGCGCCAATTTTTATAACAAGTTGTGTCAGAATGTAGGAAAATTTACCCTGATGTCGATAAAGCCTCACTATCTAAGCCATTAATGTAGTTCTAAATTCAGTGGTGTTGGAATAGATATATTGTGTTGTAAAATAAGTTCCAGGCTATTATTTTCTATACAAAAAACTCTCAATTTGTATTATTAAAACACTTTTTACATAATTTTTATTGTATTTTGTGCATTAAATAGCACCCACCACAGACCCATCTCCCCCCTACCCCCTCCATATTTTATATATTAGATTCAAATGTATCAATTTTCAATATACCAGAGTGATAAAGAAGTATCAAATTGCCTAGAGAGCGATTTCATTGACTGGAGTGTGGTTTTTAGGGGTATGCGTAAAAAGGCACATTTGCTGAAACGGACCACGTTTTGAGATGGGAAAAGCTGAATAACATAAAATCTACAGGATGTGGCGCAAAAATTATGCAAGTAAAAGTTGAAGGAGATAACATTTTAAATAAAATGAGACCAATTTCAAGTCTCTAGGACAAATGGTGTGATGAATTTAAAATTGCATCACGGTGGTGTGAGGGAAATTGCCCAGGCGGTTATGAGCGAATCACCACCGACATCTGGGATCTTTTGGAGAGGTAGAATTTTGGAGGTGAGTGGTAGAATTTGCCTAGGCGGTTATGAGCGAATCACCACCGACATCTAGGATCTTTTGGAGGAGAGGTGTCCAGGCGGTTATGAGCGAATCACCACCGACATCTGGAATCTTTTGGAGGAGGAGGTTTTGCCTAGGCGGTTATGGGCTGACCACCACCGACATCTAGGATCTTTTAAGAGAGGAGGAGAGAGAGCAAGGTAGAGGAGAGAAGAGAGAGCTGGTTAGAGGAAGTGTCGAATGAAGCTAAAGTCGCAGGATCCAGGGTTTTATAGGAAAAGGAGGCCTCTCCCTCCAACCCCCTGTTAGGGGTTGATGGTGGGGCTCCAGGCTGTGTACCCTGGGTTCTGTGGCTTGTCTCCCCACTCGTTTCGTTTATTGACGGAACTAACTTTTGTGTTTGAATATTGGTGCGAACTTAAGTTTATTAGAGGAGTGTTCCCGGGAGGGACTCACGACAGAGGTCCCCCCAGTTTGAACCAAAATTCGTGGAGCTGAAGGCGCAAGTGGACAGGGGCTGAGGGCCATGGCAAACATAAGTGGGGCTGAAGGCCAGGTGAGATAACTGTAGCAAAAAGTGGAGCTGAAGGCGCAGGTTGACAAGGGCTGAGGGCGAAGGCAAACAGAAATGGGGGCGGAAGGCCTTGTTCTTAAAGCTAGGTGGATATGTACTTAAGGCTAAGGGCATTTACATGGGTATAGCTAGCAGTGGTATTTACAGTAGTATTTACATTGATGGTGGATAGTGAATAAGGTGAGTGAGGCTTAAGGCTAAGGGCATTTACATGGGTATAACTAACAATGGTATGTACAGGGGTAGTATTTACATTGATGGTTTAAGATGAGTGAGGTGGTATTTACAATGATGGTGCGTAGTGAAGATGATTAAAATAATTACAATATTCTTATACTTATAGGGTAGTGGATATTTACAAAATTTACAGAGGTCGTGGTGGGTGGTTTGGGGTACAATGCGGGGGGTGCGGAAGTCCGCCATTCCCTGGGTATGGATAGGGTGTGGGGTGTGTATGGGTGTAGGTGTGGTGTGTGTGCAGTGTGTGGGGAGGTGGGTGATGGGTGAGAGGGGTGCCACCCTCTAACAGTCTTTACGTTGGTGAAGACTGATAGAGGGGTCCCTGCACTGCCAGGGCGGCAGTGAAGGGGGTGAGCTGGTGGGGGCCGGTACCCGGGACGTCGCGGAGAGGGGCAGCGACGTCGGGGTCCGGTGGGCGAAATGGAGGCGATGTGTGGTGTTTGTGGTGTGGGGGTGGGCGGGGGAGTGGTGTGGTGAGATTGGTCGGGGAGGACTGGAGCTGGTTTGCACCGTGCTAATGGCACAGTGTGGGGTTTCCCGTCAATTAACAGGGTAGCGGTGGATTGTGTTGAGCGGATGACCTGAAAGGGCCCGGCGTAAAGAGGTTGAAATGTTTTGTGTATGCCGGGCTCTTTCAGGTACATGTGAGTGGCGGTGTAAAATCGTTTGGGATAAGTTGTGTCGTTTGTTGGTGCTGATGTGTGTAGCGGTTCCCTGTTAATTGACGGTGTGTGTTGTGGGGTGAAAATGTCGGCTGGTAATCGGTGGGGGTCTTTAAAAGCGTGTTGTGCGGGGCTTGTGTTGTCTGAAGGACGGGCGGAGGTACGGAGGCTTAATAGAACATAGGGGAGGGTTTTGGTCCAAGAGGGGGATGTAGCTGAAGTGGAGATGGCTTGTTTTAGGACCGAGTGCCACCGCTCTATTTTCCCGTTGGATTGAGGATGATAGGGGGTAGTGCGGATTTTTTGGATCCCGAGGGAACGGAGGAGGTCGGCAAAGTGGGCTGATTCAAACTGCCTCCCCTGATCGACCGTGAGTGTCCGCGGACAACCGTAGCGGCTGATCCATTGGTTGAGGAAGGCCGCGGCGACGGCGTCCGCGGTAATGTGGGCGAGTGGAATACACTCAACCCAATTTGTTGCACGGTCGATCATGGTGAGGCAGTACCTCTTCCCCTCGGAGGGGGGAAGAGGGCCGACCAGATCTAAATGTACGTGTTCCCACGGGAGGGAGTCGGGGATGGGTTGAGGAGGTACATGGGGGTGAGCCGAGACCTTAAACTGCTGGCACTTCTGGCACCCAAGAACCCAGGTACGGATATCTGTGTTCATGTGGGGCCAGAAGTACCGTGTTTTGATGAGGTCCCGGCTCGCCCGGATGCCGGGATGGTTTAAGGAGTGGTAGTGGAGGAACAACTGCCGCCTCAGCTCCGGTGGGACGTAAGGGCGCGGTGTATCGGCCGTCACGTCGCACCAGAGATCGAGGGGCGGCAGCTGTTCCAATTTGGAGGCGGAAATGAGGTTGGAGAGGGCGGGGTCGGAAGTTGGATTTTGTTTTGATTTGAGGATGTGTGGGGAGGGGAAGGGCAGTAACTCCTCCACTGGCGCAGGGGTGGGACGAGAGAGCGCGTCCGCCACGCAGTTGTCGGCCCCCGGCAAGTATCGAATATCGGACGTAAACTGTCCGATAAATTCGAGCTGCCGGAGGCGACGCGGGGAGGCGGACTTGCGGTTCTGTAGGAGGGCGTGTGTTAGGGGCTTATGATCTGTTACGACAGAGAACTGCCTGCCCTCCACGAAGTCACGAAAGTGTTTTATGGCTTCGTGGATGGCGAGGAGTTCTCTGTCGAACGTTGAATAGTTTTTTTGGGTCGGGGACAGGGTTTTGGAGAAAAACCCAAGGGGTTGGGGGGGTGGCGCCGGTGTGCTGGTGGAGCACTGCCCCGATGGCCCAGTCGGAAGCATCAGTTGTGATGGAAGGGGGGGGCGTGGGGATCGGGATGGGCCAATAGAGCGGCATCCACTAGGTCCTGCTTACAAAGCTGGAAGGCGGCAGTAAGTTCGGGGGACCAGGGTATGGGGCGGTTGTCGTGTTTTTTGGCAGGTTGGGGAATGGCGTCTATGAGGGGTTGTTGGTGTTGTGCTGCGTGTTTGATGTGTCTGCGGTAGAAATTCAACATACCCAGAAAACGGCGAAGTTCTGTCACGGTACGGGGCTGGGGGAAATCGCTGATGGCGTGGACCTTGTCCGGTAGGGGCGTGATTCCTTCGGAGGAGACTAGGAGGCCGAGGCAGCAGACGGAGGGCTGGGCGAGAACACATTTGTCCCTGTTGATTTCCAGCCCCTCGGCGGAGAATATGTTCAAAATTTGACGTAGGTGTTCCAGGTGTTCTTCGGGGTTGCGGGAAGCGATCAGGACGTCGTCGAGGAAGCAAAAAACGAACGGGAGGCCGCGTAAGATGTTGTCCATATACCGCTGCCAGGTCTGGGCAGCGTTCCTGAGGCCGAATCCCATTTTTACGTATTCAAAGAGGCCGAAGGGGGTAATTATTGCAGTTTTAGGTATATCAGGTGGGTGTATGTTGATGTGGTGGAAGGCCCTTGATATGTCGAGTGTGGAAAAGACGTGCGTGTCATGTAGGTGTGACGAAAAATCTCGGAGGTGGGGGACGTTGTACAGGTCGGGGGTGGTTTTCGCATTGAGGCGGCGATAGTCGCCGCAGGGGCGGATGTCCCCATTGGGCTTCTGCACAATGTGCAAGGGGGAGGCCCAAGGGGACTTGGAGGGGCGGATAATTCCGTCTGTTATTAGGCGGTCAAAATGTTGGCGGGCCTGTGTGAGTTGTAACGGGTGGAGGCGGCGGGCTTTTGCGGTAATTGGGGGGCCGGAGGTTTCAATAAAATGTTGGATTGTTGAGATGTGGGCTGAGGGGCGGCGCTGGGGGCGGTATTGTTGGAGGAGGGTTTCAAATTGAGGGGGGGGGGGGGGCTGATTGATGGCGTGTATGAAGCCGGGGATGGGTTTGTTGGTGGAGGGGTCAATCAGGCGCGCGTTTTTCACGTCGACCTGGAGGCCGAAATATGCTAAAAAATCGGCCCCCAGGATCGCCTTCTCCACGTCCGCCACGGTGAATTCCCACTCGTACGCGAGTCCGCTCATGTATACGGATGAGCGGTACGTCCCGTACGAGGGGATGGTGGTACCGTTGGCGGCGTAGAGAATTTGGTGATAACAGCGCGCCTGACGACGGAGAATAGAATTTGGAAAAATGGACAGCGCCGCCCCTGTATCTATTAAGAAGGGAACAAAATGGCCAGGAACTTATTTTATAACACAATACCTACCTATATCTATTCCAACACCACTGAATTGCTTGAACTCTTGCTTGACAAAAGACGAAGAACAGCGCCAATTTTTATTACAAGATGTGTCAGAATGTAGGAAAATATACCCTGATGTCGATAAAGCGTCACTATCTAAGCCATTAATGTAGTTCTAAATTCAGTGGTGTTGGAATAGATATATATTGTGTTGTAAAATAAGTTCCAGGCTATTATTTTCTATACAAAAAACTTTCAATTTGTATTATTAAAACACTTTTTGCATAATTTTTATTGTTTTTTGTGCATTTCATAGCACCCACCACCCACCCATCTCCCCCCTTCTCCCTCCATATATTATATATTAGATTCAAATGTATCAATTTTCAATATACCAGAGTGATAAAGAAGTATCAAATTGCCTAGAGGTCGATTCCATTGACTGGAGTGTGGTTTTTGGGGGTATGCGTAAAGAGGCACATTTGCTGAAACGGACCACGTTTTGAGATGGGAAAAGCTGAATAACATAAAATCTACAGGATATAGCGAAAACCTTATGCAAGTAAAAGTTGAAGGAGATAACATTTTAAATAAAATGAGACCAATTTCAAGTCTCTAGGACAAATGGTTACTATGTTATGAGGAAAAAAAGAGTATTTTCATGAAACAAAGTGAGTTTTTCTGATCTTCAACCTCAATGCGGCACGGGTTAACGTTATCCGATCGACCTAAAACTTTGCGAATCTCATTTTCTAGTCAAATGGCACCTTTTAGGGGGTTGACAGAAGTGATTTTCTCAAAAACAATTTGCCAATTGCCTTGTGACCACCCTACTAGAGTGGTCACAAAAAGTCAACTTTCGAAATTCAATCGTGGCAACCCCCTAAAAGGTGCCATTTGACTAGAAAATGAGATTCCCAAAGTTTTAGGTCGATTGGATAACATTGGAAGTTTAGAAAAACTCACTTTTTTTCATAAAAATATTATTTCTTTCCTCATAACATAGTAACCATTTGTCCTAGAGACTTGAAATTGGTCTTATTTTATTTGAAATGTTATCTCCTTCAACTTTTACTCTAATAATGTTTTCGCTAGATCCTATAGATTTTATGTTATTCAGCTTTTCCCATCTCAATACGTGGTCCTTTTCAGCAAATGTGCCTTTTTACGCATACCCCTAAAAACCACACTCCAGTCAATGAAATTAACCTCTAGGCAATTTGATACTTCTTTATCACTGTGGCATATTGAAAATTGATACATTTTAATCTAATATATAATATATGGAGGGGGTAGGTGGGAGATGGGTGGGTGGTGGGTGCTATGAAATGCACAAAAAACAATAAAAATTATGTAAAAAGTGTTTTAATAATACAAATTGAAAGTTTTTTGTATAGAAAATAATAGCCTGGAACTTATTCTACAACACAATATATCTATTCCAACACCACTGAATTGCTTGAACTCTTGCTTGACAAAAGTCGAAGAACAGCGCCAATTTTTATTACAAGTTGTGTCAGAATGTAGGAAAATTTACCCTGATGTCGATAAAGCCTCACTATCTAAGCCAGCGGTTCTCAAAGTGTGGGGCGCGACCCCCAAAGGGGGCGCAATGATCGCTCAAGGGGGGCCCAAAGCTTGGTTGAAAAATTGATTAAATTTACTTACAAAATAATAAAGCAAACTTTTTATTCTAAAAATTACAGCAAGTGTATAATTTTTAGTCAACTTCGTAAGAGTGCCGAACATTTTATTTGTTTAGTTTATCGGCAGTAAAATAATGTGCGTGTACACCAACATTTTTTCAGTACATCGCGGGAGATGACTCTCGCGGTAGCTTGTACCTAGCATGCCTGGTTGTTGTGGTTTGTGTGACTTTCCCGAAACCCCCTTCACTCCTACGCCACCGCCAACGCGTCGCGCCTACTACAGTTAGCACAGCTCCACGTAACGTAGCAGTTCTCCATGATTTGTGGTTATTCATATAGATTTTTTGGTTTTGCGTAAGTTTTTGGTTGAGTACAAGTGTATGAGTTCACAAACTAACTTTATTTGTTGATGGCTAGATATCAATAACTTATCGAAATGAAAAGATTTCTCGTAACAAGTGGTGGAAGTGGAGACGCATCAGTGAAGGCAGGTACGAGTAGTGGCGTCAGTGACAGTCAAGGTCAAAATGAGGATCCCGGCGACAGGGCAAGTGTAACCACTCCTTCTCCAAGTGGACCAAACGTAGCGAAAATGCGCAAGTATGACGACCATTATTTATCACTAGGTTTTACAAAAACAATCATAAATGGCCAAGAACGGCCCCAGTGTGTAATCTGTCTTGCCGTCCTGGCCTCGGACAGCATGAAACCCAACAAACTGAATAGACATCTTGACACTAAACATGGAAATATCGCAAACAAACCTAGAGAGTTTTTTGAACGAAAACTTAATAGTGTTAAATCTACAAAAAATGCTTTTTCCAACATTACAAAAGTGTACCTTCAAAGGCTTTGTTGGCATCTTATCAGGTTTCTCACAGAATCGCTCAGAAGAAAAAACCGCACAGTATTGGAGAAGACCTGATATTACCAGCAGCAATCGATATGGTTTCAACTATGTTTGGAGAATCCATGGCTCAACAGCTGAAGGCCATACCAATTTCAAATGATACGGTATCAAGTCGTATAGCTGACATTTCGGAAGATCTTCATGTGCAATTGATGGAAAAGGTGAACATTTCCTATTTTGCCATACAAGTTGATGAAGCTACCGATCTTCATAGAGACGCACATTTAATATGTTATATAAGATTCGTCGATGGTGAGGCGATGTGGGAAGAGTTGCTTTTTTGTGAGAAGTTTTCAGCCGATACCACTGGTGAAAGCATTTTCCGAATGATTGATACATTTTTGAAGGGTAATGTCATATCTTGGAGCAAATGTGCAGGAATTTGCACAGATGGGGCTCGGGCTATGTCAGGAAAGTACACTGGACTTCGAGGGTTGATCAAAAAGGTAGCTCCAGAAGCTAGATGGACACACTGCATAATTCATAGAGAGGCTTTAGCAGCGAAAGGTATGACCCCGGAACTTGATGAAGTTTTACATGTGGTCGTTAAAACAGTCAATCTCATTAAAGGGCAGCCTTTAAAGTCTCGAGTTTTTAAAATTCTCTGTGAAGATATGGGCTCAGAACACACAGCTTTACTGTTTCATACTGAAGCTCGCTGGCTATCGAGAAGGCTTTGACCAGAATATTTGAGCTTAGACATGAAGTCCTCGCACTTTTGCTTGACGAAAACCACCGAAACTCAACGTTTTTCACTGACTCAGATTTTTTGCTGCGATTAGCGTACATGGCAGATATCTTCGAGAAAATTAATGTACTGAACAAGTCTTTACAGAAAAAAGATGCGAACCTTCTGCAATGGACTGAAAAGGTGAAAAACTTTGTAATGAAACTAAGTTTGTACGAGGGCGGTCTGAAAAGTGACAATTTGGTGCTATTTCCTAATCTTACAATTATGACTGAAGAAATGGCTCTCAAAACTATTCCAACCAATGCAAAGAAATGCTTTCTTAAACACTTAGAAATCCTCAAATCTCGCTTTGAAAAATATTTTGATGAGAACTTGGATGGTTTGGCATGGATTCAAAACCCGTTCAAATCATCAGTGGATGATTTTTCCCTCAACATGATGGAAAAAGAAAATCTCATTGACCTCCAAGGTGACAGTGGGCTTGAAATGAAGTTTAAAGAATCTTCTCTCACATCCTTCTGGATTGGTGTACAAAAGGAACACCCAATTTTGAGTGAAAGGGCATTGAAAATACTCACTCCATTCGCCACCACTTATTCTTGTGAAACTGGGTTTTCTGCTCTAGCTGCCATGAAGAGTAAATATCGCTCAAGACTGGATGTGACCAAGGAACTCAGAGTAGCATTATCAGAACTGACACCGCGTTTCAAGAAACTATGCGCAGAAAAAAAAACAAGCACATCCTTCACACTGAAGCTCTTTTTATTATTATTGCTTTGAGTTACAAATAAAAATTATGTACTATAGTAGCTAAAATCCTACCTAAATAAATTGTAATTGTTTGTATTGAATTTTGGTTTATTATTTTCAATAATAAACCATTGGAATCGAGCATGAAAAAAAAATTCTTACCCCCCTCAAAATTTGATGGTTTACGTTTCAAGGTACCTATGTAGAATCCTAAACTGCAATAAAAATATTTCTGTCTGTCCGCCGTACGCCGTACGGGCCACTTTTCTTAGTTACCATGAAAAAAAATTGATGAAATTCGGGTTATAGGTTCCGTTCGGGGTCTAGTTGGTCCTCGAAGCTCGAAGTTACTGTCAGTCATCTCTAAGGGGTTCAAAATAGGGGTTGAAATTTTCAAAACGCCTATACCTTTTTTTACGTGAATCTTTTTACGGTTTTAAATAGTTCTTGAACTTACGAGTTTTTTAAGACCACCCGGAGCACCGTACGTCCAGCCGTTCTTTCACAGTAAGGCCCCGAAGTTTGCACCAACAGGCATTTTCGACTCCAGGCCTCCAGGGTTTATGAAATTGTATACAACAGACGAAATCTCGTCACCAGGGACGCGCCGATTTTATTGATGGGGTACCTAAGAGGTCGAGTTGGTCGTTCTGTGATATTATTTCAATTGAAAAATGATGGCTCTATTGGAGTTTGTTGATAGGTAGTGAAACCGATTTTATTGGTGGGGTACCTATGAAGTCGAGTTGGTTGTTCTGTGATATTATTTCATTTGAAAAATGAAGTGCGTTTCTTTTTGTTAGGTACTGTTTGTCATCGGCAGAATTATTTTAGCAACATTTAACTCGTGATTTAGGTAGGGACCTAGTAACGAGTACGGGGTTAGGTACTAACCTACGGAGGGTCTACGATCTACATAATATGTATAGAATAGTACCTACATATTATGTAATATAGACGGGTTATCTATGCAGAGAGCTGTGATCTGTAACAGAAGGGTATTCCGTACAAAATAATAAACCGTTGTGCAGGGATTTGCAGCGTTTTTGTTTGATTACGATTAAACCTATTGCCCCATTAGAGTATGCATAGAATGTGCAAAACTTGACTAAATAAAAATTGGCTGTAAAATGTCAAATGCGACTCCCTTATAATATATAGTACGCTTACTGGTAGGGAGCTTACAGCTGGATTATGCAAGGGGGGCTCGAAGTAAAAAGTTTGAGACCGCTGATCTAAGCCATTAATGTACCTAGTTCTAAATTCAGTGGTGTTGGAATAGATATATTGTGTTGTAAAATAAGTTCCAGGCTATTATTTTCTATACAAAAAACTTTCAATTTGTATTATTAAAACACTTTTTACATAATTTTTATTGTTTTTTGTGCATTTCATAGCACCCACCACCCACCCATATCCCCCCTACCACCTCCATATATTATATATTAGATTCAAATGTATCAATTTTCAATATACCAGAGTGATAAAGAAGTATCAAATTGCCTAGAGGTCGATTTCATTGACTGGAGTGTGGTTTTTAGGGGTATGCGTGAAGAGGCACATTTGCTGCAACGGACCACGTTTTGAGATGGGAAAAGCTGAATAACATAAAATCTACAGGATGTAGCGAAAAAATTATGCAAGTAAAAGTTGAAGGAGATAACATTTTAAATAAAATGAGACCAATTTCAAGTCTCGAGGCAAATGGTTACTATGTTATGAGGAAAAAAAGAGTATTTTTAAGAAACAAAGTGAGTTTTTCTGATCTTCAACCTCAATGCGGCACGGGTTAACGTTATCCGATCGACCTAAAACTTTGCGAATCTCATTTTCTAGTCAAATGCCACCTTTTAGGGGGTTGCCAGAAGTGATTTTCTCAAAAAAAATTTGCCTATTGCCTTGTGACCACCCTACTAGAGTGGTCACAAAAAGTCAACTTTCGAAATTCAATCGTGGCAACCCCCTAAAAGGTCCCACTTGACTAGAATATTAGATTCCCAAAGTTTTAGGTCGATCGGATAACATTAACCCGTGCCGCATCGAGGTTGAAGTTTAGAAAAACTCACTTTTTCTCATAAAAATATTTTTTCATTCCTCTTAACATAGTAACCATTTGTCCTAGAGACTTGATAGTGGTCTTATTTTATTTGAAATGTTATCTTCTTCAACTTTTACTCTAATAATGTTTTCGCTAGATCCTATAGATTTTTTGTTATTCAGCTTTTCCCATCTCAAAACGTGGTCCGTTTCAGCAAAAATGTGCCTTTTTACGCATACCCCTAAAAACCACACTCCAGTCAATGAAATCGACCTCTAGGCAATTTGATACTTCTTTATCACTCTGGTATATTGAAAATTGATACATTTGAATCTAATATATAATATATGGAGCGGGTAGGGGGGAGATGGGTGGGTGGTGGGTGCTATGAAATGCACAAAAAACAATAAAAATTATGTTAAAAGTGTTTTAATAATACAAATTGAAAGTTTTTTGTATAGAAAATAATAGCCTGGAACTTATTTTACAACACAATAAATCTATTCCAACACCACTGAATTGCTTGAACTCTTGCTTCACAAAAGACGAAGAACAGCGCCAAATTGTATTACAAGTTGTGTCAGAATGTAGGAAAATTTACCCTGATGTCGATAAATCGTCACTGTCTAAGCCATTAATGTCCTAGTTCTAAATTCAGTGGTGTTGGAATAGATATATTGTGTTGTAAAATAAGTTCCAGGCTATTATTTTCGATACAAAAAACTTTCAATTTGTATTATTAAAACACTTTTTACATAATTTTATTGTTTTTTGTGTATTTCATAGCACCCACCACCCACCCATCTCCCCCCTTCCCCCTCCATATATTATATATTAGATCCAAATGCATCAATTTTCAATATACCAGAGTGATAAAGAAGTATCAACTTGCCTAGAGGTCGATTTCATTGACTGGAGTATGGTTTTTAGGGGTAGGTATGCGTAAAAAGGCACATTTGCTGAAACGGACCACGTTTTGAGATGGGAAAAGCTGAATAACATAATATCTACAGGATGTAGCGAAAAAATTATGCAAGTAAAAGTTGAAGAAGATAACATTTTTAATAAAATGAGACCAATTTCAAGTCTCTAGGACAAATGGTTACTATTTTATGAGGGAAAAAAGAGTATTTTTATGAAACAAAGTGAGTTTTTCTGATCTTCAACCTCGATGCGGCACGGGTTAACGTTATCCGATCGCCCTAAAACTTCGGGAATCTCATTTTCCAGTAAAATGGCACCTTTTAGGGGGTTGCCAGAAGTGATTTTCGCAAAAAAAATTTAGCCTATTGCCTTAATAACATTAAATCTACAGGATGACGTAGCGAAAAAATTATGGAAGTAAAAGTTGAAGAACATAACATTTTAAATAGAATGAGACCAATTTCAAGACTCTAGGGCAAATGGAAGTATCAAATTGCCTAGAGGTCGATTTCATTGACTGGAGTGTGGTTTTTAGGGGTATGCGTAAAAAGGCACATTTGCTGAAACGGATCACGTTTTGAGATGGGAAAAGCTGAATAACATAAAATCTACAGGATTTAGCGAAACAATTATACAAGTAAAAGTTGAAGAAGATAATATTTCAAATAAAATGAGACCAATTTCAAGTCTCTAGGACAAATGGTTACTATGTTATGAGGAAAAAAAGAGTATTTTTCTGAAACAAAGTGAGTTTTTCTGATGTTCAACCTCAATGCGGCACGGGTTAACGTTATCCGATCGACCTAAAACTTTGCGAATCTAATTTTCTAGTCAAATGGCACCTTTTAGGGGGTTGGCAGAAGTGATTTCCTCAAAATAAATTTGCCTATGTCCTTGTGACCACCCTACTAGAGTGGTCACACAAAGTCAACTTTCGAAATTCAATCGTGGCAACCCCTAAAAGGTGCCATTTGACTAGAAAATGAGAATCCCAATGTTTTAGGTCGATCGGATAACATTAACCCGTGCAACATCGAGGTTGAAGTTTAGAAAAACTCACTTTTTTTCATAAAAATATTATTTCTTTCCTCATAACATAGTAACCATTTGTCCTACAGACTTGAAATGGGTCTTATCTTATTTGAAATGTTATCTTCTTCAACTTTTACTCCTATAATTTGTTCGCTAGATCCTATAGATTTTATGTTATTCAGCTTTTCCCATCTCAAAACGTGGTCCGTTTCAGCAAATGTGCCTTTATACGCATAACCCTAAAAACCACACTCCAGTCAATGAAATCGACCTCTAGGCAATTTGATACTTCTTTATCACTCTGGCATATTGAAAATTGACACATTTGAATCTAATATATAATATATGGAGGTGGTAGGGGGGAGATGGGTGGGTGGTGGGTGCTATGAAATGCACAAAAAACAATAAAAATAAATTTGCCTATTGCCTTATGACCACCCTACTAGAGTGGTCACAAAAAGTCAACTTTCGAAATTCAATCGTGGCAAACCCCTAAAAGGTGCTATTCGACTAGAAAATGAGATTCACAAAGTTTTAGGTCGATCGGATAACGTTAACCCGTGCCGCATTGAGGTTGAAGATCAGAAAAACTCACTTTGTTTCATAAAAATACTCTTTTTTTCCTCATAACATAGTAACCATTTGCCCTAGAGAATTGAAATTGGTCTCATTTTATTTAAAATGTTATCTTCTTCAACTTTTACTTGCATAATTTTTTCGCTACATCCTGTAGATATTATGTTATTCAGCTTTTCCCATCTCAAAACGTGGTCCGTTTCAGCAAATGTGCCTCTTTACGCATACCCCTAAAAACCACACTCCAGTCATTGAAATCGACCTCTAGGCAATTTGATACTTCTTTATCACTCTGGTATATTGAAAATTGATACATTTGAATCTAATATATAATATATGGAGGTGGTAGGGGGGAGATGGGTGGGTGGTGGGTGCTATGAAATGCACAAAAAACAATAAAAGTTATGTAAAAAGTGTTTTAATAATACAAATTGAAAGTTTTTTGTATAGAAAATAATAGCCTGGAACTTATTTTACAACACAATATATCTATTCCAACACCACTGAATTTAGAACTAGATTAATGGCTTAGATAGTGAGGCTTTATCGACATCAGGGTAAAATTTTCCTACATTCTGACACAACTTGTAATACAAATTGGCGCTGTTCTTCATCTTTTGTCAAGCAAGAGTTCAAGCAATTCAGTGGTGTTGGAATAGATATATTGTGTTGTAAAATAAGTTCCAGGCTATTATTTTCTATACAAGAAACTTTCAATTTGTATTATTAAAACACTTTTTACATAATTTTTATTGTTTTTGACATTTTATGTCTTTACTTTGCTACATAAACTCGAAAATGAAACGCGGGACATGCAACGGAGACATGCAACGGAAACAACGTCACGAAAATATTTCTGATGATTTTCGCTTACAACCGATTCGTTGCTACGGAACTTTATCTTCGCCAGTTATCATCGTACAAAAATCGTTCACCACTCGTTGGATAGCTCTCGATTTACCTAACCATACTACGTTAACCACTGCGGACTGCGTGGCCAACAAGCTGCGGTATGAGCGTGATTGTTTAAATGAATGTTTACGTACATAATACAGTGGAGTCCGGCTAGTCCGAACTAATTGGGACTGAAGGCTGTTCGGACTAGGTACCATTCGTTGGAAATCTTGACCAAACAATTAAGTACGAAGTACTTGGTGTTGGTGCGGGAGGGGGCGCTAAGACATAAAATGTCCCTCGTGGTTGCGTACTTGTACGGAAGCTGTACCCACCGTTTGTGTTTTGTTTCTACAGAACTGAAGATAACCCCGCTGGAACCTTCCCAAAATCTCATTTCCCTCAGTCGTTCATGTTAAAGGGATCTTATTTGGTTTTGCTCGCTCAATTCTGCCTCAAATGAAATTCAAACTCAGAAATACACGTGCCTTGGCTATTTTTGGTTAGGTTCGTACTTATTTTGCCTACGAGTATTTGTTGATAGATAGGTAGAAGTTCGTTGTTCACGGCCAAACATCATCCAAGTTACATGAAAATTTGGAAATGTGTCGAGGGCCCTATTTAGGCCCAGCAAGTGTCAGAATTTAAAAAATGACAGGTTGTTGAGTTCGCGGGGCCGAAATAGTTCGTTACAGGAGATCGAGACGATGGGAAAATGGGTATAAATTTGTGCAACTGTAACTGCTGAACGTAAGAGAGCTTATATTCCGAATCTGGTGGTTTGTCCTGTCTGTGAGTGTGCCCGGGTAGATATATGTAGGTATTCACCGCAAAAAACGACCCAACTAAATCATGGTCTTATTCTAACAGGAATTCAGTTATCTACACAGAAGATTTATCTATATAGGACAATAATAAACCGTTGTGTGATTTATGCATTTCATAGCACCTGGGGCGTTTTCTTAGTGGTCTAAGATGGTCACCGTCTAGGAAGTGGAGGGCAGCGCCGACGGCGAAGTCCGAGGAGTCCGTGTGTAGGACTAGCGGTTGTGTGGGGCCTGGATGCGCTAATGTTACTGCTCGTTCGAGGACGTGTTTCGCTTCTTCGAACGCGGTCTCGGCGTTTTTAGACCATTGAAGTAGACGTTTATCTCTCTTCCGAGCGTCGGGCGGGATCATGTCTATCAGTGGTCGGAGTGTGGCGGCAGCATGAGGTATCGCACGGTGATAAAAATTTATCAAGCCGAGGAACGTGCGGAGGTCTTGTACCGTAGTAGGGCGAGGAAACTTAGCGATGAGGGCCGTTCGTTCGGGTAGAGGTGTTACCCCGCTAGGTGATACGATGTGGCCGAGGAACTTGACAGATGTGCGGGCCAGTTGACCCTTCGCCTTGTTGACTTGGAGGCCGTATTTCGCTAGAGTATCGAGTAATAATTTTACGTGAGTAAAATGTTCTTCGATATCTTTGGAGGCTACTAGAAGGTCGTCTAAATAGCAGAAAACGAAGGGTAGGTCTCGGAGGACGTGGTCCACGTATCTCTGCCAAGTTTGTGCTGCGTTTCTTAAGCCGAAGTTCATTCTTCTGTACTGGTAGGCGCCGAACGGGGTGAGAATTGTTGTTTTTGGAACGTCCTTTTTGCTGATTCTGCAATGGAAGAAGGCGCGGGCGAGATCGAACGTACTGTATATATAGTCGTCCTGAAAAGTACGGTTGTGAAATCGTGGAGGTGGGGTACCGTGTATCGATCGGGGACGGTGAGTCTGTTGAGGGCACGGTAGTCTCCGACGGGGCGAATGTCTCCGTCTGGCTTCGGTACGACGTGTAGAGGGCTTGACCAAGGAGCTTCCGATGGTTCTATGATGCCGGCGTTTAGGAGTTCTGTGAAGTGGGCTTTCGCCTTCGTGTAGATCGCCGGAGCTAGTCGTCGGAGTTTAGAATGACATGGTGGGCCTTTCGTTACTATATGGTGTTCGATCGGTGCTTCACAGGGCGTTTTTGAAGGAGCGTATGCGTCTAGTAGTGCTTGAAAGCGAGGCGAATTATCTGTGGTTAAACAGATAGAGTTTCCCGGATGTACGAGGTTGATTGTGCCTTTGATGAAGGTGCTAGTAGCTACTTCTATAAGTGATATATATTTATCGCATAGTATGGATACCACACCACCATGGATAGGCCATGAGCAATGCCCGACATATCTTGCTCAAGCCGAGGAAGAAGAAAGAAGAAGAGGAAGTTTTTGGAGATGGATGTGACGGATGGATGCTATTTGGAGAGACCTTTTTTGGTGTGGCTTAACCTGTTCTTTTTAGATTGTGCTCAGTTTTACTAGTCGTTGTAATTTAATAAAATAAAATATTCAGTTTGTGTTTTAAATCATTGAGGTAATTAGTGATTCCTAATTATGACGGGAAACGGTGAGGGAAGTCGAAATTCGTCATCAGAAGTGGGATACAAAGAAAATGAAGACCGCCCACAAGAATCAATGCCTGCTAACTTATGGCGTGAGATGCTTCAAAATCAGAATGATCGGATGCAACAAGTTCATGCTAGCATTGCTGCAGCCCCAGCATAAAACCATCGTTCTACCTGAATTTAATCCGGATGAACATTTTTGTGACCCAAAAGCTTGGTGTACTACGGTAGATTTATGCATGGCTGAAAATCCCCTTGCTGGAGCCAGACTCGTGTTGGCTCTCAGCCGTTCCCTGAAAGGAAGCGCGTCCTGCTGGCTGTCACAAATCACATTTCCTGGTATGTTATGGAACCAGTTCAAGGACTTATTTCTGGCTCAATACGACTGCACGGATTCCCCGGCTGCTGCATTGATGAATAATTTGAATGGAAAACCTAAGGAGGGCGAATGTTATTCAGCGTATGCAGGAAGGGTTTTGAACTCTCTTATGACTAATTGGAAGAATCTCACTGTGGAGCAGATTGGAATTGCAACAGTCCTCGCTCACATGGCCCAATTTGATGGTAGGATCCAGCGTATGGCTTTCACTGCTGATATTTCCTCAAGGGACGGACTTCTGAAGGAATTAAAATCAATTTCCTACAAGACGCGGTCAGCTACTACTGTAACACCCTTTGATTCCAAACGTCCTCGATTCCCTGTGAATGGAAACTTGCCCAAATGTGTTTGGTGCAGTAGAATAAACCACAAGTCAGACGACTGTTTCTTCAGGAAAACAAGACCAACATTATCCGCTGAAGGATCTCCAAACCAGCCCCAGAATCGTCCGCCAAATCCTGCCAGTAAGAAGCCAATATGTTTCAGATGTGGGGTTGAAGGACATGTAGCGATTCACTGCAGGACAACCCCTGTTTTGAAGGATGCAACTGGAACCATTGAACGGCGGGTCGATTTTTGTGAAGTCAACCCCTCAGGAACACTGTCGCACAGAGGTGAGTCATTTACATACACGTTTGATTCGGGTTCAGAATGTTCCCTTATGAAGGATAATATTGCAACCAAATTCTCTGGTAAGCATTTCAATAATTATGCCAAAATGACAGGTATAGGCAATTCAAATGTTGAATGCAATTTGCAGCTGCTTTCTGAAGTATGCATCAGTGACATACATCTTGACATTCTATTTCATATTCTACCTCAAAAATTTCTTAGAAGCGACATAATGATAGGTAGAGAAATCTTAGCCCAGGGTTACAGCATGAACTTAGATGCAAATAACTGTGTTTTGATGAAACCTACAGAGGTAAAAGCCATTGATGAGTGTACAACAAAGGCCAAGCTATCCCCTGCAATTGAAAATCTATCATTCCAGGACATTAAAACAGACATACCTGACCAGCTGAAGCCTCGACTTCTTGAAATTTTAAATAAGTTCGCTTTTTCATTCACCAATGGCCTTCCCAAATTTCGTGTCACTACTGGCGAGATGGAAATTCGCTTGATTGATCCATCGCGAACAGTTCAGAGAAGACCTTACCGCTTAGGACCATTAGACAGTGAAAAAGTTCGTAGAATCATTGATGAACTGGAGTCAGCTAACATCATTAGACCAAGTTGTTCTCCCTTTGCAAGTCCTGTGTTGTTAGTTGGAAAGAAAGATGGCTCTGATCGAATGGTTGTTGATTATCGCGAACTTAACATTAACACAGTTCCAGATAGATTTCCTCTACCTTTGATTTCCGATCAAATTGCTAGGCTTGGGGGTGCATATTATTTCACGTGTTTGGATATGGCTAGTGGATTCAACCAAATTCCTATCCATCCAGAATCTATTGAACGAACAGCGTTTGTGACCCCATTTGGTCAATGGGAGTACTTGGTGGTCCCCTTTGGCTTGCGGAACGGTCCTTCTGTCTACCAAAGGGCAATTTTGAAGGCACTTGGTGAGCTAGCACATACTTACGTGGTGTCCTACATGGATGACATCACAATAGTGTCAAAGACTGCAGAAGAAGCATTAGAGAGGCTACATAAAGTTCTTACTGTTCTAAAAGATGCAGGATTCTCTTTGAAATTGTCAAAATGCTCATTCGTTATGAAGCAAATCGAGTTCCTAGGATACGAAATTTGTGCTGGACAAGTTCGCCCAAATGTTCGTAAAATTGAAGCTCTTACATTGTTACCCCCTCCCTCTACAGTGACTCAACTCAGACAGTTCATTGGGCTAGCATCTTATTTTCGACAGTTTATACCAAAATTCTCCGAAATTATGGCCCCTTTATTCAAGCTTACTAGTTCACATAAGGGTAAAATTGAGTGGCTCCCTGAGCATGATCAAATTAGAAGTCTAGTTATACAGCGGCTAACCAGTGAGCCAGTGCTTATGATATTTGATCCCCAGTATCCCATAGAACTACATACAGATGCCAGTTCTGAAGGTTATGGAGGAATCCTGTTGCATAAGGTGGAGAATAGGCCCCATGTAGTTGCTTACTTTAGCAAACGCACAACACCTCCTGAATCAAAATACCACTCTTATGAACTCGAGACTTTGGCCGTGGTGAACTCCATTAAACATTTTCAACAATATTTACAGGGTAGAAAATTCACTGTTGTCACTGATTGTAATTCAGTAAAAGCATCCCATAGCAAGAGTGACTTATCCCCCAGAGTCCACAGGTGGTGGGCTTTCCTTCAAGCTTATGATTTTGATATTGTTTACAGACAAGGTAAATGCATGAATCACGTTGACTTTTTATCTAGAAATCCTCTACCAGTTCTATCCCACAACACCCCTCAGGTGCAAGAGCTCCCCTTGAGAAAATGTGAACACAGGCGAGTTGATTTTGCTGAACTTCCCAGTAATTGGCTTCAAGTAGAACAGCAGCGTGATGAGGAATTGGTAGGATTACTTGTAAAACTAAACAACAGCGAACTTGATGAACAGGTTCATAAAACCTATGAGGTTCGATGTGGAGTACTCCATCGTAAAATCCCAAAAAATAACAGAAGTAGATGCCTCCCCATAGTCCCTCAGGCTCTTCGATGGTCGGTTGTAAATAATATACATGAATCGATCATGCATTTGGGTTGGGCGAAAACTCTTGAAAAGGTATACGATTATTATTGGTTTGAAAAAATGTCAAAATTCGTGCGTAAATTCGTTGATAATTGTATTACCTGTAAAGTATCAAAACCAAAAAGTGGGAAAATCCAGGCAGAACTGCATCCAATACCAAAAGTTACAACCCCCTGGCACACCATACATACGGACATTACAGGTAAGTTAAGTGGGAAAAATGACACTAAGGAATATGTAATTGTGACAATTGATTCATTTACGAAATACGTACTACTTCAACATACACTCCACGTAGATTCAACCAGTTGCATTAAAGCTTTAAAATCGAGCGTAGCCCTGTTTGGAGCCCCATCTCGTATAGTCGCAGACCAAGGACGTTGTTATGCCAGTAAAGAGTTTAGAGACTTTTGTGAGTCATATAAAATTAAACTTCATCTCATAGCTACTGGATCAAGTAGGGGTAATGGTCAGGTTGAAAGAGTAATGAGTACTCTGAAAAGCATGCTTACTGCAGTAGAATTGAAAAAAGAATGCTCTTGGCAGGAAGCCCTTGAAGATGTGCAGCTTGCTATGAATTGCACAGTTAACCGAGTAACAAAAGCTACTCCCATTGAGCTCATGTTTGGAAAAATAGCCAGGCCTTTGAGTCTTGTTACCTATTCGGATAAAGAAAAGGACACCACTGTAGATGTTGATGAAATCAGGAATCTGGCTATTCAAAATATTGATAAAAACTCAGCCTATGACAAAAAGAGATTCGATTCCACTAAAGCCAAAATATGCAAGTTTTCAGTAGGTGACTTTGCTCTGATTGAAAACGATGAGCGGAACCAAACTAAACTCGCTCCAAAATGCAAGGGTCCCTATCGAATAATAGAGGTGCTAGAAAATGATAGATATTTACTCAAATCAGTCAATTCTAACCGTACGTATAAATATGCCCATGATAGGCTAAGAAAAATGCCAACCCAACTTGTTCATATGGATGTTGATAGTGATGAATCTTCATTGGATGAAGAAGATCAGTCTTCAACTCAGCTTCTAGAAACACCTCTAGCGTAGCAAGACTTTATCTAAATCACAATGTTCTTCTTGAAGTAAATTTGATAATTTGGTTTGTTGACTGGATGAAGTGATATTTATCTAAAATTGAATAGTTCTTAATTAAATTTAAATATAATTCTAACCAGTACATAGATACCTGTACTAAATTCTAATTAAATTGCCCTCAAAGTTTATTTGAGTAGAAACAAATACCTAACCTTGCAAAAAAAAAAAAAAAAAAGGCTCACTGTATGTTGAACCTCAAGATGACAGATGTCTTGGGCTCAGTGAAGCCTGGTCCTTGCAGAACAAGAAAAGTAAAGCAGGCTAGCTGTATGTTGAACCTCAAGATGACAGATGTCTTGGGCTCAGTGAAGCCTTGCAGAAAAGAAAAAAAAAAAAAAAAAAAAGTAAAGCAGGCTAGCTGTATGTTGAACCTCAAGATGACAGATGTCTTGGGCTCAGTGAAGCCTTGCAGAAAAGAAAAAAAAAAAAAGTAAAGCAGGCTAGCTGTATGTTGAACCTCAAGATGACAGATGTCTTGGGCTCAGTGAAGCCTTGTCCTTGCAGAACAAGAAAAGTAAAGCAGGCTAGCTGTATGTTGAACCTCAAGATGGCAGATGTCTTGGGCTCAGTGAAGCCTTGCAGTAATAAAAAGTTAACTGTGCATTGAGCCTGGAGAAGCCAGATATCTCAGGCAGTTTATTGCAATCATACCTAATGTGTTATAAAACGACAATAATGTAAATGAATACAGTCCTACAAACTTCAAATGACGTTCAAATGTTGTCAATTCAATGTCATTCGTATATCACAAGTTTGGACCCATTTATGGGTCAGGGTAGGCCGAGCGAACGGAATATACTGCGCTTGTGTTGTAATTCCACAGATTCCACACCCGGGACGGGTGTCCATCAAGATGGCCGTATCGCATAGTATGGATACCACACCACCATGGATAGGCCATGAGCAATGCCCGACATATCTTGCTCAAGCCGAGGAAGAAGAAAGAAGAAGAGGAAGTTTTTGGAGATGGATGTGACGGATGGATGCTATTTGGAGAGACCTTTTTTTGGTGTGGCTTAACCTGTTCTTTTTAGATTGTGCTCAGTTTTACTAGTCGTTGTAATTTAATAAAATAAAATATTCAGTTTGTGTTTTAAATCATTGAGGTAATTAGTGATTCCTAATTATGACGGGAAACGGTGAGGGAAGTCGAAATTCGTCATATTCTATTTAACTTTGGATAGTTATCTAATTTTTATAATCGCATTTCACCATATATGTAGTTGTTACCTATCTACCTACCGTATTTTTTCGTGCGCTTATGAATTTTGGATAATAATGTCAGGCATTATGACGCTCGAATTCCTTGCTTGGGAATTAAAATTCTGCAAGAAAGGGAACAGAGGTACCTATCGCCCTCGGTTTGAAAGAAGGGTGCTACGATATGGGCAAAATCCTTATTCCCTTGATCCCTGCATGTTCAGAAAAACCTTTAGGATAAGTCGACACTTGGCCATGAACCGAAATTCGACCATTGCTCCAATGCTCCAGATTGAATGGATTATCCCCTGAAATCCAGGTATGTGCCTGTAAGGATATTTAAAAATAAGATTGACACGGTGGTTAAGTATTATGAACATTTAATTTACGATGGTTTTACGGAACAAGTCAACGGGAGAGCACATTGTCAAGTAGCCTAATTCAGAGCCAAAAGCAGAGAGGTTAGAAAATAAACAGTGCCATCTATATTAGAAAGTCTGACGGAGGCGCGCGCGGCAACTTATTTAAATTTGAATTTATCTATCCCAACACTCCCCCATAAATTCAAATGTGGTACAATATCAAATTTTAGTTAAATAACACAGTTCAAGATTTACATGCTTTCTAATTTTAACAATCAAATCAAACAGAAACAGATATCAATATTTATATGAACATTTTAAACTAAAATATTACTTTAACAAAGAACCGTCCAAAATTGTTTCAAAAACAAAGAAATACATGCAATCTAGATGATTATCAAGTTCCAAAGAAATACATAAACTCGTTCCTTAGGTTTTCAAAAATTATTGGTGTTAACGACTTCGTCAAAATGTCTGACAATTGTTTTTCAGAAGGACAATGTTTCAGATCAAATTTTTCTTCCATTATTTTTTCATTTAAAAACTTGAATCTAATGTCTATATGTTTTGATCGTTTGGAGCTTCCTCCATTTTTTATCATGTGAATGGTACTCATATTATCGATGAACATATTTACATTTAACATTTTACCTGTCATTTCTTCGAACAATGACTTTAGATATAATACTTCCTTAGCACACTCACTTGCACTTATAAACTCGGCCTCAGAAGTGCTGACTGCTATCACCGGTTGCTTCCTTGATGACCAAGCGATCGGTCCACCGCAGTAAATTATCAGAAATCCGCTTGTGCTGCGACGATCGCTGGTGTTGGCATAGTCGGAGTCACAATATGCTTGAAGTTGAAATGGATCAGCGTTGGAAGAATATTTGATTCCCAGATCAGTAGTATCTTTAAGATATCGAAATATCCTTTTCACATTTTTATTACATCAGTTTTAGTTGGATTTTCCATTTTTCTGGACACCATGTTTACTGCAAATCCAATTTCAGGTCTTGATCTGTTTGAAACATACAGAAGGCTACCAACTCCCTCACGATATGGGTAGTCGATATTAGGTTCGTTTTCATCCAGAGCACAAGGTGTTGATGGGGTTTTTACAGCTTTACAGCCTTCCATATCAAAGTCTTTTAACATCTCAGATATGTGTGTGCGCTGATGCAGAAATAATGCATCAGAGGTTTCATGGATTTCAAGTCCAACGAACTTTCTGAGATTTTCTTCAATTTTTATCTCAAATTCTTGATCCAGCCGTTTTAGTAGGATTTTCATTTCTCCTGCATCATCTCCAACTAGGATCCCATCATCAACGTAAACAGCTAGAATGAGAGAGCTTTCTGGGTTTTTAAAAACAGATTTGTCGGTTGTTAGCTGAATCAAACCTTGGCTTTTTAGAACATTTACCAGTCGAACATTCCAATTTAGTGGAGCCTGCTTGAGTCCGTAGAGTGACTTATTAAGCAGACACACTTTACCACTGTGCTCATCAAAACCTTCAGGTAAGTGCATAAAGATTTTCTCCTCAATATTTCCATAGAGAAAGGCTGTTGTTACATCAAACTGCATTATAGTTTTATTTGTAGCTTTGGCGCAGGCTAAAATCATTCTTAGAGTGTCCATAGACACAACGGGACTGAATGTGTCACTGTAATCAAAGCCTTTTCTTTGTTCACAGCCTCTAGCAACGAGACGTGCCTTGAATCTTCCTGTGTCCTTTTTACAGAAAACCCATCTGCTTGAAAGAAGTTTCTGATTCTTGATGTTCTCAGCTGGAATGAATTTAAAAACATTATTCTTCATTAAAGAGGATTTTTCTTCAGCAATGGCTTTCTTCCACTCTTCCTTCTCAGGACCAGATATAGCTTCTTCATAGGTAAGTAGAACATAATCTTGGAGTTTTCTTGGCGTTTTAATGATTCTTCCTCCTCTACTTGTTTTAGGTGTTGAATCTGGAGACGACGACGGAATTGACTCAAACGTGGAATCTGCTACACTACTGTGTGTGACGTCAGGGCTAGCCACTGGAGAGTTCACAGAGGTATCGAGGGTGTCCAACATTTCAACTTCATCCAAATCATCCAGATCTTCTTTGTCCCTGTAAGTATCTTTCGTGTAATTTTAGCATTAGTAATTTTGTTTGTAAATTCAGCATCTCTTGAAATGATCACTTTCCTCTCTACCTCGTCCCAGAATCTGTATCCAGTGTTGGTGTAACCGATAAATTTTAGTTTCATGCTCCTACTCTCTAGTTTTTTTAGGTGACCTTTCTTGTGTACATATGCTTCAGAGCCGAAAAGTTGTAGATTTTTGAGACTAGGTTTGTGACCTGTCCACATTTCATGAGGGGTCTTATTATCAAGAGCTGCTGTAGGGCTTCGGTTTGTTAGGTACGTAGAGACATATAGAGCTTCCCCCCACATTTCATGTGACATATTAGAATCATTAAGCAATGCTCTAGTTTTGTCCATCAGGGTGCGGTTGATCCTTTCAATTTTTCCATTAAGCTGGGGGACATGGGGAGGTGAATAATCAAACTGCACACCTTTCTCAGTTGCCCATGTTTTGATTTCAGTGGAGGTATTCTCACCTGCGTTATCGCATCTTATTTTATGTAATTTTAGGTTCCATTTTGCTTCAAATTGAGCAACGATATTTTGGATGTTTCTCGTGACTTCGGATTTTTGTTTCAGGAGACGGACTTCAGTATGGTGTGTGTAGTCATCCATAACTGCCAAAAAATATTCATATCCATCCCAAGTTGTCTCTAGGGGCCCACAGACGTCAAAATGGATCATCTCGAGAGGTCTACTTGTTTTTCTTCTTTGGTTTTCAAAAGGAAGACGTTTTGACTTGGCAAATGCGCACACATCACAATTTACATCACATAGATCGTCAAATTTTAATTTTTCGAGACCAGATGATATTTTGCTGAGTATTTTTATGTTTTTATAGCTTAAATGACCAAGCTTCCTGTGCCAAATTTCATTTTGGTTCATGTTATTTTGAACCAACAAGGATTTTGAACTTGTTTTATCAGAAATAAATTTTACAACATATAAACCATCGTTATTTTTCTCTCCAAGCAAAGAGATGCCATTTTTACTAATTTGAACTTGATTCTCGTGAAATTCAACCGAACCGCCAGCGCCTGTTATTTTGCTCACACTTATAAGATTGGTAGTCAAATCTGGTAAGTATAGTACATCTTTCAAAATGCAAGTTCCGAAATCAACGTCACCTTTCAGGGTAGCTGTCATTTTCAAACCATCTTTGGCCACACCCACTTCAGAATAAGTTTTAGAATGGTTTGTGAGTAGTTTTAGGTTATTAGTCATGTGTATTGAACAACCTGAGTCAATCACCCATTGGTCCACTAAATTTTCATTTTTATATGTCAAAAACGCGACCTTGGCATCATCAGAATTTTTCGAAGATTCATGCTTGTGTCTAAAAAAACAGTCTTTTGACGCATGATTTGTCTTTTTACAGTACTGGCAGGGCTGATTTGTCTTTTCGCCACAATTTTTCGCGATATGCCCTTCTTTTTTACATCTGAAACATGTGAGAGACTTTTTATTGGTATTGTGGGTTTTAAAGGCAACCTCAACTTGAGTGGTTTTACTTGATTTTCTGTTTTGTTCAGCGATTAGCCTAGTTATTAGGTTTGTCAGCGTGCGGTCGCCAGTCGCAGTTGATTCCCACGACGATATAAATGTGTGGTAGGTTTCAGGAAGGGCTGAAATGACGCGTTCTATAAGCTCTTCATCGTTGATGGCATGTCCGGCGGTTTGAAGTTGAGCTGCTAAGTTTTCTAGCTCTGACACTCCTTTTGCGACATCAGCACCTATTCGAAAATTAAAATAGTTGCGTAGTAACGTTGTTTTCATATGCGTTTTATCCCCTTCGTAGGTATATCGATACCAGTTTTACATACATTTCACGCGCCGAGCTACATGATAAAATGTACGACAAGTTTTTACGATCAATTGTAGTTACAATCGCCTTTTGGGCTTTTGCATCTTTACGTTGGTCTTCCGCACTTGAGAGTTCCTTTTTTACATCCGTTACTAACTCGTAGATATTAGCTGCTTTCATAGCAATGTCTATTTGGAATTTCCAAACAATGTAATTTTGGTGGCCAACTAAACGCTCTACACTACCGTATTCGTCGTTGCAGCTCATTTTTATGTCGAATCTTTAACTTTTACTTTTAACTTTTTATGGTACGATCTTACCTTCACTGCCTTGAACTTGATGATCACGCAACGCAACGGAATCGCGTTTTTACTTTTTACTTGCGCACTTTTTATAAATGGGCACGACTTATACTTTGCTGCACTGTTCACTTTCACATTAGAAGAGCTGGGGCCATAACCTGTAAGGATATTTAAAAATAAGATTGACACGGTAGTTAAGTATTATGAACATTTAATTTACGATAGTTTTACGGAACAAGTCAACGGGAGAGCCCATTGTCAAGTAGCCTAATTCAGAGCCAAAAGCAGAGAGGTTAGAAAATAAACAGTGCCATCTATATTAGAAAGTCTGACGGAGGCGCGCGGCAACTTATTTAAATTTGAATTTATCTATCCCAACAGTGCCTACCTAATTTTTCTGTAGATACCGATCCCCACGTTTTCTTTAATAAATGCAAGTGACCTTAATAAGTTGTTAATTAATTAGAAAATATAGGATTTTGAAAATAACGTAAACATAGGTAGTTATTCATTCACTTGCATATTTATCAGAATTTCCGAGTAGGTACCAATTATAAAACATAAATTTCAACCAAATCATACATGAATTTATACAAATAAATTTGGCATAATACATATTACATTTAAGGTAAAAACGGTAAAAACTTTATTAATACCTCGACGATACAACAAATTGAAATCAAAACCTATCCCAAGTGTCAAGTGATCTCAAACTGCAATTTTTGACTTCCAAGGTGTGAGCATTTATTTCGGCCACCGAGTGAATTCGGGGGATTCAAAACACCACAGAAAACACTACTATACTACGTTTTAAAAAAACACATCTGACTCCGGCGGACACACACTCTTCAATTCATTTCATCACTGCTTATCACCATGGAAACGGAATGAGTTCCAGTCGATTGCTCGCCCTAGACTCAGATTTCGTGAGACAAGCTAACGAAGTCTGTAGAGAGTTCCTAAGAGATAAGTTCATTAGGGAACGGCCATATCTTTTGGCCACATCTAAGGCGAGCAGCCTTTGGATGCTAACCAATAAGTCCGGTTTGACAGAAGTGGTGGGGGTAGGAGTGATTTAAAAAGTAACGTCACTTAACTTAGCACAACGCGAAATCCATTCCATTACATAGCGTAGGTAGGTATACTCACTTTTTTATCCTAAGTTGATATCGCAACAATCTAGCAAATTCTTTGAAAGACGCTTGGAGTAACTTTGAAAGACGCTGGCAATGGCGAGGACCGACGACACATGACGCGTTAAAAAAAAACGACAAAACGCGGCAAAAAGCTGTGCACTGTTACCCCTGAGTAAGGTTAAAGACGATTCCTAAAGTTTGTGCTCTGGGAGATAACGCGCCTTATGTATAAGGCCGAATAAGTCGAACTTAAGGAAATAAGTTTGAACTTGGGCGACGCGCATGCGCAGTTGAGATAAATCCGAACACATCTTCCCGACTTTAGTCTTTAGGAACTCTCTAATATCTCATTCTGCAACGACAGTTTGTTATTCAAGTTCGGTATCATAAGTTCCTGAATACCAATTTCGCTATCCGGGTGTCGTTACACGAGAGGGATAGCGACACCGACTCCATACCGACAATAAAGTAGCGAATTGCAGAATCGCGCTACTGGACAGAACGGAACTGACAAGGGGAGTCTATGGCGTGGGGTCGCCGATTTGGCTCATTTTGGTTTATTATTCTGTGAATAATACACCTATGTAATCGCTCAGCAAAACATTTTTATAGCACCCCCTCAAAGTATTTTCTTTTCCGTTTCAAGGTGCGTAGATTCCAAAAATGCAATGTCCGTCCACCGTACGCTGTACGCCGTCCGCCATATCACGTATACCGGCTTCATTTTCGATCTAAAAATTTCGTTCTTGCGCACACATGCTCCATTTGGGCCCTAGTTGTATCCCGAACTTCGCAGCCCGATCGGTATATACCCAGGGGTGTTATGAGTGAAAATGTGTATAAGAATATTATGTACTTTTTGTGTTTTTGTAATATGTTAGCAACATGAGCTTTTGAGGTATCGTTTTCCATGTTTTTGGGGTCGAGAAGACCGAACATGAACTCGATTTTGACCAAAGAATGGAAAATTGAGTTCTACCTTATGTTCAGCTCCCAAAATTGATTTTGGTAAGTATATTATTATGTAAATAACACACCTATGTATTCGCTCAGCAAACAATTTGTATAATACTCCCTCTTATTTTTTTCTTTTCCGTTTCAAGGTACGTAGATTCCATAAATGTAATGTCCGTACGCCGTCCGCCGTATCACGCATACCGGCTTCATTTTTGGTCTAAAAATATCGTTCTTTCGCACACATGCTCCATTTGGGCCCTAGTTGCGTCCCAAACTCTGCAGCCCGATCGAAATATACCCAGGGGGCTCTGGGTGAAAAATGGGTGTACAAATTAGGGTTTTTTGGTGTTTTAGTAAAATGATCTTGTGAAGTATGGTTTTCCATGTTTTTTAGGGCGAGGCGACCGAATATGAACTCGATTTTGACCAGAGAGTGAGGAATTGAGGTTGTAACGAAGGTTCAGCTCCCGTATATAAATTATAGTAAGTCAAAAACCTGGAAGTCGATTTCGGCAGAGAGTGAAGAATTGAGGTTCTAACAAAGTATCAACCTTAAATTTACGTTAAATTTTGGTCGAAAACCGTCGTTCTTCCCACACAGGCTTCAATGGGGTCTTAGTTGTGGTGCGAAGCCCGGCAGCCCAATCGGAATATACTCAAGGTTATTATGGTTGAAAAATGGGTGTAAAAATAGGGGTTTTTTGGTGTTTTAATTGCATTAGCTTGTGAGGTATCGTTTTCCATGTTTTTTAGGGCGAGAAGACCGAATATGAAGTCGTTTTTGACAAAGAGTGAGGAACTGAGGTTGTAACGAAGGTTCAGCTCCCATATTTAAATTATAGTGAGTCAAAAACCTGGAAAATGACTGATATCGCCATAACTTTGCCCGTGAATGTAAATAAATAAACGAAAAAATTAAAAAGATAACCTTGTGTAATAACACTGGAGGTAGTATTAACAAGTGAACCAAGACAATTCAACGACTCAATGAGTCTAATGGACTTCACAACAGAAACTCCAACTTCTGTGTTTTACAGCTGCACCTGTTATCAATTTATGAAAGTTTTACTTTGAATTATGTAGCTGCCTCAGATAAAATTTCTATAAATTGACCATTGCCATAAAATCATTGTCCGGCTAATAAAAAATGTACCTACCCTCTATAAAAATAGGTAGACAGCGGCATGCAAAATTGTAATCTGTACTAAAGAATGGTAGTAGCAGTACCCCCCCCCCCCCCCCAGTAGCTAAATAAATTAATTGCGAAGGGTGGGTAGTTAGGTATCTAAAAATTCCTTAGGTTACGCTGAAACCCAATAAACGAAGATTTTCTTAAGGGTTGATGTAGAATTAATTTATGAATGTATGTAACCAAACGATTGCGGGTTCTATGAAGGGAGGCAGGTAGGTAGGTAGGTAATTCTTCACTAGTTAAGATAATTGATTCAAGACAATACCTTCTCTATGCTCCCAACCCCCGCCCCACCAACCGTCCAACTACCCACCACCCTCCGATCCATCCTTTTCATTCCTACTGCTGATCTGGTCTTGTCTAAGTGCGCGTCCATGAAACTTTCCCCAATTTCATATTATAGTAATTTACTCTCGCAAATAGTCTTGCGAATCAAGTATTGCTTATCATACATTGTTCTTGTCTTCTTGACAAGAAGACAAGATATAGAAGACTGATATAGAAGACTTGATATATATATTTGATCATTGGTAGTGCCATTTAATGGTCTTGATTCACCTGTTTACATTTTTTCTAATGTTATTATACACATTCACGGTGATTTCAGACAATTTTCCAGGTTTTTGACTCATAAAAAACCAATTTTGGGAGCTGAACATTTGGTAGAACTCAATTTTCCACTCTTTGGCCAAAATCGACTTCATATTCGGTCTTCTCGTCCCCAAAAACATGGAAAACGATATCTCAGAAGCTCATGTTACCAACATGTTGCTAAGACGCAAAAAGTACCTATTTTTGTACGCTGAACACGATGGTGAAATCAGAATTGCGATATCTCATTCCGTTCTCAAACTGGAGCACTTTGAAGATGAAGGAACGTGGTTATTTCTTGAGATGTTCTTCCTGGTTCGTCTGCTCTAATCTGATAACGGAATGGGATATCGCAATTCTGACTTCACCATCGTGTTCAGCGTTGGAAAATCTACAAACCGAGGTGTTACTCGGCAAAAAATCCAATACCTACTCTGTATTGGATACGTAACATACGTATGTTGGATACGTAACTGCACGTATATTGTAGTACCAATACTACAATATACTACATACATACTTGAATACCTATAATTACCCAATAAGTTATCTCGCTATATCGCCCATATTTGAATGGGATATCCCAAACATCACATTTTACATAAAATCAGTTATTTCTTCGAAAATTCGCTCTTATAGCCATCATGCTGCATGACTGTGGTTTTTTTTATTCTCGTCTCTACTTCCTACCAGCTCTCTCAAAGTTTTCAGATCCTCTTCTCTTCTGCTCCATTCACTCCAACAGCTCTTCATCTATTCATCTAATTTTCTTTGTTCAATCATCTGCTACTTTTGGGCCCATCCATGCGTTGTTACCGTCTGATTTGCTCCATTCCAATTTCCAATTTTCCATCCTTGTTCAATCCTGATCCTTCCATGTTTTCAGTTTCCATTCTTTCTGATCAAAAATAGCTGTGCTACGTTGGCCCCTGAAGTGTAACTTCAGATTCGGAGATCGCACCGTGTAGCCCCCACCGCTTCATTTTTAAACCAATTAAATCGTATCACATCCTTAAAATTGGACATCCTTAAAAATGGGATGGGATGTGATTATGATTGTCGAATATTTCGATATAATATATAGAATATGTATATAGGTATTGAATAAATACTTAATTATGTCTTAATAATTATCTTTTGAATAATGATGTGGGCCGTTCCCGGAGGTACTGCAATACCGGGTCAACCCGCGACAGAGGTGGAGCAAGCTCCTAACACTCCGTCATATTCCAAAAATCAGTTTAATCTTCAGGGGCGCTCAATGAGCACCGTACCAGAGATTAAGCTGATAAGAACAGATACTACACTTTGATCTTAGCCAAGAGGCCGAGAAGCGATACTTGATCAATTTTAAATTCATGTATTCATCCCCAAAAATGATTTAGGGAGAACTCGGGAGGGATCCGCGCATGAGGCGCGAGGAAAACGCTACTGTACTGCTCCAGGAGGTTCCTTTCCTGGCAACATGTGGCCACTGCTGTGTTCTTCCTCCTTCTTACAATATTATAATACAAATTTATTTCACATTTTGGCATCAAATGGTTTCTCCAAGTAAAAAAGTCGAGAGCTCCAGGGGACGGCAACGGCGAAACACGGAGCTGAGAGCAGGTTGGCGCACTCTGTGGGCGACCGGTTTCATCAATCTGCTCCCATTCGAGAGCTACAGAGTTATCAACATGATGCAACGATAGGATGATTAATCAATATAAGTATCATTAATTAGTAATATAAGTAGCATTAATTAGTAACAGAAGGATGTGACAGGTTGGTTGCAACATCGGGGCGCGAATACATTCTCGAATATTCCAGGTTGAAGGCCAAGACCGAACAGTATCGCAGATATTGCATACCCTGGCAGGTAGCAGGTAATAAAATCTATGTGCACTGGGTATTCTGTAGGTACCTACCACGTACCGGCAACACCATCAGTCTTGAAGGGGTTGGGAACTCCTGCGCCCTTCATCAAGTACCTACCTACCAGTATTCTGGGAGAACTGCGTATCATAAAAATGCTTCAAATTATTACATAACGGTTTATTATTTACCTTTATAGATGCACCTTCAGGGTAGATCACTGTTTTCTGTATCAATACCTAACATGGTGCTTCCCCCAAGGAAAGCCCTAAATCTGTTTTGCCCCAGGAGGTTGCTTTCCTGGCAACATGTGGCCACTGCTATGTTCTTCCTCCTTCTTACAATATTATAATACACATTTATTTCAAATTAGGGCATCAAATCCTCCAAGTAAAAAAGTCGAGAACTCCAGGGGAGGGCAACGGCGAAACGCAGAGCTGACAGCAGGTTAGCGCATTCTTTGGGCGACCGGTTTCACCAGTCTGCCCTCTCTCGTGAGCCACAAAGCCAGTGATATTATAATATCAACCTGAGGTAACAGTAGGATAAACGGAAGTATCAAGTAGCTAGTAACAATTAGAAAGATCTCAGGACAGAGGCATTAAATCGTCATCCCCTCAGTACCAATCGGGCATACACCAACCACAAAATATAAAAACTGTACCTTAATACATAACAAATAAGTAGGTAATACATAAATAATAAAATAATAATCATGATCAGGGTGGGGCACGAATCAGTGCACGAAGACACCTTCACACGGGTAAAATACGTCGTAAAAATGTCGGATGTCAGATAAAACCTAAGTTGGGTAGAGGAGAGGTACCCATACGCTACATAATATTCTGATAAGCCTCTTTTGGACACAGATTTTCAGGACAAGTACACAAGGGCCAAGTCGCAGCTTACGTAGGTATATTGAGATTATTGAAGGATCCTTTTCCGAAGATAACCAGTATAACCATGTAAATTAGTTTCATGAAAGTGGTGAAGAGGAAACCTGCAGCATAGTGTACTTTTACTTTCCTTCTGTGAAGTAGGTGAGGTAAAGTGTGTTGTCACATGGGTTTATTATTCTACTGGACTTACCTTCAGAAATGTTGGCTGTTCATTTAATGTTTCTATTTTCTGCAATAATTGAAATAGCTATTTCTGATGGCTTCCAGCAATTTCGGTCCCCGCTATTTTTTTTCCAAATTATCTTTGATCATTGATAGTGCCATTTAATTGTCTTGATTCACCTGGTACACTTTTTCTAGTGTTATTATACAATATGATGGTGATTTTGGAAGCTGAAACTTCGTTTCGTTCTCAATTCTTCACTCTTTGGTCAAAATCGACTTCATATTCGGTCTTCTCGCCCTCAAAAACATGGAAAAATGTAGGTACCTCAAAAGCTCATTTCACTAAACCACCAAAAACCGCTATTTATACACCCATAACTCCCTGGCTATGTTTCGACCGGGCTGCAAAGTTTCGGGAAACAACTAGGGCCCAAATGGAGCCTATGTGCAAAGAACGAATTTTTTAGACCGAAAATGATGTAGTGTGTTTTTGGAATACGCACCTTGAAACGTAGGTAAAAGAAAAAATTTTGAGTGTTATCAAAATTTTTCGCTGAGCGAATAACATAGGTTTATTATACCGAAACTTTCAGACAAGTTCAGGGTCAGGGCTGGCTGGATGGTTGTAGCAAGTGTGTTAATCTCTTCTGTATGTGTCTGTCTATAGTATGATATTCCAGTTGCGAAAAGCACCAGAAGAGAAAGACCTCCGTGTACCTTCTTTGACGCTAACGTACATTCGGTGTTAGCATCTGGGTTAGCTCGCTAACAGGGGCTTACATAATATGAGGTAGGTAGGTACATTTAAATCCGTTTGTAAGGAAATGGTTATTGCGTAACGTTAGAGAAATTTCTCCTTACATATTTTTCCTTGCATAGATGTTATAGGAGAAAAGGTTCATATACACACATGGTGACTGAATTGTATAATTAGGTATTTTATGCATTTTTGAAACAAAATAATAAACAAACCTTATTTATTATGACCTCTTAAAACTGATCATCATTTAAATTTTAATAAAACCTTCATAAATTTTCAATCCTGAAGCAAGAATAAGGAATACTTCGCCATACTTTTACCCCCCTTTAAAAGCCAAAATCCAGGCTCACGCGTTTCAACTTAGGATCTATAACCAGATGAAAAAGAAAATCGCTTCAATTAGGTAGTATTTTCAAGATAATATAAATTGAGGGAACCAAACCATCCTGTAGAATTATAGAGTAGAGTAAAATATTTTTATTCTGAATATTTACATGTACCTACAAGAGTAGTAAGATAAATAATGCAACATAGGGAAAGTAGAGTGTCCTCGTTCTTATTATCGCATGCTACTCGTGTCGTCGAGCTGAATCGCCAAATTCCTTCAAGTTCTCGTGAATAGGTAATAATTACTCCTACGTTATAAATATGTATAACTTATAATTTCCTTCCAATTTATAAGACTTCTTCCAATAACTTATAAGCCTTCCAAGAAAACCGAAAACCTCCAAAGGTACCTGCTCATATACCTACCTACTCAGCGACCAAGAACACTTTACACGAAAGAATAAGTAGGGGTTTTACCCCCCCCCCCCCTTAACTCGGCCCACTGGGGGGGGGGGGGGGGGGTCCGTTGTTGATTTTTCGTAGGCCCATTCTTGAGGGCCCCTGAAGACGTGTACCAAATTTCAACCCTCGGGACCGTCAGGTGCCAGTGTTACGGAAGGTTGAAAATCGCTATTTTTCAAGTTTTTCTACTCCATCATGTTGTGGTTGTTCTTCTGTTTTTTGGTTTATTATTTTCAATAATGAACCATTGGAATCGAGCATGAAAAAAAAAATTCTTACCCCCCCTCAAAATTTGATGGTTTACGTTTCAAGGTATGTAGAATCCAAAACTGCAATAAAAATATTTCTGTCTGTCCGCCGTACGCCGTACGCCGTACGCCGTACGGGCCACTTTTCTTAGTTACCATGAAAAAAAATTGATGAAATTCGGGTTATAGGTTCCGTTCGGCGTCTAGTTGGTCCTCGAAGCTCGACGTTACTGTGAGTCATCTCTAAGGGGTTCAAAATAGGGGTTGCAATTTTCAAAACGCCTATACCATTTTTTTACGTAAATATTTTTACGGTTTTAAATAGTTCTTGAACTTGCGAGTTTTTCAAGACCATCCGGAGCATCGTACGTCCAGCCGTTTGTTCACAGTAAGGCCCCGAAATTTGCACCGACAGGCATTTTCGACTCCAGTGTGAATGAAATTGTATACAATTCAAACCAAATCTCGTAACCAGAGACGCGCCCACAATAGGAAATTTGGCGGAGATGAAATCATTGCTAGGGATCACCTGATTATATTGGCGGAGTATGAAGTCGAGTTGGTTGTTGTGTGATATTATTTCATTTGAAAAATGATGGCTCTGTTGGAGTTTGTTGGTAGGTAGTGAAACTTGAACAAACGTTGAAGTATTATTGATGGGTAAATTATTACTACGGTAAATCATTACTCAACGGTAAATTATTACACAACGGTTCATTATACCATCTACGTAGAAGGGGCTGGAGTTTGATGGTAGGTACTTTTGCAACTTTTTTCACTCCTCATCAACAATTTCTTTACAGAACTTCATTATGTGTGTTTCGTTTTGTTAGGTACTGTTTTTCATCGGCAGAATTATTTTAGCAACATTTAACTCGTGATTTAGGTAGGTACCTAGTAACGAGTACGGGGTTAGGTACTAACCTACGGAGGGTCTGCGATCTACATAATATGTATATAATAGAATAGTACATATCATATTATATAGACGGGTTATCTATACATAGAGCTGTGATCTGTAACAGATGGGTATTCTATACAAAATAATAAACCGTTGTGCAGGGATTTGCAGCGTTTTGACAGGCCTACAGCCTCACAGACAACGAATCGCGCTGAATTTCTGTACACATATTTGCTATGCTCCAAGGAAGTGATTTTTGTACATTTTGAAAATGTACTAAAATGTTCCACTATTTTGAAAATGTTCAGGTAAGTAAGTAGGTAGGCCTACTGAGAAATTTTTATTTTAGGTACCGGGAAAAAATGGTTACTTCATCAATGTAAGGTAGTACTGAGTGAGTACTAAGTAGGAAGCACTGGGTAGCTATACTAATTAGATACTACTGAGAGGTGTACTAAGTAGGTAGTACTGAGTAGGTAATAAGTAAGTAGTACTGAGTAGGTACTAAGTAAGTAGTGCTTTACTAACAAGGTAGTAAGTAGGTACTGAGACAATTTTGATGTACTAGGAAACAAAAACGCGGCTTACAGACACCCAGGGATCATTCATAATGATTAATGTAAAGTATCACAAACCACACATGAATGTCAAATCATGCCTTTGAAAGCATTTCACTGAATAGCTTGTTCATAATCATTACGAACGATAAAAATATTTACCTACTTCATCAGAGCAAAAATATGTGATATCCCCCCCCCCCCCCCCACAACAATACTGCTATAAACATTTACCCGCCAAAAAAACACTCCTCAGCCGCAAAAAGGATTGATATCTATTTTTCGCACCAAAATAGCATGCTGGGCGCTTCGCACCTCGCTCTTGCATAATATTATGCTTATAGAAACCTGTATTTCCTTCACTCTCTCTTGGATATGAGTATTTATAGGAACCTATTCCTTCTTCCCCCCTTTGGCGAGCGGTTTAAGGTTATATGACAACCACTCGAAAAGAACTAAATCACTAGCGAAGAAATCGTGGAAACCCATTTCAAAGAAAAACAGAGTCGAACTGAATCACTCGAGATGAAATCGTGGAAACCCATTTCAAAGAAAAACGGAGTTATTGAAAAAATAGTCTATTTCCACTAATACACGAAAAACGCAAAAAACACTGTTATACCCAATATTGTGTGTTACTGACGATGGTTTGATCACTGAAACCGGTATAACAGTGTTTTTTGCGTTTTTCGTGTATTAGTGGAAATAGACTATTTTTCAATAACTCCGTTTTTCTTTCACTCGAAAAGGTTTTATCCCAGAACAAGATGCAACTTTTTTTTAATACACTTATCTTGTGGTGTGATATTTATATTTTCTTGCAAAATTAGATAAAAGATATTTTAAAAAATACCGGAAATATTTAAAAAAAATTTGATTAACCTCACTTTGAATTGTTTATATCGCAGAGGGCAGTATCCGTTCAGAGGCTCAGATTCGACTAATACGAGGGATCAAACGATGATGTTTAGTTTAGTTTCTGCGACGCTCTGATGGATTCTGTACACAACTAAACTTGGATTTTCTAGAGGAATTTCGTATTTTTGAGGACTTCGAATTTTTGTCCAGCTAAATTAGCGGTTTCGCCCACTGTAGAGCGTAGCCGGTGTAAATGGTCGTAATAATAAATGTTAAATTACTATTATTGGGTAATTATAAGCTACCTACCTAACTTATTATTATTACTAGGTAGTTAGGGAAAAATAAAAATGTGCATATCTATAATGGTTACTAGCAATGTCGGAAATGGAGAAGAACTAGCCACCTCTGGAAAACAAATTAATAGGTAGGGAAACGTGTCCCCCCCCCCCCCCCCCCCCCCTTGAATTATAATACTTCCCAGAATATCAGGAAAACCAGTTGAGTGGTGGAGGTGAGTGGGATACACTCTACAGGTCGTGGTGGAGCTGGGGATGTGAACTCACACCAACCGTAAGCCAAGCGCACTCTGTCGGCTACATCTCCAACGATCTGCTCTCTTTATCATCCACGCATGGATGTGGACTGTGGATGCTATAGATATAGAGGTTTCAAGTTCAACGGCGGGCCACTACCGAACTACCGTCTGGAGGCAGAGGGCTTGGCGCGGAGCCGCTACGTTCCTTGATTTATGAATCTCACTCAAACGGCAAAATAAACTAAGATCAACAGCATAACAAAATAACATGACAGTTGAGCGTTCAACTATATTTCAATACCTACAAGACTTGCAGTCATTATTACTCATCCATAACACATTAATTACATTATAGAAAACCGACGGACGGATGCATAACTCATTTATCTTAGTGACAGCAATACAAAAATGCACACATTCGCTTACCACACATTTACCCATCTTCCGAGATATTTAATAATTCAGGGTAACAGCACACACCAGGGTAGCAGCTCATCGACGCGATCACTTTTTCATGACCGCGGAATTGCAGCCCAGACTTCAAGTATGGCCAGGAGGAACTTTATCAAGGCGTATAATGACATGGTGGGTTCTGCAACAGAATGAGTGCCTAACAACTTACTGCAGGCTACGGCCATTATAATGCGAAAGTTAGAACGTATAATTTTCATTCTTGACTTCTATTGCACAAACGAATGGTAGTATACTGGGTACTTAGGTACTATACTAGCTGGCAAGGCTTGTATTTAGAATCCGAGTTATTCTTCTCGTGGCATTACTTTTGCGTATGAACGGACGAAAGTTGCAGTCCACATTGATGAAATTCACACAAGACCATCTTGTCTAAAAGCACCTGTCTTCCAAATTTCAGCGGACTTGGATCCTTCTATGGCATGAGTAGTTTAATCTATGATGGAGGTTGGTTCTTGAGGGTAAGCCATGAAGATGCTTCACAGATAAAGCGAAATGGCATGAGAAGGATTTTTATTATTCCCACCAACCCTCAAGAACCCACCCCCACCATATTTATATTTGAAATGGTCGAAAAACAGGACATTATAAGCAGCTTAGGCTGTTGCAAGGATTTCACGTTTACGCACCGATAGACGAAAGTTACAGTCCGATTTCGATGAAATTTAAATAGCTCCAACTGGGGCTCAACTCGGGTCTACCCCTCAAAATTTCAGCTCATTACGACCGTTCTCACGCAGGCATAGTTCTGCGTGTTGCAAGGAGTGGCGAACAGACGGACAGACAACCAATTTTGGTACTTGTGTACTATACGTCCGTCACCCGGGGTATTGTCAACTTCTTATCAACTATCGAAACATATTTTACTGTAGCTAACTACAATACTGCTAATGCTATTTTCATGCACCTAATTGGGTTCTGCCCAAATTATTGCAAAATAAATTAATAAATAAATTCCGATACCTTAATGGGCTCTGAAGCAAAATAATACATTATATATATATATATATATATATATATATATATATATATATATATATATGAAAGTTATTGATACAGTCATAAATTACCAAATCTTCAGTTTAAGGAAATGCAACTGTTCTTCCCGTGATCGTAGCTTATCTCATCATTACCAAAATATAATACCATAGGTGAAAAGTCTAGAAAGCTACCAACCTCCCTACGTAGCCAGGCCCTACGTACCATTCGCGATCATCAATATCATGTGAGCTGCGCTGCAAAATCTTACTGCTTTCAGGTAAGCGGTTCGGGACAAGTTAGCGGAGTGAATGTTCCGGAGCTGGCCAGCAATGGACCGTTTCCCAGAGAAGTAGATACCATGTCCAGACAGTCTGTCATGAACATGCCGACCAAAGACAAGTCTTATCCATCCCGCTACGTCGTCAACCAGCCGAAATCAATTTACAAACCTTCTCCTATAAGAAACGTTCAAAATGACGGCGGATGGGGCGGCATCAAACCAAAAGATAGAAACGTCTTCGTCGATATCGATGGGGAACCATTCGCTGAAGAGGTGAATAGCGAAGCGATTGAAGTGGTTGACACTTCTCACAAAATCCAAAGGCACATATCACTGGTGGATTTGGCGCGTCCGTACGTTCCTCGAGCGCCTAATAATAAAGCCAGGGAAATGCATGAGAATCGCCAAACGGAAAAAATGACGAATAATGAAGCGTACACGATAACAAGCGCTCTTCCCAAAGGGTTTAGCGATTCTGATAGGCCTTACGTTTTGCCTAAATTTACTCCGACTTTTAAAGAAATGATATCAACAAAGAGCAAAAAAGATACATTAGTTTCACTCACAGAGCCGACTCCACCATCTATGCAGAAGTGGGCCATCGAGTGGAATTCGGAACCTAAGCATTCAATATCTATCGCTGAACTGAAGGAAGACATAATTCGAGAGAAAAGTGAAAGAAATATACCAGGTAATGAAAAAACCAAAGATATTATTTTTGCTGAGGAAGGAACACCTTTTGATGACGAAGCGCCTCAAATAAAGCAACAACCAATCGTGCCCAAGTTGAAAGAAAAAACTCCGAATACAATGACACCAAGGGATAATGCGCACTATTACTCAAACCGCAGTGATTTTGAATCTGATTTCACGTTTTTTGAGCCGTCAAAGTATGAGCAGGATTCGAAACAACAAGAAGCCCAACGGCCGGTTTTGTTGAATAAAAAAACAGCTTTAGACTGGCTCCCAGAAAAATATGAAGGCATGAAGAGAATTTTCAAGGGAATACCAAAGGAGAAATATTCATTTAAACAAGCCATCCAGGAAAAAATGATGGATGGCATGCAGCAGCAGGAGCCGGTCAAAAAAGTTTCTCGTCTTTCGGGTACCTCAGACAGAGAAGTATCTTTTGATGAAGATAGGCGACAATTTCATCAGTGGTTTCGGAACCGATTGTCTCGCAGGGGTGAGAAGGATGAGAGTACAAACAGTAGAGAAAATCCGTTCTTCGGCATTGAGGAAAGTAGCGAAAATTCTTTTTACGCAACTGGTCGCGATCCGTATACGACCCCTATAACTTATAGTGAGGGCGATCCGACGAAGAGTCCACCGAAAGAAAATCCAAGTCTAAATTCAAAAAAGAGCACCGAACTTGATCGGCAAGCCCGGATTTCTTCAAACATGCCGGACTATGTACCTCCGAAAGAGGAAGTCAAGGAAACTGTTGATGAACAGCATCCTTCGGAGAAGAACTCGAGTTTCTGTTACTGGCTGAAGCAAAGAGGTCTCATTAATCTGACGAAGAACAAAACGAGTGAAAGGTCTAAACCACCGCGGACGGATGACGTCGTGATACCGGAACCCAAATTTCCATGGAGCACGTCTTACATGTGCAAGTACATTCCTGGGGGCTCCTCTATTAAGAAGGACAGAAATGACCCGAATAACATATCTAAACCTGCAAGAACTAATCCTTACCGTGAAGAGATTCCTTTGAGAAAAGCAGTAACGCAGACATTTCCCAAAAAGAGAACTCTTCGCAAGAAAGTTAAGTCGCATGGAGCTTTAAGAAAAAGTGAAACTAAAAAGTCAGATTCCCTAAGGGAAAAAAGTAAATACAAGAAAAACAGACAAAATGCCGATGAAAATAACGGGAGGAATAATATGCAATCGGGTCGTACTCCATATCACGGATGGATTGTGGATAACGAGTTGGACCATGTGAAAAATTTGAGGCTCATGGAAAACTTTCATGTAGCTCCGCAAATTATGAACAGGAAGAAACTCTTTCCGTCATTGCACGAGCACAGATCGACACCTCCAGTTAACTACTGGGAGTCAAAATTTGCCAAGCCCTTGACCCGAACGAAAGACGACGAGTTTTACTCCAAAGAAAAGGGCACAATGTTGAGTGGCACGACAGCGTTCGGTGATACACCGGGTATAAGTAAGAGCACGATTAACCCCGCCAAATTGCCGGATCTTTTCGTCGACCATAAGGATTTCATCGACATTTCTGAGGATCCGATCAGCTCGTTGAAATCCCTTTTGAACGACCCCAAAGATCCTGCAGGTTTCACTTCATCAAGCAGGGCAGTTGACGAAGACATCAAAATATCGCGTTGCGCGGTCAAACTGTCCAGAAAAATAGGCAAAAACCTCACCGGTGGTAACCCTACGGTGATAGCTAAACTAACCGGAGCTTCCAAGGCTCCAAAGAAGGATTCGCCCCTCCGTCTGCAGCTCGCTCGAAACACAGACTACAAAACTCAAGAAGGCTGCGGCTTATTCCTTGAAACCCAAGATTCGTCTGATAAACTGAAACAAGAATGTTCGATCCGGGGTTTAGAAGCCGAAAGAAATGAAATGGATGAGAATTGGCTAAAGATTATAAATCCAAAACAGTTTAATTTTGATTGTGACGCAGATCTCATACAGCACTTGAAAAAGGGCAGTTCCGAGTGTAAATCAAGTTTTGCAATCGATAAACAGACTTGAGGTCATCGTTTTCCCGTGTCTTGTCAATACATGTGCTTGTCTTCCTGTAATTATTGTTTTATATTTTTAGGGATGTTTCAGAGATGTGCATGTTTAGGAAATCGTCACCGCTAAGAAATTCCATAATCCCAGAAAAACCTGAATGCAAGTCAAAAAAGTCTGCCAAGTTGGGCTTCCTCACTTATTCTAACATGGACGTGTAGAATCAGTTGGTAAGAAAATTATGCGTCAAAATGATTGAATAGCAATAAATAGAGTAGTAATAAATTACCTAACATGCGTAATAGGATCAAAAATTTCAACATTTTTTCAGCGTTTCATGTTCGCGTATGCGTAGACAAAAGTTACATACGTAATGAAATGAATACAATGAAATTCATATGGAACTATCAAAGTAGGTACTATTCCTGTTTCCCCTGACCCTTCAAGTTTGAACCCATTTCAACGATTTTTAAGGTAGTTATGGGCGTTTCATGTATTTCACGTTTGGGCCTGTGCAGACGAAAGTTACGATATGATTTCAATTATTTTGATAAAGGACTGTCTGCGATCCAACCTGCGTATGCCCTCAGAATTTGAGCTCTCTACGACTATTTTTCGCGTAGTTAACAGCGTTACAAGGAAATAGTCAAAATTTCATGTTCCTGCATGCGCAGACGACAGTTACATACGGAACTATCAAAGTAATATTCCTGATCGACCCTCCAATTGAACCTATGTCAACAATATTTTTTAAGGTAGTTATGGGCGTTTCAAGCATTTCATGTTTGGGCCTGCGCAGACGAAAGTTACGGTACGATTTCAATTATTTGATAAAGGACTATCTGCGATCCAACCTGTATATACCAGCAGCCATCGCTCTAAATCAGGTTGTAGGTATAACTAACGAAATTAAAAAAACGTCTGCCAAGTTGGGTGGGCAGTATAGCTTCCTCACTTATTGTAAAATGGACGTGCAGAATTAGTTTGTAAAAAAATGATGCGTCAAAATGATTGAACAGCAATAAATAGAGTATTACAATTACCTAACATGCGTAATAGAATCAAAAATTTCAACATTTTTTCAACATTTATTTTTTTATTTTTTTATTTTGTTGAGTATGGGCAAGCCCAATTACACGGATATGTATACAGCGTGGAAAAACAAACGAGAAAATAATTATACAACACCACTGGAACAAGCAAATTTAAAATAAATGACAGTAAGTAAATCAATTTCACAATCTTGGTGAGGAGGCTATGATTGATCTCAATTTAAACTGGAACTATTAAAGTATTATTCCTGATAGACCCTCCAAGCTTGAACTCATCTCAACGACATTTAAGGTAGTTATGGGCGTTTCAAGTATTTCACGTTTGCGAATGCGCATAGAAAAGTTACAGCACTTTTTCAGAGTTTTGTATGGTACCATCTGTGACGTGACCCAACCCGCACCTACCCTCCAAATTTCGGCCCATTTTGACCATTAGTTTGGGTAGTTATGGGCGTAACAAGGAATTACCACAGACGGACAGACACGGAATCAAAAATGTAATCAATGTAATCAGAAATCGTTCTGGTACCGTTGGAATCGCTGCAAAATTTTTTTTGAACGAAATTATTTTTAAATGGAATCGGAGGCAAAAATTTGTAGGTTTTTGCCCGGGCAGCCGAAAAATCCCCGCCAAACAACGTTGAAAGAAATGTCAAGGTTTGGGGGGAAGGAACAGGTCTTTATACGCATATCCAACAAAGGAAGAATGAACAGGTTTCTATATGCACATGCAAGAGTGAGGTGAGAAGCCCGAGCGTGCTATTTTGGCGGGAAAAATGGATATCAATCCTTTTGGCGACTGAGGTTTTGTTTTGGCGGACAAGTGTTTGGAGTACCTAGCATGTAGGGAGATCATGGGTCTTGCGCAAATCTTTAACTTGCTCACATTGAAACGCCTGTCTATGGAAATTCTGGTATATTAATCCCTCCGAGACAAATCTAAAAAAAGTCAATCCTGTGAGCAGGGCCTTAGTCACGCATTTTCGTTTTCACTGTATCAAGTACCTACGTAAACACCTAAAAGTGAGCATTCCCACACCTTTACAGCTTCTGTGTAGAACTTGGCCCAGGTTAGTCAGTTTTTTATCACTATAGATAAGATTAGGTGCCGCTCTAATTGCCAAGGGAATAAGGTATTACAGTACGATGAGTGATTAGTAGTGGTATGTTCTGGTTCGCCACGGATGTGATCACCTTTGAAATGAATAGCCGAGTAGCTCTGTTGATTTGCTACACAATCGGTCAGAGTATTGGTAAGTTCTGTTCTGCACATTAAAAGAGCTTCGGATTGCAACTCTATCACGGTCCGTACGTAGCTCATACATCTCCCAACCTTCTGTAAGAAACGACGAATTTTGTGCTACCTACCTACCTATATTAGAGAAATGTACTATGTACCTACCTGATAGTAAGATATCAGTTGCGATGGCCCACCGAGTAGTTTAATGAACGCAATTGGTCGCTGGCAGGATAGAGATTTTTTCTTTGTTTATGTAGGTACCTATTTAATAATTTATTATTAATCTCAATAGATTAGATAACTTTAGATAACTTTACGAAAGAATGCGACGCGTTATTAATAAACCATTATTGTAAACCATTCTTTAAGATTAGTCGTTGGAAATACTAAACTAAGAAGAAATGGCCTCTGCCCCACAAGGTATTCGATCACTTCTCTGTGTGTTCCAGAGAACCTTTCCCTCGCACTTCGCACAGAAGATGTTTGGCATTTTTGAAGAACCACAGAACAATTTCGGTCACTCAGCTCGCTATTGGATAGTTTATAAAAATTACGTTGTGTGTTGAGAATGTACAAGTAAAATAGCATGAAAAACATAATATAATTTGTTCAAGTTTAAGCCTGCCAGATTTTTGGGGGGAAAATAGGGGACACCGACTCACCCCCCTTACCTCAACCAGTTTCATCTTGTGATGAATACATAAATAGACCAAATTACGAGTTGCTAGTTGCTAAACATTAAAACTAATCAATAGGTTGGTTATTAATGGTATTAAAACAAAGAAATATAACATGTATATGTATATCTAAGATGAAACGAAGGTAGGTAGCCATTAATAGGTAAATTTTAACAGGATTGAATAAATAAAATACATGTTCACATATATTCAAGACCTGTGTAACAGTGACTGAGTGACTAGGAAACAAAAAAGAACGTCAAGAAATTAGGAACAAAGCTTACCGACATATAAAAAACACTATTTTGCTGTCATGTTGTTTCTGAAAGATGTCATAATGCGTGAGAATGCATATTTATAGATTTATAGAGTCAATAATCTCTAATGATGATAAGCAGTAGGTTATTGAAAAATACGAAAGCCATGATTCTGATCAATGTATAGACAGATTTAATGAATGTAACAACACTCAACAACAAGGATCGTATAGAGACACAGCATCTTTCACAAAAAAACGCTGCCCCCCCCCCCCCCCCACGCTGCGGGCTCTGTTTAGATAACCCGTCTATATAATATGTACTATTCTATACATATTATGTAGATCGCAGACTCTCCCGTTAGTATACCTAACCCCGTAATCGTTACTAGGTACCTATCTAAATCACGAGTTAAATGTTGCTAAAATAATTCAGTCGATGACAAACAGTAACTAAAACGGCAAAAAAACCCGCAAATAATGAAGTTCTGAAGGAAAATTGTTGATGGGGAGTGAAATAGATGCCCCTTCAGCGTAGATCACTGTTTTCTGTGGTCAGTACCTACCTTCGTGGTCAAGTATAATGAACCGTTGTGTAATAACTTGCCCATCAATAATACTTCAACGGTTTTTCAAGTTGCAAAAGTACCGATCGACAAAATCCAGCACCTTCTTGGTTGATGAGCCGTTGTGTAATAATTTACCGTTGTGAAATAATTTACCGCTGTGTAATCATTTACCGTTGTGTAATAATTCGCCGTTGTGTAATAATTTACCATTGTGTAATAATTTACCCATCAATAATACTTCAACGTTTGTTCAAGTTTCACAAGTACCTACCAACAAAATCCAATAGTCCGTCACTTATCAAATGAAATAATATCGCAGAACAACCAACTCGACTTCATACAGCCATCCTTGATTATAATCAGGTGCTCCCTAGTGATGATATCCCGGCCGGATTCATACCGTTTGATTCACGATCGTGTTGACGAAGCTTTTTGGTGCATACGAGCGGCTGGGCGTACAATGCTCCGGGAGGTCTCAAAAAATTGTTTAGCTCAAGACAAATTTAATAACGTAAAAAAACCCATACCCTTCAATCGAAAGTTTTCGAGCTACGGCGTTCTGAAAATTTCAACCCCTATTTTGAACCCCTTAGAGATGACTGACAGTATCGTCGAGCTTCGAGGACCAACTAGACCCCGAACGGAACCTATAACCCGAATTTCATCAATTTTGTTTCTTGGTAACTAAGAAAAGTGGTCAGTACGGCGTACGGCGGACAGACAGAAATTTTTTCATTGCAGTTTTGGATTCTACATTACCTTGAAACGTAAAGCATCAAATTTTGAGGGGGGTTAGAATTTTTTTTTCGTGCTAGATTCCGATGGTTCATTATTGAAAATAATAAACCAAAATGAACGGGAGCTGGTTATTAGTATTTGTTAATGCAGCGTATATTTTCAGTAAGTTTTTTTCTCTCAACAAATTGTCATACATCTCTGGGCAGTTCCACTTACAATAATTGTAAATTATTGTAAATTATTACAGGTGGAACCCACTGTAAAATTAAGGCATTGCGAACAGTGCTTCCTATGGTGCATTGCTCTACATCGCTCTTTTCGGGAGTCCAGTAGATCGGATCCGATAGGTCGGTTAGATTAACAGAATAATCATAGAATTTTATTTTGGTAGGTACCTAGTTCTCCTTATCAAAATACGGGACATTTGCATGTCCCGACAGGGTTTGCGGGGACAACGGCGGGACAGTTTTGAAATACGAAGCCAACAAGGTTCAAAAGCTTGCGCCCCGAAATTGCTCAAGTTCCCAAGGTTATGGACGCATCTAAAATCCTCAAGTTCCTACAATTTTTAATGGTGAGGGTGTTCTATTTTTTGTTTCTTTCTTTTTTTCAACGGAAATGATGAAATTCCAAGAGAGGCAATTTAGATTAGCAGGAGTTTCGACTCTCCCTTATTTTCTATGCCGCCTGTAATAGGCAACATTCCTACCTACCAACCACCTCCAGCTTTATTTTTTCCGGTACCTGACTATGCGTTTGCAGGTACCTACTAATTATTGTACATAAATACAAACACAGATCAAACGAATAATATGTCGTATTTTGCTTTGTAGCAGCGGTGACGAATTCTACAGAAATCAAAGATGCAAATGTTTCTAATGCTCATCATTTGCCCAAACCTTCTGCGAAGATAGTCGGCGGACTTGTTGTGAAAATTACGCAGGCCCCGTACCAGGTATTAACGTATAATGTTAACCTATAAATGTAGTTTTTACCTACTGAAGAGTGGGTAGGAACTATAAGTATACTGTAATAAGTTGAACTTCGTACAGATTAAATACGTTGGTAGGTATGTGGGTAGTATGAATACTTTGCAAACTGTCAAATAATTCTGAATAAATATCATGAAATTACTGAAGGAATTAGAAGGTTTCCTTGAAAAACCCCTACGTCGCAATTTACTGAGATCAAGAGAGGATCACGAACACTTAAGTAAGAATGTCATCCTCGCACTCACAGAGAACTGAAACAATAATTTTACCTCCTTTTGCAGGCTTGTAGATAAGAACATTGACTCACTACACTTATAATGTAGGTCCTCATTGAGGTGTTTTGAAAGATAGGGAAACCCTTGATAATGGTGGGCATATTCTCTCAGTCAAGACGTATTATCGACATCAGTTAGTTACCTGAGCTCGATTAAACGTGTTGTCATCTCTTGGAAGGCGCTGTGAGAATCCGTTAAGTAAATGGCGGAACCCTTTGAGCACTTCCTCGAGCCTCTTGGGGGTTTTCTATTCCTAATTCCCTTCCGAGAACGGGACGTGTTCAGTTTGCAGGATCAATCAAGTCAACTCACGAGGTGAGTAGGGAAAAAAACTGCAGCTATATTACGTAAGGCCTAGGATAGGTACTGAGAATCAGCTACCTACCTATCTCTGTCCCAAGAATTCAATGATTCAGCCCATGCGACAAAGGCTCCCAATATGTGGAAAATATTACACCAATATACCTCTGTAAGGGCGTTGATGGGCCCATATTTGACAGATACTTATGGTTCAATGCTCAGACGACATCACTAATACAAGACAAATTTTGGCCGCTATAAAACCTCGAAATTTAGGCACTTTTTTTTCCAGTTATTGGCTTATAACATCTGGGTACATCTCTTCATATTTTTGGAGAGCATTAAAATCTGCGTTGAATTTGGTTTAGCGGTTTGGTCTGAACCGGCAGTCAAACTTGGGCAGTTCTTTTCCATTTTGACTGAAAGTTTCACTCGCCTGTAACTAAAACCGTTTATCCCAAATGGAAACTGTTATATAACTTAAGTTGTACAGCATCAAATTCTGCGTTCACAGCACTCCTATTTTAAAATTTAAATTGAAGTTTTAAATTACAATGTAAATTAAATTAAAATTAAAATTTTAATAAAAATTTGTGGTGCTCTGAGCGCAGAGTTCTACGCAGTTTGATTCAATAAGTTATCTGCCATTTTTCATATGAAATAACCGTTTTTAAATTTGCCTTTTTTGGCAGCCGATTCCGACCAATTGTTGAACCAAATTTAATGTTTAAGGAGGTCATTCGACGCAGCATTTAATGTTTTTTAATTCTGGTTTGAGTAAGATTTTCTGTAAGATGCACCTTTTAGATATTATAAGCCAAAATCTAAGGAAGTCCTAAAATTTCGAGTTTTTTTAACATGTTTGTAGTACCCATACAAGTTTAAAAAAATAAAAGCTTCTAAGGTAAAAGCACCAGTAGTCGACCCGTTAAATCGGATTTTGCTGTTATTTGTCTCCTACGTCGATACGAGTAGTCGACACTCGAAAAAAAGCATACATTAGAAGTCGACATGTGGTTTGCACCAGTATCGACACCTTGTTAAAATCAAAGTTTTTATTTCGAATAAAGTTTAAGTAATTGGGTATAAAAATGCTCTGAATCAGCCTTGAATGCTTTGAATGTCATCACTGTTACCTATTTTTATTATTTTTTAAAATCACATTCAAGTTGAATCAGTGGAACATAAGAAGAAATAAATTATTGACTATTCTAGTGTTCAAAATAGTTGGAAAAGAAATACTGTAAGAAAAAATACGTTGATATTGTACGAATAAGTTCTTATGTGTAAATTATAGCAAAAGGTACGAGAACAGTGGGGTGTCGCCTACTGAGTCAGTACATTTCAACAGGTGTTCCAGTAGTCGGCGCTCCCCGTCGACTACTGAGAAATGTGATGAATAACTTTTGTACAAGAAGTCGACACCCGGAAACTACACTAATTTCACGAATTAAAAGTAAGCAAACAGCTTAGATAACAAACTAATCGATAACAAGATGAAAACAAAAGGATCATAAATATCTCTAAATAGATTAGGAAAAAAAGCTGTTTTACCTTGAGGGAAATTACATGTTTTCCTCTAGTTTAACTGTTACTATCTTCCATAATTTTGCTTCAGGAAGGTACCAATTCAAAATGACCCTAATTTAGTGGAGAGAGCGTTTATGGCTCAAATTCTTATTTTTTTCACTTTTTGTTGGGTATGTCGACCAAGTACCAGTTAAGTACTTTACACCACCTTTTGCAACATACATTACTTCTACTGACCGGCCTATAACACGGGGTATAGAAACGTATACCTATATAAATATTTATTCACCAACGTTATCTATACAATAGTAATTCTTACTTTTCAGGTGTCGATAAGAAATGGAAACGGTCAACACTTCTGTGGGGGAACCATTATTACAAGCCGCAGTGTTCTAACTGCAGCTCACTGCGTCGTTGGGTAAGAGCAGATTCTGATAAAATCCTGAACTCACCTAGCTGAATAACTTCACTTTTACCTTTCCTAATTATTTTGGAACCAATCATGTAGATCACAATCAACACAGGATACATCGATGGAAAGCCGCCATTTTTTCCTGTTCAGCGGTTGGTTCTAGATTTCAGCCTTTATGTTGGTAATAAAATACGTACGTTAGGTACCAAGTTGTAATTTCATCGAATTATGCTACAGGACTAGTCGACGGCTTTACGTTGTTGCTGGTGTGGATGAAGTAGATGTTGGTGACCTGACTCCAGTTACGGTCGCGGTCGTACATCGACATTTCAACAATGTGACTATGGAAAACGATTTAGCAATGTTACGCGTAAGCCGTATTCTTAAAAATGTTTATTTCCTTACATATTATGTACCTAGCTAAACTCACGAGCCATTCATATAATTTGATCTAATTACTATAAAACACTCTATAACTCATAAACACGCCCGCAAATTAGTTGAATCCACTAAGCTGATTCTATACTAACAGGTTTTGATGACATTTTTAGGGTTTAGGCGAGTCAATCTCAACATAAAATTGCATTAAAATTAAACAGACACATCACCCTCTACTTATCCATGCTACAAGCTTAACTCCATCTGTTCAAGCCGGATGATGAAGTTGCCTGAGGTTGTTTGAGTTGGCTTGGCTCATTGTAAAAGAACCTAATAATAATGTATAAATAAATTATGTAGTAAGTATAGTAATAATTATAGGTTTTCCGAACCGAATTCAGAATTTTCAGAATTATAGGCCTACCGCTAAAATGTTGCCGAGCTACAACGCCCTCTACCTGGGAAAAATCGGAAACTGGGATTGAGAAAACTGTCATTCCAACTCCTTGATGGAATCCCCTGGGAAATCCATGTTGCCACGTTGGCTGCCCTGCCAATTCTCAAGGTGAGAAAGAGGGAAGAAAGAAGGTGTCAGTGTCCATTTGACAGGAGGAAAAACGGGAAAAGAGGGAAACTTCAGCTAATAATGACTGATAGGTAGCTCGGAACGCTCCAGAACAATTGCATCCTAGGCCGGCAACATTCTAGTGGTACCTAGGCCTTTTTCCAACCCAATTTCACAATTTTTATTTCGAATTCAGAATTTTCCGTTTCAATTTCAGAATTTTCCATTTCAAATTCAGAATTTCTTCAATATACATTTTATGGAGTCTGAACGGACCCGGCATTGGAAAAAGTCCTCTTAAGCTAACATTCCCTTCTCAGGAGGACGGGGATGGTAAAATTTTGTCTCCCTGTCAGCAGAGGATTGTGGTGCAGTTCATAGGGATGGATAGCGTCATTCAACACAGCACTTGTATACCTGCTACATAGGTAGTTCACTGTCATCAAGAGCAGTACTAACAGTAGTGAACCTGAATTCACCTCAACAGGTTTGCAAAGGAAACCCCCAGCTCCATTCTTATCCAGCGGTAAGAAAGTTGATACAAAACTTCGTAACATAAATATTGACAAAATTCTGAATTTGAAATAGAAAATTCTGAATTTGAAATAAAAAATTCTAAAATTGGTTTGGAAAGTTCAGAAATTGGTTTGGAAAATTCTGATATTAGTTTGGAAATATATTTTGGCTTGGAAAACCTATAACATAGTTTATGTATGGGCAACATCCTATGGTTTCTTTCCGGCGTATTTCCGTTGATTCCACTATTAATTTATTTTTGTAATTTACGTATGCAGGTTGGAAATGACTTGAAACTTGACGGCGTTACTAGGAAAGCTCTTCCACTTGCAACTGAAGTTCCACCTGATGACACGCTTTGTCAAATCAGTGGCTGGGGCGCGACGTACTATGTACGTAAGTAGCTTACCTCTCGTGTTAATCCAACCCCTTCAATGTTCCGTTGCGTAAATTGTAGGCATCTCAAACTCTTTCTCGCACTAGGATCCTGGGATAGCACCGGCATCTAAGGATTTGCGAATGACGGATTTACCCATTTTCAACGTTGATCACTGCCGAATGCTACTCGATGTATCTTATGGTCAGATTTGTGCTGGGTACCAAGATGGCGGCCATGATTCTTGCCAGGTATGTACGAGTATTTAAGTATGTAGGTACGATAAGGAATAGCCAAAAGGGGGGCGTTTGGCCTCTATGGGACTGTATATGCAACCAATTTCAGACCAAACTGCTAAGCAGTTGACAAATTCTGCTAAGATCTGATGATGTTAACATTTATTTTGGTGTTTGTAAGGGAGATTCCGGAGGGCCGCTTCAGTGCAATGGTAAACTAACCGGGATAGTGTCATGGGGCATCGGCTGCGGGTTGCCAAGACTGCCAGGGGTGTACACTAGCGTTCCCTTCTACAACGAATGGATTCAACTGCACATCAATTCTAGCCGCTCGCTGGCTGATAGGAATTGCCTGATCACATTCTTATTGATCTCTTCATCGTGGATTGTACAATGTTTTATGGTATAATAAAATATATATATCTATATACCTATATATAACTGGATGTCATGACAACGTGAACCGCACAACTGCACCAGGCCCGCTAAACCTCTATTTCAGATTTAGTCACAGGTACGTCAGACTTATACCTACCGCAGGTGCATAGTTAGGAAGTTAGTTAGGTGCTTTCACCTTATTCCAGGGAAGATATGATATGAGGAGATATGAGGGGAGCTCTACTGAATGTTTTTGAGTGAAATAGAGCCTAGGGAAACAGTAATAATTAGCAACTAGTTGATTGTTTCCGAACCATCCTACCCTTACAAGTAAAAATGCTGGAATTATTTATTATTTTTTTAATTTTTATTTCCATCAGTTTAGATTCCCGCCTGCGTAGTCCTAATACTATGAATTGTGATCCTGATTTAGTAGTGTGGTATATTGCGGTGGATACCTACCCACACACGCACGCACACACAGACACCAAACTAATGCCACCATCAGAGTCGAAGTATGATAAGCTCTCTAACGTTCGGCAATTAAGGTTACATAAAAATATGGATTTTTCCGTCACCATAATCTCCTGTAACGCACCATTACAGCCCCACCCAACCATTTTTGAAATTCTGATGGTCGCTGAACCTAAGTAGGATCCTCAATACATTCGGGAATTTTCACCTAATTTGGATGATTTGTTTGAAACAAACGGCGTACGGCGGACGGACAGAAGTTTTATCCTTATTCCAGTTTCGGACTCTACTTAGGTACACTGAAACTCAAACCATCCAATTTTGAGTGGGGGTTAAAATTTTGGTTGATTATTTTCAATAATGAACCCTTGAAATCGAGCATGAAAAGAAAAAAAAGGAAAAGGGAAAGAGAAAGTGGCATTGTATTTATAAATTGTTCAATGATATTATTTCAAGGAAGTGATGGTTATTTTTCGACTTTGATGATAGGTACTTTCGTAACCTGAAAAAATTTGGTTCGGTGTCTATCGGGTCTGTGTGGTCCTGTGTGGTCCAGAGCGATGGAGGGGTATCTGTACAGGAAATAAACCGTTCTCAATAATTTCCATAGGCTTTTATCCATTTGTTGTTAGGTAGGTACAAGTTTGTTGTTGACGGCCAAATAAATGATCCAAATTAGGAGACAATTCGGGAATATGTCCTATATTTAGGTTCAGCGACCACCAGAATGTCAAAAATAACCAGATGGATTGGGGGGGGGGGGGGGGGGTCGTGAGGCCGAAATGGGGCGTCACAGGAGATATGAGAACTGGAGAAAAATATTTATGTAAGTAAATGTAATTGCCCAAGACGGCTCCGGCACTCGATTTTTGGCTTTCCTTTCCTTTTCGTATTGACCATAAAACATTATTATAGTAAATAATAAACCATTGTGAAATCTAACTTACCGCGTTTTTATGCCATTTTCGGATTCTACGTATCTTGAAACGCAAACCACCATTTGGAGGGAGGGGGGGGAGGTAAATTTTTTTTTCATGCTCGATTCCATAGGTTGATTATTGAAAAATGATAAGCCAAAACATAATTAGTTTGGCAAGCAAAAATCAAATAGCAACAAATTCCTTTTGATTTACAATTCTGTGAATAATACTTATGTATTCGCACAGCAAAACATTTTTATAACATCCCCTCAAAATCTTTTCTTTTACGTTCCAAGGTGCGTAGATTCAGAAAATGCGATGTCCGTCCGCCGTCCGCCGTCCGCCGTACGCCGTCCGCTGTATCATGCATGCCGGCTTCATTTCCGGTCTAAAAAATTCTTTCTCTCGCACACATGCTCCATTTGGGCCCTAGTTGTGTCCCGAAACTTTGCAGCCCGATCGGAATATACCCAGGGGTGTTCTGAGTGAAAATGGGTATAAAATAGGTATTTTTTGTGTTATAGTAAAATGAGATTGTGAGGTATCGTTTTCCATGGTTTTTGTAACGAGAAGACCGAATATGAAGTCGATTCTGACGAAAGACTGCGGAAAATGGAGGTTCTAACGAAGTTTCTGCCTTAAATTTACGTTAAATTTTGGTCTAAAATCTTCGTTCTTCCGCACACAGTTTGGGTCCCCATTTGGGAATACATTCGGGTCCTAGCTGTGCTACGAAGCTCGGCAGCCCGATCGGAATACATCCTGGGGTGTTATGGGTGAAAAATGGGGGCTTTCGAGGGATTTTTGAGGTTTTAGTGAACATGAGCTTGTGAGGTATCGTTTTACATGTTTTTTAGGGCGAGAAGACCGAATATCAAGTTGATTTTGACCGAAGAGTGAAGAATTAAGGTTGTAACGAAGGTTAAACTTCCGAAATTCATTTTTTATGAGTCAAAAACCTGGGAAATTGTCCCAAATCACCAGAAATTTGTATAATAACACTAGAAGTAGTATCAACAGGTGAATCAATACAATTAAATGGTACTATCAGTGATAAGCTGTTTAAAAAAAAGCCGAGCCTAATTCGTGTTTTTGGGGGCCAAAATTGGTGGAAACCGTCAAAAATAACTACTTATTTCAATTGTTGCATATGAAAGAAAAAGTAAATGAACAGTAAACATTTCTGTAGGTGTGTCCAATAGAATAATAAACCCATATGACAAGGACTTTGCAGCGCTTTTGGATTTTTGTGCTTCCTTTTTGGTGATCTCGATCACCACCTATAGTCGAAGTCGTGATCATATTATAGGTGCTTCAAGCATTATAGAGTCTGCTGGCTTTCCCGCCTTCGAATTTAAGTACAAATAGGTAACTTAAAACTTGTGCTGCCTACTTATCAGCTATCGATACGAGCGTGGCTTCGAGTCGAGAGCGGTGCCCATTTTCTACCATTACGCTGTACATCTGCATAAAGTGTGTGACATTAACGCCCAGCTGAAAATATTCAGAAAACTCTTGAAGTCCTATCTTCTGACAAAATATTTATACTTAATCAGCGCTCCCTTAATCAGCCATCAGCCGGCTCACGGCCATAACACTCGTTTCCAAGTAGCAGGCAATACTGTAATTCCCCGAAACCGCATCGTTTCAACACCAAAGAGCCCTCATTATATTCTTCATCTGCTGAGTGCTGTACAACAAATTGATCGGGGAACTCAAGTCGCCATTTACTTGTTCAAAGGCCAAATATAAGACTAGGTATGGTAATTTCCTATTTGATTTCGCTGAATCTTGTGCAACCTAATTTGATTTTGAAAAGCATTTATGTTTGTTGTTTTAGTTATTTCATTTGTATTTTTTTTCGCCTACCTTTCGGTAGAGTTTCAACCATAGAAGGGTTTTCTGGTAAGCTGTTTTTGCTTATATCGACAGAGATTGTCGATAAAATCGACAGTCGAATTGTCTTTGTTGTTGTCTCATTTGTTTTCTTATTTTATTTTTTAAATTTATAATTTATCTACATGGGGTCCTTATTAGTGACTCTTGGCCCGTCGCCACGGCCTTAAGCCTTTAGACGGGCAATATTTGTTCTGCAAATTATTTTGCTCATTTTGTACTCCATGTATTGTGAATAATAAAAAGTATTGTATTGTATTGTACTTCATGAGCGAGATTTTGATTCAGTGCTACATGCATTGACCGACATGCATTGCTATTTCATAATTCAAAGGTTGTTTATTGTTATAGTATCCGATAGGTACCATATTCTATTGAAGGCTGGCTTTCTAAAACGCAAGCCTAAACCGCGTCCTATACCGCTACGGCTAAGACCTTTGAGGTTTTGAATGGATTCTGTTTAGTTCACCTCTACGGCCGAACCAGAAGGCTTGGCACCAGGGGATTGTCGGCACGGTTACAGTCAGTCATAACTGAGGTCCCTCTCGGTCTTTTGTTTGACCATGCATTAGCAAGCCGATGGCCCCCATGTTTGCACTTCTGCCTTTACCTGCCCTGAAAGGCAAACAAACGCTCTTACGTTACTCGTTCCTGGTAGGTGTCCTTCCCTGCAGTGTCGTTGGTTTGGAATACAAACGTGGCCGTATGTGTGTTCATAGCAGGTTAATAGATGATTTTCTCGCTTATAATAATATGCGACCCCTTCCACGATAAATGAGACCTGAGAAGAACAAGAAAACTGAGATCCAACGAAGGCATTCATAGGATAGCTAGATGGTACCTCAGGTACGTATACTCGCACGAACTAAAACACTTTGCAGGTCGTAGGAACCTACCATTCTTAACCAAACCTAAGGAATAAGTAACAGAATATGAATGAACCCCAAGCCAGAATGTTACGAATGAATTCCGGAGGATTTTGCCGCAAATGAAACACTCAACTTGAATACCTACAAGTTGGTAACATTGAAACTACTAATATCAATACAGTCACGGCTCAATAAGTCGAACATATCGATATCTTGAACTGTTTTTCACATCCCGATTTCCGCCAATAAGCTCAAACCTCAATGTCAAGAACTCGAATAAACTAACGATATTTCAAACAAAAATGAAAGACCAACGAGGGGTGGGTGGAGAGTGGGCGTGGCAATAAATTGAAAAAAAAACTCGTTTACATTGCTTTCAGGGGTTTGTTTTTCCTGTGCCTGGCAAACAAGACATTGGAATTCAAAAATAAGCAATTTTATGGGGAATGCAAAGACCGCCTTACACTGGTAACATGACAGGTTTGGGAAAACGCATACCTTTTCTTATTAGGAAATCCAAAAAACGATGCTGCTTCAAAAACGTTAGATCTTTCCCTATAGAGTACACTTCGAATACCAAAGCTTGGATGACAAGTAGGTACTTAGCATTTTTGGATTATTATTTTCAATAATGAACCTTTGGAATCGAGCATGAAGAAAAAAGTTTAACCCCCCACCCTCAAAATTTGATGGTTTCCGTTACCGTTTACGTAGAATCCGAAAATGGAATAAAAGGCTGCAAATTATTACACAACGGTTTATTATTTACCTGTATCTAGATGCCCCTTCAGCGTAGCTCACTGTTTTCTGTGGTGGTACTATCACTTGCTCTCCCCCCTCCCCCCCCCCAGAAACCCCTAAATCGAGTACTGGTGCCGGCCGGGGAATTGCAGTATCATTAATGCGGTGGATTAAAGAATTCTATCATTAGGTAATTATTTGTTGTTATTCATGAAGCGTAATGGTTTTGTTCAGTTACGAAAGTACGTATATGTATCAATAAAATGAAAATAACCGTCGTTGTTCCTATGAAAAATAATATCACGGAACAACCATCTCGATTTCATTCAGCCATCGTGATTATAATCAGGTGCTCCCTAGCAATGATACCTGGGCTGGATGTATACCATTTCATTCACGATCTTCTTGGAAACAAATTCGGTCCACACCACGAAGCCATTCCAGAATTTGAAGACAGTATCACTGTATAACAAACTGTAAAATATTTGTATATAAAATTTATGGCGCCAATGACCTTTTATTGTTGAATGCGCTTAGATAAAGTAAGGAAAAATTCACACGATCATGTTGACGAAGCTGTTTTGCGAAGCTTGAATCCCCCGCATATTTTATGAAATTTAATTGCCAGGCTGGCTCCAGTACACCATTTAGGGCTTTCTTGGGGGAAGCACGAGGTATTGACCACAGAAAACAGCGACCTACGCAGAAGGTGGCCAATGTGCAGGTAAATAATAAATGTTGTGTAATAATTTGCAGCGTTTTTAGACAGTGGTTACTCCAGTGGGAAGCTCAGTTGAGAAAAATAATAAATAAGCTCATTTTTTCGTGAACAATTGCGCTGCACACATTCATTACATCACAATCATCTTCCATACTTTCCCTTTTCTAGTATACCTACCGATATCTCTGTTAGAGTTGTCGAGTTGCGACTGTACTTACTCTTCTTCAAGTTAGGATAGTTCTTGATAAGATGGACCAAGCAGGTGGAGTTTATAAATGAAATACAGCTATACAAAGAAATTGTAAATCCTTTTCAACGCCTGAAATAGAAATCGGCGTTTTAGTACCCACGTAAACTTGATGTATATTCACCTTCTGCAGGTCGCTCTTCCCTATTCCTGAAGCACATCTACAACCTGTCTGCCATCCCAACCTGGTTCAAGTATTTACAGTTCAAACCCTGAATTCAAGGAGTCCATGACCTACAATATACCTACAATTCAGGAACATTTCATAAGTAGGAAACTCACCGTTATTCAAACGGGAAGTTGCTCGAACATGCAAAGGATAAATTCAGAAGACTTATTCCAAAATGAAAGAATAAGTATTTATTTTGTAAACTTTAATCAACTTTTCAAGTATTATAAAACTAATCAAATGTCCATGGGTGCACTAATATTTCAAATACCACATTACAGTTATTATTTACAAACAAAACAAAAATCTTAACTTACACAAATCTCATTGCAAAATCAGCAGAATTACCTATTACGTTTCATATACATGATGATAAAGTCGTTGCTATAAAAACAGATCCCGTTAAAAAAAAATATTTTTATGTACAAAACTTATTTTACGTTCATATTCTAAACTGGACAACCGCCAACTACTGTTACAATGTCTGAGCCGTAAATAAAAGCTTTAATTTGACACTTCAAATTCTTAAATAGGTAGGTACTACACAAGATCTAAACTAGCAGACTCAAAACGCTGTCATTGTATGAGCGGAATGGTCCCGTTTTTCATAAATTCCAAGTGCAGAGGGAAAAGAAATCGATGAAAATAATTAATGTAGAAACTGTATACTGCCTTAGACGACTTACAGTACAATAAATATGTTTATATTTAATACATAAATATAATACATTCGATTATTTATTGATTATGAGATACTAGAAACACAAATTTAAACTTTAATCACTAGCTGCTGTGGACTCTATGTACTTATTTACATAGTCCTCTTCCCAAGTCAATATTTAAATGGCTGTTGAGCCTTGGTTTTTCGAGATCACCTCATAAGAATTACTGAGACACCCAAACAATAAACAAAATGGCTACTCACAAATACACAAAACAGATAAAATTTACTACTTCATAACAATAAAAATTATCATTTTTCAATTATAGTATGCTTCAGAAAAAAACATTATAAAGCCAAGTTTCAGATATTGCACAATTAGCTATACTGGGCAGGCCCAAACAATAAGTATGGTACTCGCATATTATAAATACGAAGTGAATCTTTTATAGCCTCTTAAATTTCAATAATAATAATTGCTTCTTTACCTAAAGTATAAGGACGGGTAGTGACACAGATTCGTACATGAACTATACATTCTACTGGTGTTAAGAACGTGGGCTTGGTCCGAAGATTGGTGAAATCACAAAAATCTATATTTTTGATAGAATAGAAGATGATTCTAAATTCAGTAAAATATGTCGGTACTGAACATAGAGTTGATGAATTTAGGGTCGAATTTATCAGAGTAAAGTGACTCGACAAGACAGATCAGGTGTCGATGTTTTATTTTTATTTATTTTATTTTCAAACAATCACAACGTGCACTTTGGAATATAAAAATAATTATAAAATTTTGTCACTTTAAACCTTTCATATTCATTTTTCGTAGTAAGTATCCAAAGAAAACGATGAAGCAAAACATCAAGAATCCGCACAAAATGAGAATCGAATTGTAGACTTTATTTATTAGCATGAAACATGCTTTAGCCTTGGACTAACTAGCCAAAAAAGTTACGCGGAATGGGTGACGCGGATGGGTGACGAAATTTTTTTTATTTTATTTTTATGTTTCAGCTTATCTTTTTAATTGACCGATGTGCCTTTCAAGGCCCTTTGGGCTCTCCATATATCCATATTTCCGCCTTGAGAGTAAGGATATCACCAACTTTACGGTTTCGCACCCTTCAGAAGGTTGGCACTATTGGATAACGCCAAAATCTTTTATAACTATAAGAAACGATTTAAAAAAAAAAGTGTGCGGGGTTCACCAACCGTGACCAGCCGATATGTCAGGTGAAGTTTTTCGTTGACTTCTCCTAGAAATATATCCATTACTGACCCCTTGCTTTTTTTTTCAAGTTCACTAGATGTTACTTTGAGGGATACATCAATTTTCCCGACAAAAGCCGAACATAGATGAATAAAAAATGTAGAAGAATGCTGGGTGATTTTCGTCACAATTTTTTTGTAAAAAAGAAAAAAAAGAAAAATGCAGACCTCTTGGAAAAATAGTAGTTTGAAGCCCATTTTCACAAATTTTGGAATTTGTAACCCACGAAAATTGCCCACTGCGCTTTCAAAGGCACAATGGTCAAGCACAGGAAATCAAATTTACCATAACTAACTCTTATTTTTGACGAAGTTCGAGTATAATTCCGAGTACGAATTCCAAAAATGTAGTTTCTTCTCTGATGTTAAAGAGAAATCGGACATATAGATGAATAAGATTGTTTAGAAGAATAGTGCTTTCAAAGGCACAGTGGTCAAGTAGGTACCTACATACAGGAAACCAAATTTACCATACACCAAGTTTGAGCATATTGTAATTTTTTGTATTTTGTTTATATTGTTGTACTTTTATTGGCATTTTGTAATTTTGAGCAGTATTTTTTTAGTTAGAAAACCACGTCTTTGGCTCTTATTTTCAAGAGAAAGCTATTCAGATCTGGAGGAGAGAGATTGCTTTCGACTCCAAGGGTTATCACTGTGCCTCCTACGGCACACAACCCATAATCCTAATAAATTCAAATTTCGGGATACCAAAGTCACTTTTATTCTAAATAGATCTTCTGAATGAGAAATACAAAAGGAAAAAACCAAAATTGTTCAGATATTTCTATTCGTGGTCTATCAAGGGTTGACTTTTTTCTCATAGAAGTTTCTGTTGCAAAGCAGATTAGTTCAATTGTACCTACAGTTTTGACAGTGTTGAGTTTCGTAAAATTTCGTAAATTTCGTGTTCTTCACCTACACAATTAGGTAAACTTTTTATCCTATGTGCTCGTATAACTGAAATACCTGTAGTACTTCGGGTAGTCATTGATAGTAGCCACAAAGACCACAGCTATTGACAAGAATTAGCTTCTGCAGAGTGATTGATCAATTTCAATATGAAAGATCAACAGGTGCACATAACTGAAGACGTTCGCTAGCGACGCATGATATCTTCAATGCTGAATCCCTTCTTAGGAGGCGGCGACGGCTGAGGGAGCGACGCCTGCGGCGGCGGAGTCGGCGGCGGCTGCTCGGCCGACGCCTGTTCTTCCCTTTTGTGCCAACGCGCGGAGGCGTCGGGAGGCGGCTCTTCCCTCTTCAGCCACCGGCCCGGAACGTCGGGAGGCTCCGGGCGACGGAAGACGACGCAGGACGACGACGACGTCGACGTGCCGGGCGCGTGGAGGTCCTTCCTCACCGACACTGTGGGCCTCATCGTGTAGTTTTCCGTCGGATGGTGACATCTGTGGACACAAACGGGTTTCTAAAATCAGAATAAACTTATTCCACACGTGAGCTATAGTGCACCAGCGGCGTTTTCCAATACTGGAAAAAAAACTTCAAACAGGTTACCTAATATTAATAAGAACTCTTGAAAAAAGTCAGTCCGAAAAAATGTTTTTCCATTTTTTTTCTTCAAAATTTCATATTATATTATCCACTCAATTTTGAACAGTTGGTACATAATACTTGATGGTTAGGAGTACGGAAGCCTAAGGAAGTGGAGTTCAACGATGGACCACCCCCCACTTTCAGACGTTCACTGAGTTCACAGGCGGAAAAATGCGGGTATTTATACTTGAAAATGTCAACAGACCAGAAAAATTTACGATTCGAAATCAATAAACAATAAAAACCCTTGGAAAACCTTCCTTTATTCCTCTTCCTTCAGAAAGCTAGAGCCGCGTGGTGATGGAGAAGCATCATCCGGTCATCCCAAAAAATGTTCGAAACAATGAATTTTCTTATGCTTACGTCCCTTTTCTGAGGTTATCTGAGGTTATTTAACTAACTGAAAAAAGTTCCAGTCGTGCAGTATGGCTATAAGAACAAATTTTCAAAGAAATAATCTATTGCTAATCTAGTTATAATCTATCTATCTATTGCTATTGTGTAGAAAGATGAAATAGCGAGTAACCAGACCACTTTTCGTAAAATTATATAATTTTTTTCGTAATTTCAGCCATTTAAACAGATTTTGACCCTTATAAAATCAAACTTGAACCACTCTTTTTCGAGAAACATATTTTTATCATCGAAACAATACGAATATTTTGGCGAAATTCGGCATTTTTATCATGCACCCTCGGTCAGATATCGTCTGGATGGACACACACACACACACTTTTTTATTAAAATCTAGGTATGAATTCAGGATACTCTGTAACGGATTTGCTTATAAAATGTTTTCATAAATTCATGTTCTGAAAATTTTGGACCCATTACAATAGCTTTTTTTTCTTTGAAAATTCGATAAAAATATGAAAGAGTGTTGTAAATTAAAAAGCCCATGTCTGTCAATAGTCCTAAGTGAGATTTAAAAAAATAAATAAAAATCCTTGAATTCGGTCGAGTAGTAACGGAGAAAAAGTTACAAAATCGGAAAATATAGGTATTTTATATAGCGATATACCTGAATTATTAATTTTTATTGATTTTTTCTTTGTTCATTTACATCTACACTATCTCTAACTTATATTAATTGATGTTAACTTTAATTTTCTACTGCGTTGTAAGCAAGGCATAGGTGGTTGGAAAAAAAAGAAACAAATTTTTTCGGACTGACGGTTTTTCTTCGCACAACCTGTAAGTAGGTACCTAGACCTTGGCATAGACTGGTGAACAATGCGAAACTATGATTCTGATTAGGCGGGAGGAAATTCTTCGTGTAAGTAAAAATATGAATTGTGAATTAGAAAGATGATGGGTTAGGTACCTATAAGCCGCGACTGCTCGTTCTGCAGCCTTCTCGGCTGACCAAGTCTCGTATCTGTTAAAACGTTGAATTCGAGTGTCAGATCACAGAAAAATAGTAACACATGACAAGAGCCAAGCTCTGGTAGGAGGCTCTGTGCTCATACAACTTGTTCGAGAGGATTCTGAGATGAAGTAAGTATATCAAAACTATTAGGACAACTGCGTCTCATGGTAGTTTTAGTTGAGCGTTTGAACTTTGGGTTGAATGTTCGTTCGTGAATTAAACAGGTAAGGGAAGGAGGTGTACCTCTGGCTGATTGTGATTACATCTCCATGATGGAGTGTCAAACTCGGTCCGAATATTTTGTTGGGCTGTTTTGTTGAGCTGTGTTTTGGAAGATCAATGATAATCAAATGGACCAACAATTCAGAACAAAGTGTCTTCTTTTTTTGTCACTATTAATTTATTGGTTAAAGACACTAGATCCTGCAAAGAAATTTTGGAATTTTTCCAAAATTAATGTGCTTTAATTACATTATGTATTCCCCCTAAGTAAGTATGTGGTTTTGTATCTCTGGCCGGTTTTGGCACTGTACATCTGGCCACCCAAATAGTTTAACTGTGAGAACGGGAAGTCATTTCCTGCCGTTCCAAGTTGTTTTAGTATTGTTTCGGTTACTAACAAACAAATAGATTAAATTTACATTAAATCAACTTATTGTTGTGACTGAAGACCGTCTCAGAGCCTTGTGACAGAGTGTGACAGTTCCCCTCCTCGATCAGCGAAATTATCACCGGTTAAGAAGGGATATCGATTAGGCTTCCGCTCACCGATCCCGTCTACACCGGACCAAAAAACTACTCGAGAACAGCCGCACTGTTATACTCATTCCCACATGACATACTTCTGGGTAGCAGAAGTATGAGAGGGAAAAGGGGGGAATGAAAAGTAGTATGAAGTTCTGGTTCAGGAATCGGCATCTGAACAACATCAAGGTGACTAACATCTATCGTAATGGTACTACCTCAATAATATTTTACTGGCGGAGAACAAAGCTCCTACGTACGAGTATTGGTAGATAATGTGGTCAGAGGTTGTTTTCCAGTGAATTGTGCTCATCTGGGAAACCTCTAGGTGATCATCCTCCACCGTTAGGATGGAACAACTATTGGGACTTGTCAAATGGGACACGGCATCAATCGCCTTCTAGTGACTTCAGTATATTTTAATTATTACAAAAAACTACTCGAGAACAGCCACAATCTTACAGCCTCTCTAGTAGGTAGGTACCTACTCTGGATGTACAGTAATGTTTGTCTGTCACGGTTCTACTAACTGGTTTATTTCAGATAGGAAAACTTGGACGGATACTATAGCATTATAACTAGATCCCTCTCTAGTAATTGTTCATGATTTGCTTCTACAGTTTCAGAGGCCTATGAGCAATGCTGGAGTTAGGCGCACCCCAGCTTGCCATATAGTGTGATATCACCAAGTGATTTTGCTTTGGATCATTTTTATTCTTTGACATTACTTTCGTCATGCAAAAGACTGATGGTTGCAAGATTGCATAAGCCTAATGAAGTATTAGGTACTGCGATGTAGCGCTGATTGGCCGTGTTTTCCCTTGTTCCTACTGAAAGCTGAAGGTGACCAAAGGAACAATGGCGTCAGGCCAGAGGTGCATGCACAATTTCCGAACGTCAGTGAGGCTTCCTACTTAGACTCGAGCGACATTTATTTGCGAGTGACTATAAATTATGTACCTAAATAAACGTATTCCACGCTACAAGCCGCAATTTTGGGTATTTTGACTTGAAATATTGAGGGTATACTCCTTCGCCCTCGAGAATGTGCTATATAGTTTTTGGTGCCATGGAACAGCGCCACGCTGGCACCAGTGGTGCCATGTCAGAAAAATGTGTGTTTGGTATAGTTTTTCATGTTTTCCAGCAGGCCGAATCGAATGGAGTAACTTTCAAAGCTCTATCAATCATCCTTACAGCAATTGATACATATCTGGCTATAAAACGCTACGAAAAATAGCTGTTATAGAGCGTGGTACATGGGCAGAATTTGAGCCTATTTTAAAAATTACGTGGCGCACCTGGTCAGTGGACCCACTATACTGTACCTCTGGCCGATTTACTCACCTACGTAAATCGGCAACTATGGCTCGCGTGACTTGTTTTTCGAGGATCTCTTTTCACGGTTTTATAGCCAGAAGTTACTCTATAAGAAAATGTCAAATTGACTATACAAAAGCATTTTAGCACTATAATAAGGATTTTTCAAAAATCGGCCAAAGGTACACGTCCTTTCCCTGCATTCGCTTCACTGTTACCTAAGCAGTAAACAGCAGTTTACACATTTATCCAATATTCATCTTATATTCCTTGGCTATCTACCAATTTTTGGCTCAAGTGCTACTAAGGTGACCAGGAATCCTTCCTTCTCCAGCGATGTTTGTTGTAAGTACTATTAAGGTGACCAGGAATCCTTCTTATGGTTGAGGATGGTTCTTCAGTTCGTGTGACTATCTCCTAAAGGTTTCACTTGTAATCTGAGAGAAATGAAAAACTCATTCCTAAAAGATTGTAGGTTATCAAAACAGCAAGCATAGAGAAGACAGACATAGTAGGTAAGTTTACAATAAACTACCATTTATTCATTTAGATGTACCTATAGCAAAAAAGAGTTCAATATTCTGGGTTATGAAAATTGTGACAAATTTATATAAAGCACCAAGTATATGACCAACTTGGGTAGCGGTCCAGTTTGCTGTATACCGCTGAGGCGATGCCCACCCTCCGAGGCTGCTGCCTACCTCGCTGTGGCCCTAGTGCAATGTGCTGTCTACCGATAACCAAACGAGGGCTTTTAGCCAGCGACCGCAGAACTGCGCTGTCAGGACTCCCCATAGCAGACGGCAAACATGATGAGGATGAGGTAGGTGTGGGTGGTGGGGACTCGCTACCCGAAGGAAACCGAAACTATGGAACCCGTGCCCAACGGCCTTCGGTATTCGGCTTATGCTCGGAATGCTGCCACGGGTAGATCCACAAGACTGCCTTCTTCGAGGAAATGAAGTCGACAACGCTCACGGAATAAATGTACCGACTTGTACCGACTAACTTAGTTTTGAAGTGAACTGACAAGGTGCGCTTCAGAATATCATTCCATACTGTTTTACACCTGCATTTGGTTGGGTAGGCATAATTTCGGCGGTCGGTAGCATACTACACCAGTGGAGGGTAGGTAGAGAGCAAATTATAACAGTGGATGGTAGGTAGACAGCATATTGAACCGCTACCTCAACTTGAGTCATGATGTAGAATGATGCACAATTGCAGACGACAGAAAAATAGGTACAGTTTGAGCAGCAGTGTTTGAACGTGAGCTTAGGTAGGTAATGAAAGTTCTTATTTACAGTTCCAGCGCGTTTTTCATGCTGGAAAGTATAGTCGGTGGTAAGGAGATGGATCTTGTGATATGATTAAGAAGAGTCAAGAAGAATGAATTAGTACAGATTCAAGTTGTCAGGATTTTCTCGGTCACACCAACTGATGGCTTACTCGTTTACTCTGCCATTCACATGCAATATCTCGTACACCCCAAACGGGATATTAGACAGCGTTGAATCAAGTCTTAGCAATTATCAACTTTTAGCAATTATCAAATTATTTGCAGGTGGTTTTACCTGGTTTGAGGTGACGGAGAGCGACGGCGGATCGGCGCCGAAGGGCTGACGTTGCGGCGGTAGAGCGGCAGAGGTGACGGGCTGTGTTGCCTGTAAGATGGCCCAGGGCTCGGCGACCGCTCCCTCCTGGGCGACGGCGAGTTCCTCCTGAACTGCATCATCTGGTAAAATAGGTGACGGTAAAAGTCAAGAAATTACGGGAATAAAGAGGTAACGGATTACTGTACGTTCTTGGTGCAAAATCTAGTGTTACAGTCTGTTCAACAATATCCAGACATAACCACTACGTAATGCAGAGCAGGGGCGATCTTTCACAGTTGCAAAACACCACTCAATTTACAAGTGGAATAATCGGGAGGGGGCTAACAACATTAACCTTGAAAATCGTGTTTTAAAGCACTTATTTGGGTAAAAAGCTTCAAGATAAACACGCAAAATTTTCCGACGTTTTACAACATTAAAATTGTATTGCACATATTAAAAAAACGCTGCAAATCCCTGCACAACGGTTTATTATTTTTGTATAGAATACCCTTCTCTTACAGATCACAGCTCTATGTATAGATAACCCATCTATATAATATGATATGTACTATTCTATACATATTATGTAGATCGCAGACCCTCCGTAGGTTAGTACCTAACCCCGTACTCGTTACTAGGTACCTACCTAAATCACGAGTTAAATGTTGCTAAAATAATTCTGCCGATGACAAACAGTACCTAACAAAAAGAAACACACATAATGAAGTTCTGAAAAGAAATTGTTGATGAGGAGTGAAAAAAGTTGCAAAAGTACCTACCAACAAACTCCAGCCCCTTCTACGTAGATGGTATAATGAACCGTTGTGTAATAATTTACCGTTGAGTAATGATTTACCGTAGTAATAATTTACCCATCAATAATACTTCAACGTTTGTTCAAGTTTCACTACCTACCAACAAACTCCAAAAGAGCCATCATTTTTCAAATTAAATATTATCACAGAACAACCAACTCGACTTCATACTCCGCCAATATAATCAGGTGATCCCTACCAATGATTGGCCGTATTCACAAATTCCTATTGTGGGCGCGTCCCTGGTTACGAGATTTGGTTTGAATTGTATACAATTTCATTCACACTGGAGTCGAAAATGCCTGTCGGTGCAAACTTCGGGGCCTTACTGTGAACGAACGGCTGGACGTACGATGCTCCGGATGGTCTTAAAAAACTCGCAAGTTCAAGAACTATTTAAAACCGTAAAAATATTTACGTAAAAAAATGGTATAGGCGTTTTGAAAATTTCAACCCCTATTTTGAACCCCTTAGAGATGACTCACAGTAACGTCGAGCTTCGAGGACCAACTAGACGCCGAACGGAACCTATAACCCGAATTTCATCAATTTTTTTTCATGGTAACTAAGAAAAGTGGCCCGTACGGCGTACGGCGTACGGCGGACAGACAGAAATATTTTTATTGCAGTTTTGGATTCTACATACCTTGAAACGTAAACCATCAAATTTTGAGGGGGGGTAAGAATTTTTTTTTTCATGCTCGATTCCAATGGTTCATTATTGAAAATAATAAACCAAAATGCGGAATAGGCGAGCCTTTTTTCAATTCTTTCAAACTGTAGGTATAATGGAGAGCTTTCCAAAAAGGTGCTATTAATATGATGGGTCGGAAATAAAGAAAGTGGGTGAAAAGGGGAAGACGCTAGCGACGTCTCTTGAATTATTGCTCTCTCGCTTCCCCTTATTACAAACAACACAACTCTTGAACCATAACCCACATAACCTCGATAGGTATTATATCTACACCTACCTACCGATGTACCCATCTGTAACAAACTATTCCTACTTACTTATAATAGCATTTCCATGTCGAAATGGACATTTTCCAAAACCAATTTGGACTTTTCCCAAACCAAATTCATCATCTTCCAAATCACACTGGGCATTTTCCAAACCAGCTGAGCACCAAAACAATTTTGTATTTTGTTCAATTATATCAGTTTTTATTTAACCAATATAAGAATAACTGTGTTGAGAGAGCAATAAATTATAGTGAATACCGCGGTTCTGGAATTGCTGATTTTTTTCCGAATTTGTTTTTTGTGTTGCCTGTTGATGAGAAAAATCGAATCAGCTCGCCTGAACAGAATAGCTATAGGACCTATTTGTTTAGTTTCCGCAACTTCTTCATCCATGCTAGGTACATCATAGGTAGCAGGACTCGGGCAGTAGTACCAACGTCGTGGATTATATTTAAAACAAGCTGTACCTACCCATGGATATACGGCAATGACGTCATCAAAACTCCACCGTTTAATTAATATTTATGTCTCGTCCAAATGAGAAATATGTACTATCACACTGTCTATATAAAAAAAAAAAAAAAAAAAAAGACGGTATTCCCCATTGAACAGGTTGATATATAATTATTCACAGAAAATTTACAGAAACAATGTTACATAATACGTTTAATTATGCAGTTTCGCAAAAGGAGGCTGCTATTGAAGAAAAACTGATTTATTGAAAACATAGTCTATTTCCACTAATTAGTGTAAATAGATTAATTTAGTCTTCAAGTAGATTTAGATTTTCAGTGTTAGTGGAAATATACTATTTTTTCAATAACTCCGTTTTTCTTTGAAATGGGTTTCCACGATTTCTTCGCAATTGATTTAGTCGTAGGCTGCTATTGTTTGGAAAATGTCCAATTTTATTAGGAAAATGCTGAAAATGGTTCGAAAAAAGGTCGAAATTGGTTTGAAAATGGTTCAAATTGGTTTGGAAATGTCAAATTTGGTTTTGAAAGTGCCCAGTTCGACTTGGAAGTGCTATATTACACCTAACCGATCGATGCCAACGTGTTCGACCTCTTCGTTCATCGACCTCACCTATACATTACTTTTTGAGCTTGAAATCGTTTGCACACTGGAAGATTAGAACAGAAAACCAGACGAGAAAAAAAGGCGAAACAAGGAGAGAACTGCACCGAGGTCTTGCAAGTCTGGACGAAAAATAAATAAGACGAGATTACCGGGGGGGGGGGGGGGGGGGGTGTACGTGGGTTCGGTCATGAAAGGATAGTGTTCGGGATGAAACGGGCCGAAATTAACCTCTAGTTAGTTAGCAAGTCGTGATCTACACCCTCTCACTAAAGGTTGGGCGTCTGGGGATGACTCGGGGGGACCCAGAAAACAGGACGAATGGAATGCCAGTTGAATGGTTTGGAAGGGGATTTGATCAAGGACTGAGGATGAAAATAATTATATAAATCTGTATATTGAAAAAGGTTCATTGGTAAATAATAATTACATATTTTTCCCCGAATGAACATACGAAAAACTCAAAGGTATTCATCGACTGCACAGCAAGGAATTGATCGGTGCTTTTTTATTCTGCATAAAAATGCATATTTTAGAGTTCATAATATTATTTTAGAGTTCAAGTTTCTAATTTCGTATGGACAAAAATATTAAAAGCCGCGAAAAAAATAAAAATTTAAAACCCACGTTTTTAAAACTGACGATAAATTACTTATCAAATCAATCTCGCAATGTAAGATTTAAAACGACATGGGGCGCAGCTGGGCAGCTTCTTCCGACAATCCTTAAATATTCTCCATAGCATCCGCCCCACGTTTTTCGTTTTAAATATTTCGAGGCGAGAAATTATTATTTCATACTTTTTAGATCGTTTTAAAAATGTGGCTTTCAAACGTTTTTAAAATCTAAATAATTATTTTCTGCTTTGTAGTCTTGTGCGTGTGAAATTTTTTATAATTAATTAATGTACGTTTTAATGAGTGATTCATGTATTGTCATAGAAGGTGGATGTCTACATAATTTCAGCTCAACTGGACATCGGGAAGTGGGCGAAAAATTGACTAAAATATTTGTACTGGACAGACAAGTCGGGCTGGAAAGCGAGCTAAACGTGGTAAAACCAGCCGTGAGCGACTTCACACCACTAGACGGTAATAGAAAACTTTGTTTTCTCATAGATAATTAGTGTTTGTTCATTGCCTAGTAGAATATAAAAATACGTTTCGAAAGAATTTAATGAACAGAGAAATCAAAAGACAGAGAGAGTGTGGAATCAACTTTCGACGGGCATTGCAACTGTGTCACTCACAGCAGTGGCGGATCCAGAGAGGGGCCCACCAGCACGAAATATACTCTGGCTTTGAGGTTTGTTATTCGTTACTAACAGCAATTAATACATTTATTTTAAAATTGAGAATTTTTCAACGTGCCAGTGAATTTTTAAAGAAAATGAAGCTATTGCAATGGGTCAAAAATTTTCAGAATACGAATTTTTGAAATTTTTTCATAGGCAAATCCGTTTTAGAGCATCCTGAATCATCCCTAGATTCTAACAAAAATGTATATATTATGTATATATATACATTACATGTCACTCCAGACGATATCTGACTCAGGGTACAAGACAAAAAGTTCCAAATTTCGCCAGAATGTTCGCATTGCCATACAAAAGGATAAGTTCGAAGATGAGCAATTTTCAAAAATTCTAAGGGGAGGGGGTCAAATTTGAGTTTTTGGGGGTCAAAAATCGGTAAAAACGGCTAAAATCGCGAACAATTGATATAAAATCAGTGAAAGTGGTACTACGGAAAGATAAGTAAGACAGAAAAATACCATTTCATTGTTTTTCATATAGAACAGGGGTCAACAATTAGTATTTAGGGCTAAAATCAATATTAATTCACCTGAAGTTGTGTGGGATGTGATTCGCGACAGCAAGAAGGACTATTTCGATTACAAAACTATTTTTCTCAAAAAAGAGTGGGTCAAACTTGACTTTATAAGGGTCAAAAATCGGTAAAAATAGCTGTAATGATATAATTTTTAAGTGGTATGGTTTCTCGCTATATCATCTTTTTACACAAAATCACGAATATTTCTTTGAAAATTCGCTCTTATAGCCATGCTGCAAGACTGAAACTTTTGTTGTAGAATAGACTGGTATTTCATAAAACATTTACTGTAGAAGAAAGTGTAAAGATTTTATTTAAAATATGTCTCAGGTTTGATGGTGTTCGAAACATGTCTGATGATGGTTTTGATGATGTTTTTAAAGATGATATAGCGAGAAACCATACCACTTTTCGTAAAATCACACAGTTTTGTCGTGATTTTAGCCATCTGATTTTTGACTCTTATAAGGTCAAAGTTGACCCACTCTTTTTTGAGAAAAATATTTTTATCACCGAAACAGTCCCACCGTCGTGAATCACCGTCCCAGACAACGTCAGATGAATTGATATTGATTGTAGGCCTTAATACCCCCGAAAATCCACATTTGACCCCTATTCTTGCAGGGTTCAAAACAGTTAGAAAAGGGACAAATTTGAGTTTTTAGGGGTCAAAAATCGGTAAAAACTGCTAAAATCGTGAATAATTGTTATAAAACCACTGAAAGTGGTATGGAAGGGTGAGTACAAACAGAAAAATACCATTTCAGTGGTTTTTTATGCAGAAATACATTTAAAAAACCCCGTTTCGGTTAGGATTTTTACACAAAAACCCCGTTTCGGTTAAGATTTTTGAAAAAAATCCGCCCCCCCCCTCACCACTACCGTTTCCAAATCCTGGCTCCGCCACGGACTCACCGCTAACGAAATCCGAACTAAGATACGAAACAGTGACCTACTATTGTTGTGCTGTATTTTAGAGACACTAGAATTTGTTTTCCGGTGTCTCTGTCTTGTACACGCATTGCTGACGGGTAACTTGTCCAGGTGGTCAATCACTGGTCCCTTACCTCGCATCTCTCGAGGGACGCGCTCCTGGAGCCGCCGTCCGCTTCTCGGCTGCTGAGGTTCTCCGGGGAGTCGGACAGGGCGTCCGGAGGGACGTCACCGACGGCGTGGGTCAGCGCGTGGCGGCGGAGGTCGCAGTTGCGCCGGAACACTTTGCCGCAGCTGCCGCACTCGTAGGGCTTGTGATCCGTGTGGGTTAGCAGGTGCGTTTTCAGGTTGGACCTGCAACGAGTGCATTGCTGTAATCGTAATTGCTGAGCCAAACAAACCTTGAATAAATTACAATTTTGGTTCAATATATATATATATTAATTATTGGAATCGAGCATGAAAAAAAAAAAAAAAAAAAAAAAACTACCCCCCCCACCCCCCCCCCCCCAAGTTTTGGTTTACGTTTCAAGGTATGTAGAATCCGAAACTGCCATAAAAAACGCTGCAAATCCCTGCACAACGGTTTATTATTTTGTAGGCAGAATACTCTTCTGTTACAGATCACAGCTCTCTGTATAGATAACCCGTCTATATAACATAATATGTACTATTCTATACATCTTATGTAGAGCACAGACCCTCCGTAGGTTAGTACCTAACCCCGTACTCGTTACTAGGTACCTACCTAAATCACGAGTTAAATGTTGCTAAAATAATTCTGTCGATGACAAGCAGTAACTAAAACGGCAAAAAGAAAAGCAAATACACGGCCAAGGTGATGGCACAGGAGCTTCCTCGTCACAATCAGAGTGACCCATTATAGAATAGAACAGACTCGGAAGCAAAATAACATAACATTAAATTACATTACATAACATTACATTACATTACATAGGTACCATTACATAACGTGAAATATACATATTACATAACATAACATTACATAACAATACATGAAATATACATATTACATAACATTACGTCCATAATACATAATTGCGAAAGTTATGCGTGTTTGAAGAATTTCACGTTAGCGCATGCGCAGGGCGAACCGCTGGCTCTATCATGTTGAAATTTATATGGGACCTCAATGGGCCCTACCCGCTTAATCCCTGAGAATTGCATTGAAATTGGGTGAAATCTTTGGTTACTACGGCTGTAACAAGGAAATTGTATCTATTTCACGCCAGCGCATGCGCAGAGCGCACCGAGGGTCCGATCATGCTGAAATTCATACTGGAACTCACTAGGCCTTGTCCAAACAACCCTTGAAAATTTGAGCGAAATTGAATCAAAATTGTGAAAGTTATGCGTGTTTGTTGAATTTAACGTTAGCGCATGCGCAGGGCGTACCGCTGGATCAATCATGTTGAAATTTGTATGGGACCTCAAGGGGCCTTATCCGCACCATCCCTCAGAATTTGAGCTGAATCAATTCGAAATCGTGGAAGTTATGGCTGTAACAAGGAAATGCGGACAGACTCACAGACTGACAGACCCACAGACCGACAGACACGGAACCAAATTTGTTCAGTAGGCTTTGAAACGCAAAATGCAAGTGGAAATTTTGATTTCTGATGACAAAAATTTTTTGGCTCACGAAAGTGAACACAAGGCTTCCGCTGCTTCGCAGACTCGGAAGCAATAATGAAGTTCTGAAGGAAAATATTTGATGTGGAGTGAAATAGATTCCCCTTCTGCGTAGATCACTGTTTTCTGTGGTCAATACCTACCTTCGTGGTCAAGTATAATGCACCGTTGTGTAATAACTTGCCCATCAATAAAACTTCAACTGTTGTTCAAGTTGCAAAAGTGCCGATCAACAAAATCCAGCTCCTTCTTGGTTGATGAACCGTTGTGTAATAATTTACCGTTGTGAAATAATTTACTGTTACGTAATAATTTACCGTTGTGTAATAACCTGCCGTCGTGTAATAATTTATCATTGTGTAATAATTTACCCATCAACAATATTTCAACGTTTGTTCAAGTTGCAAAAGTACAGATCAACAAAATCCAGCCCCTTCTTGGTAGATGAACCGTTGTGTAATAATTTACCGTTATGAAAATTTCCGGTGGCGGCAACTGCAGCATCATATATCCATGAAGTCAGTTGTATTGCTGTTATTGAATTGACGCTTCGAGCAATAACTGAAGTCAAAATTTGGTTTCTAGTGGGTTCGCTCAGCATGTTCCTCGCCTGACATTTTATCTTCGAAAATGCTTTTTCCACGGAATTCAACATAGTTGAGTAAGGAGGAAGGTAGACTTTACTTGGAACACCATTCGCTCAATACAGTGTTTCATTTGATTTGGAAAAGGATGCATTTGATATGGAAAAGGGTTCATTTGAGTTGGAAAAGATTTGATTTGGAAAAGATTTAATTCGATATGGAAAAAGTTTCATTTGTTTTGGTAAAGGATTCATTTGGATTTGGAAAAGGATTAATTTGGATTTGGAAAAGGATTCATTTAATTTGAAAAAGGTTTCATTTGGATTTTGGAAAGGATCCATTTGATTTGAAAAAGGTTTCATTTGTTTTGGTAAAGGATTCATGTGATTTGGAAAAGGATTCATTTGGATTTGGAAAAGGATTCATTTGGATTTGGAAAAGGATTCATTTGATGTGAAAAAGGTTTCATTTGACTTGGAAATGCTATAAATAAATATATCACTTCTGCGTAGATTGCTTTGAGCATAATTGGGCAATTGATTCGTGAGAAATTGATTACGTCGGATTCGCGTTTGCACATGCGCAGTATCATACCTATGATCCGAGCGTTTTGAAATCCGCAGGGGACCATCTAGAAGCTACGCCCGAACTACCCACCGAATTCGAACAAAATCGGGTCATTGATTCTAACTGAAATAATAAAGGGGTTAACTTTTTTTTCATGCTCGATTCCAAAGACTCATTGGTGAAAATAATAAAACAAAAGTGTCAAAGGGAATCGGTGTAAGCAGAGACTTGGAAGTCGAGCGTCGATTACATCCATAGAACGCTCCGGCTGCCTCCATCCAGGTTCACACGAGATACAACAGATGTGTTCATACGGGGGTTGTTCTTGGGTTAAGAGATGGTAAGAAATTCCAGCTCTCTAGATTTCCATGATATGGGACAATGGCCGCAGAAATTACACACCCATTAGGACTTTATGTAGGAGGACGATTCGTAGTTAGGCAGTTTTAAGTAGGGTCTACATTTTAAAATAAAGTATGTTTCTTATGTAAATGAATGAATGAAACATAATTTTAAAACCTTTGTTGAGGCCACACACAACAACGGCTGGGATAAACGGGTTCCAACAATATGAAGAATTCAGACTGGGTGCCTCTTTATTATAATATATTATAAATCCCCCTTATATCGAGAAAACCTTTGTGCTCAATTCGCTTCTTTTTTAGAAAAACGCGATGTTTTGAACAATGAAGCAAGTTTTTGCTCACTGTAGACCGTCCTAAGCACAGAATCGACGACAGAGTTATCCTCATGATAACTAGACATTAGGTTTTTTTGGCCCTTTTGAATATTTTATCGTTGGATCCATCTCTTTCATGTATCCGCCATATGTGCATTACGATAAAGGCACTATGGCACATCGACATTGTGTAGAAATCACTATTCCTACAACCTGATGATTAAGCGGTATTTTATTACAGGTACCATCAATCAATCAATCAATCAATTTATTCACGAAGTTCCCTTAGGGATTGTTGTGGGGAATAACAGACTTGTTTGTGTGCCTGTTGTGGTGTACAAGGACAGCATTTCGGTACCTAGTACTTATTACCTATCAATTATTTTAGTAAAATCTCCGTATCAAGTGAATGTTGACTGTTATATACCTTTGATTGAAGGACCGGCTGCAGACGGGGCACTTGTGCGGTGACTCCTCGAGATGCAGGATCTTGTGGACGGCGAGCGTCCGCGACTGGCAGAAACCCTTCCCACACTCACCGCATTTGAACGGCTTCTCCTTGCTATGGATATACCTGGAACAATCAAATTTTCAAGGGTTAGTGATGGCCATGAATGCTCAGTTTCATGGAACTGAAAGCAAATCGACTGAATAGTCCAACCGTGTCTACCAACGTGGTAAACCTACGTAATCAATTTTGAGAAAGCATTGATTCCATAATCTGTACCACATGAATTTTATACGAACGGTTACAGAAATGTTTAGTTTACACTAATGTTTCGGTTACAGAATAAATACGGACAGAATGGCCAGAACACAAATAAAACAAGGTTTTGCCAATCGCCGTCAAATAGAATACGAGGATAATGGAAAAGAAACATACATTTTCATGATTCTGGACGTTGTAGATAGAAGAAGTTGACGAATTTTATTAATACAGATAATGGCCAATGAAGAAGTTCCAAACAATAATTAGTAGCTGAATCATGCACCAAGTTTACCATGCCGTTTGGTTTATTAATATCTGTAGAAAATTTGAATGTTATTTTGATTTGTTTGAAATAAACGTTTTTCTTCTTCTTCTTCTTCATGCACCAATTTACTGATGGTCGAAACCACCCTTCAAATAAACTAACAATACGCTTTTGCAAGTTATTATTAGTGGGGAGACAGTTATTTGAAAATGACTGGGTCCAGTATCAGTAAGTTATGCCTGCAGCAATATGAACTGTTCAATAATAATTAATGCTTGCTTTCGCTCAATAATATTGATTACCTACTCCCTACTAATGGTAATGGCTTTGGGACGATTTTTGACAATCAATTAGGATTGACATGCAGTAGTTGGAGCCTCCTCTAATCGAAAATAAGGTTGAAAAAACTTGAAATTCACTTAAAGGCCTGGGGTAGGCTGGGTATAGTGTATTTTCAATTTCCAGATGCCACATTACTCAAACCTCACGCAATCCAATTCTCTCCTCCGAAATAGGATTCAGGTCCTTAGGACGCAAAGGGACTGAACAAAATCTTTCTTCTTCTGATTCTTTTATTTTATTTTTTTGGTAAAACGTTTTAAAGCTCAAAATTGAGCGAGGCTCCAGGTGTCAAGATGCTGCTAATAAACGGGGGAGTATTCTTCGTGTATGTTTCGGAGCAAAGAAGGGTACAAGTTGAATACGGAGAGCCCTTCGGGAGAGAAAAAACGAATCGAAAAAAAAACACAGTTTGGAAGCGGAGACTTGGGATAAGGCGAAGAGGATGAGGGTTATGCGTGTCGCACGAAAGGACCTCTAAAGGGATTTATGGGAACGGAATTAGGCGATTTTTTGTGTGAGGAGAGCTCCTTCAATTTTTTCCCTGCAGTCACCCACCCTTGAGTGGTACCTGAATCTATTTTTCCTCCAGAAGACAGAGTAGGGGAACCTCAACTATGAAAGTCAAGTAGCCAGGTAGCCCCTTTTAAGAGTCGTAATCGACTTATAAAGAACAGGTTGCTCCGTTTTTGCCCTTCGGGAAGTTTCAAGGGCCCAGAGATCGTAAGATGTACCTAGACCTTTTCAAACACAAACAGAACCGACAACAACAAACCCGTTTATGAGATGCGGTTGCCATTCATTGGCAGCATGGAAATATATACTGCGTATAATTATTATACCTATCAATTTGATACAGAACTCACCAAATAAGTACTACTCTTTTGTTTATGAGTTATTAACTTTCAACATCAGTATATTCTTACACATATTCAGAAAATGACGGGTAAGCTAAAGACATAACTTTTTGACAACTTCATAGCATAAATAATATAGCAAATAGCAACAGGATATACAGAGATACCAACCTATCAACTTATACATTAGGAAATCTTTTGAAAAGTAAATAGTATATAGAATGCCTTATGGTTCTCGTCCTTCCGTGAGAAAGAACGAGAAGGAACTCGTCCTTTTCTGAAACGGCCGTTTTCATAAATGATCTAGTTTTGCAGAAGTCACATTCGTTATTTAGTATTTTCAGAAACAGAATTCTGTCAGTAATTGCATCGCAAATTAAACATTCAGGGTGTTTCTTATTTTACGTAAAGGTTTAAACTTATTGTGTTTTGTGTACATATGGTAGTAGGTATCAAGAAAAGACAATTATTCATTACACAAAACCATACAGGTATTTTTGAAGATTAAAAAAAGAGATCATAATCGAAGACCTCGATTTGAGGAGTAATATCTAGTAAACAAACACAAATAGTACAACTTGAGTTACGGAAAAAACAAAATAGCTGTCTTTAAACATGAAATTTTCAGAAAATCAAAATCAAGACCAAACTTTTGACTAGTCATTATAGTCAGTATCACCTATACAGCACAATAATTTTTAAGCGTACCTATCTACCTATTTCGGGAAGCCTAACTTTATAGTAAATAATTCATAATGTTATCTACTGACTGGAAGTTACCTTTCTATACCCCATCTAAAGGGACGTCCCCTGAAATTTTGAGGGTAACACGTTAGGAGGGATTAGGCCGGCGAGCGACAGTGAGAAAGGAACACGATAGGGGTAATGAACAACAATACGTTAGAGGGAACGTGGTAGGTGAGGAGGTTCGTTGAGGTTCGTGCCGGAGGAAATTCAAGTCGAGAGTGTTTGATTGTACTTTGCAGTTCTCAAAGTACGAAGTTTGAAAGCTGGTTCAACAATTTCGATTCGAAAATTTTTGAATGAGTGGGAGAGGTACCAGACATCGATATGACGTGTCTTGAGAACACTGGGAAAAAGGTTGCACCAGTCTTATCCAGTAAATAATATACTCAAATAATACTCCCACGTCTGCACGAGGCCAACAATTTTTAACCACACCTCCGCTAGTAGACAGTCCTAAGTCTGTGAAAGTGGGAAGGGAAATTTGCGGCCAATATCACTCTTCTGCCAATACTCTGCTAGTCCTCCGAACGCTTCGAATCCATAAGCTAGATCTTTATCCCCTCCAAGTCTCTTTATTTCCCCCCCTAACGTGTAACTTCTTACATTCATTTTTTTACGAAATTTAACAATAAAAAATAAAAAATTGTTAGCAGGTACCATGTTACAACTTTAGCGAATTTTAATTTATTTTCGCGTCAGAATGGTCCTTTGGAGGTACCGTTTCAGAAAGAAGTACCTTTATGCGTCCTCCTAAGGGGTCTGAAGGACAGCAGGACCACGAACCGTCCTTCCAAAAGAAAGACGTCACCCTATGTAGGTATATAAATGTAAGTCTATACTCATTGGTGGAGTACTTGGTGAGAGGACCAAAGGGCTAAGAAGCATCAGCTGCACACATCGTTTCTATTTCTATAACTAAGTCACCAGTAGGTACCACGATTACGTGTGTACTGTGATTTTATACATGATTTTCATAAATAATTTTTATACACCATCATTTCAAATGGAGTCCTATTCTACGCCGATCACGTACATACATGCAAAACCGCGTATCAACATATTTCCCGGCCTCAACACAAGACACGGACGCTTTTAACGAGCCAAAAATATATTCGGCCTACTCCCAAGGTATAAGTTAACGCCTTACAAACGCGAGTGAAGTCCCCGACCTGGGATGAAATATGAAGATGAAGCAACGTGTTTGCCAAGGCGCGGAGGAAAGGAGAGAATTTACGAGGGCCCCCAAACGCCTATTGTTCGGTCAAAATAGTTGAAAAAGTTCTCTTAGGTGAGACAGGCCACACTTACAAAATTCTTTATTATGAAAAGTAGTTACTTACACATTTTTTTCTCTTTTTTTTGTATCGAATTATAGTTGGATCGCCTGTGTTACCTGTCGGTGAAATACTCGTGTACTAGTCCGTTTTGTAGTGCTATAGTCTCTTGGGCCTTACAAACGGTCATTTAATAATTGTCAGGTACGCCTAATCAAATACCTAACTGACGAGTATTACAACTGACATCTTGGACCTGACGCCCACACGTTCAGGTAGATCCACCCATATACCGCCCCCTAAAACATCGTCGTCCGCGTGCGGTACTCAGTGCCGCAACAACGTTTTATATACATTTTTCCGTGTGATTTCATGACTGTTCTTTAGAACTTTACTCCTTCTTCCAAGATTAACACCGGCATAAAACAAGTTTTGAACTCAAATGATAGCCCTTCTGAATCCTTATTTTTGGGATGATCCTACAACGGTTTTTGAAAACAAGAAAAATGCACCATCATATTTTTTTTAACATGAATATTACGAAATATTGGATTAATAATAAATGGCGTTTACTTAGTATATAAATATATTATATACCGATATTACATGTTGTATAAATACATCATAACTTCATGAAACAGGAACAAATATAAAAACCTAATTTTTTTTTAAATTAACACAAGGGTCAAAACAAAGAAACACTGGATTGGTAGGTACATAATGAAAGAATCAATAATGCCTTTCCTTTACGTTATGAATGTATATCTGGGTAGATAAACTTTCAGTTCTTATTTTAATACACGAACCATACATTAATTTATTGCGGTCCGATTTTACATCATCATTCTCTTCCAAATCTTGAAGAACTAAAGTAAATTCTTCACGTTGGTACAACCTGTGTGGTTGAGACGCAATAAGAAGAGAGAAAGATCTGATCATTCGCACACGCCAACCGACGAAAACGAAGGCTTCGGGGAAGGCTTATTGGTGGGGACGTTGGGAAGGCCTATTACTGAGCTTCTCGGATTTCTAAGTACAAAAATTATTTAGGTCAGTAATAACAAGAACTCTGCTGCTGCGGCACTGAGTACCGCTGAACGGTCCACGGAGGGTTAACTGGCACCTGTCACCTTATGCACCTGCGATTGCAGTGAGCTTGTCTTTTGATGGGAGTTTTGTCACTTTTGTGATTTCCCCTTCTTCCGTTCTTACTGTAATTAAAACGCAAGCTGTTGATTTTATTCTCAACAGCTTCATCATTAGCCCCAGAAACCACTTCTTCAAATTTTTCAACCAACCTGGAGCTTGCTTGATCCTTCATTGTCCTGTGTGGTGGTGTTTTGACTTTTATTTTCTTGACACATTCTTCGTTGTACAAGTCAATAAATTCTGCCAGTGCTTCCTGGTGAGGCTGTGCAGCTCCGAAGACATATTTTGAATTTTGCATAAGACACAGAGAATCAACACCTACAACACCACTGCGGTTTGAGGAAGAAGGGAAGAATATCGGTAGGTAGGTACCCTTCTTCCTTCAATACAAAATACGAACTAAAACAACTGAAATGACGACTGACGAGGGTTTGACAACCACACCATCAGTTTTCTCGGAAGGTTCCTTCTGTCGTTAGCGGGTCAGGTATAATATTATCGGCTCCACATATTTGTCAGGTCGCCTATTCAGTCCAACAACAACAGTTGGTAGTTAACAAGTGAAGGGCTGAGGCAAAAAACGTTCAGAGTCAGTTTTTCTCAAATTTCCAGAAAAGCTGACTCAAAGTTTCAAGTCTCAGGGCTTGTATCAGGGTTGAGTTAAATGAAAAATTTTGGTATGAGAACAAAGAAAAATTGTTAATTTAACAGATTAAAAATGCTGAAGAAGTTTTTTGGTACAAAAACGAATATAGCATATTTTTGGCCTGTATTTTCATCGTTATTCCCCGTCAATTGGGGTGGGGTCATTGATGAATTCGACGTCCGACTCCATGGTGTCCGTCCGTAGTCAAGTTTTGGTTGAAGGTTTTCGCCTCTGGGTTTATCAAAAGTTGGTTTAAATGTAGCAAATCCTTCTGTTTAGCTGGTTTTATTGGAATGTTCTGTAGGCATAAGACGTTTGGTTGTAGTTGGCTTCGGTCTCATCTTTGCAACTACGCCGACGTAAAACTGCTAAAACCATGATGAGACCACTCAGATATTTACTCTGACTATTGTACTCCCCCATCGCACCGAATTCAGTAATGATTTGTTTTCTCTCCTCTGAGGAAATTAGCTGGAAGCAACGAAACCTGGAACAACCACAATCTCCTCCCTTTTCATGGGTGGTTGCATGGAGTTTTTTCATTACTTCTTCCATTTTTCCAGGGTTTTTCCTTTTTTTTCAACATTAGAAAATACGACACCATCACCACTCACCGAGCTATCACTCAAATCAATACTAATCATTACTGGGAGTAGCAAACAAAACGAAAAATAATGATAATCACGTTGGTACCTATTTAAAAACAGAGGATTCAGGATGGTTTGTGGACGACTGAAGGAAATGGTGGTGAAATCAAGTACTAGGTGGGGAAGAATTTGGACTATGACCGTTTTCGCTGGGAGGCGCGTGGAACCTGGTCATTCTTGCTGGGAGCCCCCTATGTAAAACCCTCAAACTCTCACGTATACGATCATTATTTGCTAGAGGACTCCGCGTGGTTAAACTATTTGCTATAACTTTGCAGATGGCGGGAAAACCCCGATTTCGGAAAAATTGGACTTATCGTTCTTTGCCGTGGCCCTTCAAGTGCAACTCATCAGAGGTACCTGACAGGTACATTAATAAATGATCTTGTGCCCTCGCTTCGGGTGGATTTGATTTTATAAGCAAAAATACCAAGTCGAATGTCCCCTGCTTTCTCAGCAAAATTTCAAACCTCTCCAATATCCCTTAGTGCCTTATCGCTCACTCTCTTCCAGGTGGTTTTGGACCTGCTTGCTTACGGTACCCACCGAATCGAAATAACGCGGATGAGGATGAGCGTCGTATACACGGTAATGGTGAATTCGATTATTGATGGTGATATGATCTGCTTATTTGCGCATGGATCGAGAGACTCTTATAATATGTGTTCTTATTATGAGCCTTCCATAATGGAATAAATTTATCCTATTAGCCATAGATCATATTAATACCATTATAAAATAATATATTCTACTCTACCACATAATCACTCTGTTCATCACGGCGGCCTGACTTAAGATCGTCATCTGCAGCTTCAAAGAAATCAAAGGAAACTGCGTTGATTTGTACGAAGTACAAGCGGGATGTTGGTGCACGGGAACCAGCATGGAGCCTCTTTTCCTTGTTTCTACGGTTGTAAGAGGGAAAGAGGGCGACCGACCGACTGTCTCTGTCAGTAATTGTCACGTTTTCTAAGTCTATGGTGGGCCGACGTGGTAATTAACGAGTAAATGTGAACTAGAACCAAATGAAAGTCCATAACAGACCTTAGGGATTAGATAAAATACATTGTGCGCTGATCAATAATGACAACTGTATTTTCAACACCCTTAGGAACAGGCGGGAAATTACACCTTCCTTCCCCTTGTCATCCCGTTATCGACTTACATAATTAACAAATTAACTCCCCTCCGATTGACGTTTTAGTACAACAGTTGGGAAAGCATTATTCATCTTCAACTACCAAACGGTTTTTTCGCTTAAGGGAACTGTATTTTTTCACCATAGTTCCGGGCCATTAAATCGGTGTGATCACAGGTCTTACGGTTAAGCACGGGAAGGAAAAAATTAAGATGGAAAAAGAACATAGAAAGAATCAATTGTTTTTTGTAAAACTGGCTCCCGCGAGTCGGCCCGATGGAAGCATTTGTAGTGTTCGCATGAGCAGCCGAGCGCGACCACAACCGCGCCACAATTTATCTGACTGTGTTTGATGAAGTTACCTCCATGAGTCATAAAACTTCCATCTAACCCCTTTGTTTTTATCTGCGATAAAAAACTGAGATAGATCACGGAAAAATAAAGAAGAAGAACGAGAGATTGTAAAAACGACGCTTCTTCTCCGTTAACGAAGCTGTGGAAGCTACGAGATACGTGTGGCTTTGCTTTTAGCTCGTCGGCAAGTAAGCGTAGTTTTCCTGGTTGGAACGCGTTTTTTCCCAGATTTACGTGCGGACAATGCACTGCGATCCACAGGGTGACGGCATTCGAGCGACCTAATTATGTCTCAATGGCCTGTGATATGAACATGGGCTTCCTATATGGACATGCGAGAATCCCATCGTATTGAATTGTAGCTAGTTGATCAGTTTACAGGGTAGAAATTTATGCGATATTTATACCATCCAACATATATCATCCATAAACCTCGTAACGGAGATTCATTCTGTAGTCATAACCCAATCAAACATAGGTACCTTAGTTCTTATGGGTTGTGGTTCACGGCTTTACACTTCAAATTGCGCCTTCCTCGCCAGGAGGTAACACATAGCTTAGTCCAAATGTCAATGATCAACTGACAATCGTCTCGTCATGTAGAATCGATTTTTTCTAGATTTATACCCCTATTTTGCTTATTGAATTAACAATTCTGGTATAAATTAAACAACTTTCCGTAAAAAGTACAAATTTAATTTCGCCATTTCCTACTAAGTGCCAAAGCTGCAAGTAAAAGTGATGCAATAAGTGACATCAGAAATGGCGATTAATGTAAGTACCTACATTAATATAAGGTACCTATTTTAGCATAACAGCTGTGGTCTCTGAACTTGGCTGTTGCCTCATATTGCGTACCCATCTCTTTTGTTGACGGTCGTTGGTGATTATATGAACAATGAATGGTAAGAGGTAGATACATATTATAAATATTATGATGATGATGGTGATAATCTTACTGGTTTAAGTTTTCATCCAAACATAGATATGCAATAACCTAAAAAGCGTGACGATTGGTTGGATTTTGCATATCTGGCTTGTAGCATTTTTTTTATGTTGCCTAACCAAATAAGCGCAAAACGGCTGAGGTTTTTTTTCTTCAGACGTTACCTCACGTTACCTCAATTGTTCATCAAAATCAGCCAGAAACAATGCACTCCAGACGAGAAAAAATAATGTTAAAATAGTTATTTCAATTTCCCAAAAAAATCACAACTATCACTTTCAAGAAATACTGGGTGTCGTGGTTCCCCTCAAATCTCTGCATTTACCACTCCTATGTAATATGGAAAGGTTCAACCAAATAAACAAAGGGAACGGCGAGCTGGGTGACGCCAAGGGTTTAAAAGTAGGAGAAGGATCCCTTCCATCAACCGCCATCGCCCCTCAACGGTCATAACGGCCGATTGTGGATGGCGGACGGGTGGAAAGGGGCCTTTATAAACAGCCCGGCCAGCCCAGCTCCTCATTCGACCAACCACTCTTCGATTTGCGACTTCTCTCTCTCTCTCCCGACCTCTCTCTCTCTCTCTCTCTCTCTCCTCCTTCCTGGTGTTTGCTGTGGTGACAACCGCGGGACGCCTCCTTCTCCTCTAGCACCTGCTGTGGTGAAAACCGCGGGCGCAATTACCTCTAGCACCTGCCGTGGAGAAAACCGTGGGATACTGGCCTACTCTCCAACTAAAGCCTGCTGTGGTGAGAAAAGTGGGACGTTGGCAAAAGACTCCTACAAGGAGCACATCCTTCATCCAACCCTCATCCAACTTCATCCTCATCCAACCTTATCCTCATCCGACTCACCCGCCATGTCGTAAGCCAACCCATCGGCTCATGACATTGGGATAACGCCGTCCAGTTGCAATAATTATGTCCCGGTTTAATTTCTAAAAATGCATTCAACATAAAACTCAAGTTGAATAACTTCATTAATGTTTCACCAAATCGGACCAATAAATCCAACAACCTCATCTATAAAATGAAACCCACCCAGCCCGATTTGATCCTTTTAAAACCCAAGGATATTTAAGACACTGCTACCGAATATTTCATCTCCCTACCCCCTGAATTTCAGTATTCTAAATAATCTCGGATGCCAAGTTGGACGGTCAAATTTTATTCAAATTGTATCCAAACCAGTAGATACGTTACTTCTATTCATCGGTTTGTTGTTCCTCAAGAATGTAGCAAATGCGAGGTTATTTCCATCGTCGATAGATAATGCTCGTTTTCGTTATATGTAAATGAAATTGATTGATGCAAACTCCACACAATGATTGTCCTACAGTTGGAAGGTTTTCGGCGCAGGAATTGATTGGTGATTTCGTAGTTGAGTGGATGAACACGTTTTGCTTCTTTACTAAACGTGAGCATGAGGTCATGAAAACTAATGCCGTCAGAATTTAAATCAGGTACTAATCGCGTAATGTTATCGGCAGTCGAAGAACAATTACTTTTGATTAGGTGTCTCTGCGTCTGCCGCAATTATAAGGTTGGCGAGATTTTTCTGCTGGGGGTCAATCAATTTGATCCTAATTTCAATATTCAGCACTCGCTAGGCAATGGCGAATACCAAATCATCGATAGCTCAATAACCACAGTAAGGTAAACGGAAAAAACTTGAATTTTTATGGTTAATAAGGCATTTATTGGGCGTTGGATGATTTCACATGGCCTACATTTCCTACTAAATCTGAACGCTGCACATGCAAAAAATTCGCGTCCGCACATGCCCTGATGTGAAACCCTAAATGCATTCCCGGCATGCTGGAGTGGGTCAAATTTCGCGCCGATATCTTGAATTTAAATATTATTTTCCATTGAGTTGTGGAGGTCATAATGATTTCCAAGCCAGGAAAGTCACTAAATGAGAAGACGGGGTGTCGGCCAATATCCTTTCTCCCTGTTTGTCGAAGCTCTTCAAAAAGTTTTTGCTTAAACTGCTTAAACCAGTTATAGAAGATGGAAATTTGATTCCAAATCAACAGTTTGGATTCAGACACCGTCACTCTACTGCACAGATCAAGTTCATCCTATCACAAACACGAAAGAAAAGGTCCTAGAAATAAAATATATGTGCCACCATTTTCTTGGATGTTTGACAAGGTATGGTATGAACGACCTGAGTATAAACTGCACTCTATGATTCTATTATTACACTCGTAATCACAACGTGTTCCTGTGATTACACTTGCTATCACAGATTTTTGGTTTATTATTCTGTGAATAATACACCTATGTATTCGCTCAGCAAAAAATTTTTATAACACCCCCTCAAAACTTTTTCTTTTCCGTTTCAAGGTGCGTAGATTCCAAAAATGCAATGTCCGTCCGCCGTCCGCCGTACGTCGTATCACGTGTACAGGCTTCATTTTCGGTCTAAAAAAGTCGTTCTTTCGCACACATGCTCCATTTGGGCCCTAGTTGTGTCCCGAAACTTTTCAGCCCGATCGGAATATATCCAGGGGAGTTATGAGTGAAAATGTGTATAAAAATAGGTACTTTTTGCGTTTTAACAACATGTTAGTAACATGAGCTTTTGAGGTATCTTTTTCCATGTTTTTGAGGACGAGAAGACCGAATATGAAGTCGATTTTGACCAAAGACGCGGAAATTGAGGTTTTACCAAAGGTTCAGCTCCCAAAATTGGTTTTTTATGAGTCAAAAACCTGGAAAACTGTCTGAAATCACCATAAATGTGTACAATAACATTGGAAAAAGTGTAAACAGGTGAATCAAGACCATTAAATGCCACTACCAATGATCAAAGATGATCTTAAAAAAAAAAAGCGTACCTACCTATTTCATGTTTTGGGGGCCAAAATTGGTGGAAATCATCAGAAATATCTATTTCAATCATTCCACATGAAAGAAACAATACATTTAACAGCCAACAAAAATCTCTAGAACTCCAATAGAATAATAAACCCATGTGACAAGGACTTTGCAGCGTTTTTCGTATGATTAAACTTTAATCACAAATTTTTCCTACAGTGTAATTATAGGAAAAAGTTGTGATTAAAAATGTAATCATAGGAAAAAGTAGTTATTACGAGTGCGATCATAGGAAAAAGTTGTTATTACGAGTGTAATCATAGGAAAATCTGAAAGGTTTGTATTTTTTTAAATATTTGATTTCTTAGCACAACCCCAGTCTTATCCAGTGTTGTGGTAATCGCAATCATGATTACGAATACGATTATCAATCACACTATTGTTATTATTATTATTAGTAGTATTATTATTAATCACACATCAAGCACCTCTGTTTACACTAACGATTAGTGTAATCGTTATCTAGGTTGTGTTTAAACTTTTAATCGCAATCACACATCAAGCACCTGTGGTTATAATCGTAATCGTTATCATGATTGCGATTACCACAACACTGGATAAGACTCTGGGGCTGTGCTAAGAAATCAAATATTTAAAAAATACAAACCTTTCAGAATAAAACACTGAGAAGTCCCCATGGTACATGCGAAATGGTGATGTTCGTGGAGATTTAATGATAGAGACTGCCAATTGTTAAATGCTCAAGGAAGCATGAACAACGCCTCCAGAAACATGAGAACCTGGAGCTGCTCAACGTCCTGAACAACGAAGGAGAACTTTGGCACCTCAAGCGCAACAAACCACTGGATTTAACTGTGCTGTGTCGATAGTAGTGCTAGTGAAACTCAGCGTTACTGGTTACAGGATGGCTGTATAATATGGGCTAGGTTTTGCTGAAACCCTACCTTACAGTGAGATTAACTTATTATGAAATGAAATATTGCTAGATGAAATGTATATTTTTCAGTTGCAATAAATAAATCACGGAAAACAAGTACGGCGCTCTATGCATCAACTTGTCCTCATCTCAACGAGCGTGGGTTGTGAGGATAGCCTCGACACACATGCACAAACTTGAGAATGCTCAAAACACGGTTTAATTAAGTAGTGAGCGGGTGTGCTGTGCTCCGGACATGGCGGGCGAGAGTTAGATGAAAGATGGAGTGAGAAGTTGGATGAAGGCAGATGAAGAGGAGGAAAGGATGTGCTCCGAAGGAGTATTTTGCATTAACGCCCCGCGGTTTTCACCACAGCAGATACCAGGAGAGAGGAGGGCACCCCGCGGTTTTCACCACTGCGAGTGCATGGGAAAGTAAGAGAGAGGGTGAGAGAGATAAGGTCGAAAGAGGAGTCGCAAGTCGAGGGTCGGTCGGTCAAATGAGGAGCTGGACCAGAAGGGCTGTTTATATAGGGACTTTTCCACCCGTCCCCCGTCCATAATCGGCCTTTATGACCGTTGAGGAGCGATGGCGGTTGATGGAAGCGACCCTTCGGCTACTTTCCCTTCGGCGCTGCCCAGCTCAACGTTCCCTTCGTTTATTAGGTTTAATCTTCTAACAATACTATAGGAATCACGGCAAATTAAAATCCAGTAGGCACCTCAGGACCTTCGAAAGTCAGAGCTGGAGAAGATCTCGAAATCTAGTGTAAATCACACTACCCACATTAATTGCGACCGGTTTCGAATAAACATGAATAACGTTAATTGACTTGCCACTTCTCATGGCTGCTGAAAGAAAACATAAGTAGTACCGTGATGATACTCGCTATTAGTCTGTCACGGCTATAATCGCAAGTATAATGAACTGGAGGGCGCTCAAGATGTTCACTCGAACGTGAGGGCGCCAACTCGAATCACCGGACCGGGAACAGAATTCCACATTCATGAAACCCTCATCATCAAGATAATAATCTGCATCGTTCTGAATTCATAACAATTAGTAAGTATTATAATAATAAAAGATAAATCATCATCATAGTTGTAATCTCCAAACGCGAAAAACGGCACACGCTCACCATACTTTCCAGCTAGCGAACTCACGCAGAGCAGATGCAAGTCTCTGTCAGGTGATGTGCGGTGTTCGTGAGGTGGTCTCGAATTTCAGGTAAGATTCCTGCACACTTTGCAGCTGGCATATCCGGTTAGTAACTTTTCGATCATTTTTTTTCCACAAAATAATTTTTACGGTAGTTGTTTTTGCTTGTCAAAAATTACTTCTCCCTCATCAGTACCGATCTAAGAAACCTGCTCTTGAAGACTCAAGCTACTGCAAACTTGTTGCTTCTTACGACTACTCCTGTGCTGAACTTTCGAAAAGTTGAGATTGTTTTATCGTGGCCAATGTGGGGGTAACACCACAAACACATGATTAGCGCTATGATGATGAGCGTAAGCTAACAACTAGGAAAAGTACATTGTTGAGTGTTAACAGGAGTGTTTATTACAATATCTTAGGAAATGTACGTATTAATTACACAGTCGTGGCAACATTGCGGCTCAAGCTGATAACTTAACCTTCAACTCTATCCATCTATGCACACCCACGCATTTAGTCCTTGCGCTCTTTCTGTTTCTTACTCGCAGCACAATCACCATTATCATTCAAGTGAAATGTTAGGATATACCTACCTTCTCCGAAAATGTCAAGTTTTCAACTTGCAGTTCCATCAATTTTGGCTCAACTATCGGCAGAGAAAGAGCCAATGAACATTAATGTTTACGACATTAATATAAATAGTATGTAATATGACAACCGATCTGTTTCCGATGTAGTAGATTTAGTTAAAAAACATACGTAGAGTAATAGTAACTACCTAATCATCTGTGTTAGCTCTGGAAAATATCTCAAAGGTACATAAGTATTTGTTCCAGCGTTTTCCCACGAAAAAGTTTCTCGCTAACGTAAGAACTTGTTATTTATTCCCGATTACGACATGCTTTGGGTACCCACTTCAATATTGGTCTACCACATTTTCGTACTGTAAACTCTAGGTACCTTCGTATTTTGTGTACACAGCAATTCAGGAACCTTCTCAACTGGTTCATGATAAACGAGCTCATAACATGAAAAATAAGAAAGTACGTAGGTAGGTACGTAAAATTATCGGATTCACTGGCGCGGCAACCAGAAACATAATTTAGCTCTTTGGACACCGCTGTCCCGGATGGGCTACCTCCTCTGTATAAATATTCAAAGAGGAGGAGGATCAAGAACCTGTTTAAGAATTACAACTTTTCGTGGATACGGTAGAAGCGGTAAGACGATTTGGTTGGGAAATGCACCAGCGTCGAGGGGAGGATTACCAACCCTTTCTTTCCAATGTAAATCAAGGCCGATATATATTTTTCATTACGTATTCCGTTCGATAAGATATACGGGCTACTTAAGGACCTTCAGCATCCAGGATGAGTCGAGGGTCTCTCAAAACTCAGAATGAATATATCGAAAGTTTCAATTATTATTTTCGGAAAATCGACCGATGGGAAGGAGCTACCTACCACTTTATCCCAGAACAAGTAGCAGTTTAACGACCTAGTGATTTTTAATTATTACACCTATCACGTAAGTCCAATCAGGGCAAATGAAACTGCTGTGAATAGAAGTTCTAGTCGACTAAATGAGGGTAAGATTTGAGAACATAAGTAATCTTTTTCTTGTAGAATTTAATGAGTCAACAAGTAAATATGCGTATATTAAGCTGTCTATATAGATAGCACCATCAAGAAATCATAAAGCAATAGGTACTGTAATCTATGATTCGTTAGGACTTTTACTTTTGAAGATCTTAGTTACTACCACCTACCTAGATACCTCTACTACATACATAAATAAATTCATACAAAATTCATACTAATTTCATACTCTGCCTAGGCATTGTATACAATACCTTATTTCACACTTTGCCGGTAACATACATATTATGATGCATGTGTGTACCGCGCTAGAAGCCACAATTTTGGGCAATTTGACTTGAGATGTTGAGGGCAGGCTCGTAGGCCTTCCGAATTCGCTGTATCGGTTTTGATGTCTCGACGAAATCAGAAAAAGGCGCATGAGAGTGACGCCGCAAGAGCCAAAACACAGGTAATAATGGATCCTACGACATAAAATTTTCAGGGTACACTCATAGGACTGTCAGAAATTGCTGTGCTGGTTTTGGAACATATAAAATGACGGCGCCAGTCGGTAAAAAAAATCGCAAAATCCAAAAACAGCTAATCTGGGGTAGGTAGGTACACGCTGTACCTATTCGTTTTACTGGAGACATATAGCTTTTCCAAACTGAATTCAATAACATTTTCTTAATTGAATTCAACATTTTCCAAATAGAATTCAACGGTTTCTAAACTAAATTCAACATTACGCAAGTTTCTTAAAAGAATGACCCAAAATAATTTTACACATAGGTACCTAGTCATATTATTTCTAATAATTCTGATAACAATAGTTATTTTATCAAATTATGAAAGCTAGCAAATTTCGCATTTTGAGTTATTATACGACAATTCACCTCAAAACACGCGAAAAGAAAAAAAAAGTTGCGAGTTCCGAACAAGTTGTCCATCTTCAATGTAGTGGCATACTTAGATTTATTGCATTTTCTTGTTATCGCGTGGCAGGATCGGAAACAACCAATCAGTAGGAATTATTAAACACAGTTCCTAAAAACAAAGTTCTCCCTTCGGAATATTGAAATGAAGAATTCTATTTGAAAAATGCTGAATTCAATTTGGAAAATGTTGGGTTCTGTTATTTGGAAAATCTATATATATATATATATAAGTAAGTACGTGAGACAGTTACTGGTCAGCGGATCCACTAGTATTAGAACATTATAGATTAATTGATTGATGGTTTGATAAATACGCTGCAGTTTGCGCACACTGAAGAAAAGCGTAAAAGAACCAGGAGGAATTTGTGGTACGATTTTATATTTCCTGTATACCTAAGTACCTTTAGCCCGAGGAGTTTGTTCGACTTCGTTCGGCTGGCTAAATGTATAAATTAAGTCAAAGAGGATTATTCAAACCCGTTCCCGAACATGGTTTTATTAGCTCGGAGAGGGGGATCTCAAGATACATCTTAGGTGCTATCCCACGGAAGGTGACAGAGGATATCTGTTAGTCTGTCACAGGCCGTTTCACATCAAGATCGGGATACTTGTAATCTGTTCCATGAAGACATAGACAAGAAGGTGGATACGGTTTCCGCAACTTCACCTGCGGCTCCAACCCAAGAAAGAGGATCGGAGGAAGGTGTCTTCGAGAAATCAAGCCACCAAAGAAGGGATAGCCCCGTGCGGTGGGGAACGTTGTTTCTGGAGGCCCAGAAGACCGGTTCCCGTCTCTACAGCGTTGCCAAACCTCGCTGCTATGCCGGGAGAAGGCATTCTCTTCTCTCCTTTTTCCAGACTAGGCCTTCGAGGCTTATACGCTCTGATATTAGCGTCGTTTCGGACCATATAAAAATCCTTCGTCTTCGGGAGGGACCTGAGGAACCGACGCCCAGCCCCGCGGGAGGGCGATCTCCGAGCGTCAATCGACAACTTATTTCGCTCGAATCTGTAATCTTGTGTTGTCCCGGGTCAATCGACGGAATGACCCGGCCAACCATCTCCGAAAATAAAAATAATACCAACAGGTAATCCTGAAGACAGGCCTATGACTTCATTTCGAAAAACCCTGCAATACCGGAACTCAACAGCAGGTTGCCTTAATTTAATTGAGATACAAACACAGTCTTCCAACTGAGTAGGTAGGTATAGGTTTGATTATGGCGTAGGTACATTTGTAATCAATTAATCCGTCAGATACCAGACACAGACCAGGCCTTTTAACAAGAATGTAGGTATGCAGTGTGAAGATAACATAATTATACAAAGGTGACTCGGGTGTTGACTTGCATAAAAGAATGCATGCACATGCCAAAAATGTTGAGCATAAACGATCGAAAATTGAAGTTTCTCAACACATTACAGTAAATAATCATGAGCCTGGGCTTTGAAACTGATGAAACAGGCAGGCGGATAAAGAAACAAATAGGCGGAAAAGAATAAGCAAAGAAAACATAAGATTATTCAGAGCAGGCAACAACTGAATTTTAAAAATGACTTGTACTCTCCAAGTGCTTTCAATGTTTTAAGAACAATGAATAATAATCAGCATTTTTTTGGTGGAATACCAGCATCTAATAATACAATCAAAACTGAACAACTTGAGTAAGAAGTATAAAGGTACATACCCACACACTATATCCATAATACCTAATTAATATTAATAATCTTGACTGATAGCTTTATATAATTTTAACTAAAAATGTGTATTTAAATTAATTACTCAGTGTTCCACTTGGTAATGGTACTGACTGGTGGGCTGCATATAAATAATCTGGAAAAATCCCTACAGTGTAAATTCTCCAAGGTAAGATCCACAAATAGATTTTCAATTAGGTACCTACACAAATAATTTCCGTGTTTCAAGGCTAAAGAAAGTTTCGCAGTAGATCGAAACTGTACATAGTGTACATGCCATAATCAAAACTCCAAATTCCTAGTCTTCCAATAGTACGAACACATACCTAGTTCAAACCAAGAAACTTGACAGAGAAATCTCGACAAATGCAACGGCAATAAGTGAGCATCCGCGATAACTGAGCACAGTGCGCGTTGACTTTAAGAGAGGGCGCGTTTTAACACAGACTATTGCCTCACTAGTATCATAATATTAGTACCAATCAGTGCAGGAAAAATAGGGTTGGAATCAGAAAAAATTTGTACATTACGGTATCATGTGGGACCATCTGGATGGGCACTGAGTTATGTTTGTTACTTAGAGATCAGCTGACTCGAGCCGGAGATAAATAAGTCAGAAAGAATCAACTTTTGCATGTGCTGAAAGTATTAATAGCTACTGCTTTGTACAACTCAAGGGACCATTCAGGGTGCAACCCAAACTTGCCTTTCAAAAATAAGGGGGGTTCAAGAACACATTGTGAAGTTTCTACGAGTACTTTTCTTTCCAATCACACTGTGTTCTCTTTAATATATTGGATACTTACTGATAACCCACTCATAATAATAATAATAATAATAACGCATTTACAGCCTCCCTATAGGTCATTTACAGCCTCCTAGCATAGGAAATACGGAATCCCAATCGTCTTTGAAACGCTGTGAATGGGAATAAAAGACAACATGGCATCTGGTCTGCTGTCGTTGAACGGTTCACAAAAGTTGATCGTAGTTTAAAAAAAGTTTACTGTTGAATTCCAACACATCAACTCATGATATTTTCCGAAGTCCGTGTTTTTTTACGGTATGTACTTGGGATGTACATTATATACGAATCTCACCTAAAAATGGATGGAATCCGTTTCAAAATCTCTACTATTTGCTTTCCCAATCCAGCTGCTCGTAATTAAAGAAATCAAATCAACTGTGGGTTGATTGATATGTCTATTGAATTATTTTAATGTATCCTACAGATAACTCTACGGATTAAGGATTTAGGACTTGAAACGCAAATGGATTTGATTCGAAATAGTTCCATATGCATAGATGCCATCTGGACACGGAAAACTGAATCACAAATCAGGTTTGACAGTTTCATTAACGGTCCCAACCACCTTCGCACAAATACCCAAAGATGGCTGGGGAGAGCATTCACAATTTGCTTACAAAACGAATATTGTCAATGCTCGTGTGGTACGAATGTATAGGCGATTCCTATGTTGATGATATGCAAATATATTTATGGAAAGCTTCTGTATGTGCTCGAAGCTCCGAACTCAAAACCCATCCGATGTCATTTGATTTTTGAATTACCAAACGGGGATTTTTACGGGCGACTTTCTACCGCCAACTCTCGGTCGGGAATGACGGCGAACCTTGAGTATAAGTGATGTGAATAACGAGTTTAGAAAAAGTGAGATGAACTTCAAATGACGTTGGTCTGTCCCATGAATATGAGTATCAGATGACTTTGCTAACAGACGATTGGCATCAGGGTGATCAAGTCTTGAAGCCAGCCTTATTAAGGCTAAATGTAACGCTTTTAGTTGCAAAACCTGCCACCACGTGGCAGCACCAAAATGAAGGAAATTTCCTTGACTCCTCACAGGAGAACGAATCAAGATATTTTGAATCTGAAAACGGATTTGATAAGATATCAACCCATAGTTTGGACGAAATTGGTTTAAAAAATTTGCACAATTTTTTTGCGCACTGTTCAAACAAATTTTTGATTAAATTGAAACTTTTTCAAAAATGTGGCCTTATACAGCAGTGTGCCCATGCATACAGTGTACAAATCCGTTTTCAGAATTTCGATCGGTCAAAAATTACGATCGTAATCCTTAAGATTGGTGAAACAATAGATTGGAAACAATAGTAGAGCTGACGGGGTGGAGGAGTGCGCGCGCGAGAGGGGGGCAGTTTGGTGAGGTGGGGCCCGCCGCCTCGACCCCTCGGCCGCTTGGACCCCTCGCATGAACATTCTCGGAATCGAGTCTTCCTGATGTTGGTTGGAAAAGAAGTTTTGTCTGTGAGCAGGATTGGGTCATAGCCAAGTCAAATTGGACTTGTGCTTGCTGCCTAATAAATGTGCACTAGCTGGAAATTATTTTAATCGAATTTGGGCATAATACGAGTAATGTGAGTTTGCGACGGACTCTGGCTTGTGCTAAACTTTTGAGAGCCAAAAAACTGCGAAATTTTCGGACCTTTTTCAGCTTTTTCGCTTCTCGAAAACTATTTTCACTATAATTATGCTAGAATAAGGAGCATAAAATTGCGCGTCAACTGGAGTTTAGTACGTCAAAATCGCTTCAGCCATTTAGCTAAAATCGCCAAAAATGTCTTTTTTCGATTTTTCCCAAATTTGTCGATACGTCCCTAAAATTTTGATACGTGATTCCGTCGCCGTCCGCCGTGTCACGCATAACTGCCTCAAAATTGGTCCAATTGAGTCGAAATTTGCACCAAATACTCATCTAGGGCAGACATGGTGCCCGCAAGCTTTTCAGCTCGATCGGACCAACGGTTTGGATTTTATGGACAAAAAACTGGCAAAAATGAGGCGTTTTTTAGGAGTTTTGAAGTGAAAACCGTTGAACGCCCATAATTACCGTAAAAATGGTCGAATGTGATCCAAATTTGGAGGGTAGGTGGGGGTTGGTCCAAAGATGGTATCTATATTAGGGATGTTTGTTACCTAAAAGTATCGGAAAAAAACACGGGAAAAACGAATTAATGGCACATTGTTTATAAATGGTGAAAAAATTGTTTGACATTTTGATATTGATGGAGTACAGTTCTATATGTCCGCAAGAATAATAAACCCATGTGACAAGTACTTTGCAGCGTTTTTTATTTACTTTTGTACATATATTGTGATAACATAAATAGGTATACCTATATGCTTTTTGCCGTGAAAAGAATCACAGTTTCACAGACAGACAAAGATTCGAATTTATAATATAATAAGGATAATAAGGATAGAGATAGAGATAATAATAACCCCTACACATATATCCATGTCACGAGGTATCTGCTTACAGAGTACCTAGATAGTTCCTCTTATGAACTCGCCAAAAAGGTTGCCCAAATTCCAAGAAGCCGACACTTCGATTTGATTTGGATTTGATTTTTTCGAAATCAGGTGACGTTTATGCAACTGTGTTTACATAACTATTATAGTCGATGAATCTGAATGGTATTTACTTTGCCAACAGTATGTGCCTACCTGATGTTTTTGATGTGCCAAAACTTTATTGCACTGCTCCAACAAAAATTGGCTTCACAAAAATGGACTTCTACAACAACGCGTGCGTCCATATTTCGTAACTCCGTTACCCAATTTCCATGGAAAATGTTGCGATCATAGTGTTTAGTAGGTTTCATGAGTCTGTTTGGTGCATTACTATGGTGCAAAACTTTAGTGTTTCCAGAGCGAAAACTCTGGACACAAATTTAAAAATTTTTGTTTGGGTAAAGATAAAAAACTTAAAAAAACTAGCGACTACTTCTTCCAAATTCAAGGACAATTGGAAATAACTATGAGAGAGCGTTGTTTTTTCGTAGTGTGGACCCCTAGGGATCTACATTACGAGATAATACAAAGGGATCGCTCATTCTGGGAGGACAAAATGATAACAAAGTTGAAATATTGTTATGAAAATGTTCTGCTCCCAGAAATTATTGATCCAAGGATACCACGTTCGCTGGAAATACGGGAGCCTACCCAGGACTTGGGATGAAAATTCCTCAAAGTATAATACTTTATTTTGAAAGCAAATATAGTATATATTATTCAACAGCAGAAATGTTTCAAGTGTTTGATGATCTGTACCTATATGTCCCCTAATTTCGATACTGCTCAGATTTGAAATACCCAGTTTAATTTTTCAAGACTAGATTCATGGACTATGATTTTACACGCTGTCCCATAAAATTCGCGTAGGTACCTATATGAAAGATTTATCGACTTGTATTTTTTGAAACATCTATATGCATGTAGGCACGCTGTTGTAGGTACCTGCCAATCTTTGTGAACAATAAAAAATTGTTGCAGTGCGCAAAAGTAACAAAATTATTTTGAAAGTGTGTATGTAGTCTGTATGTATGTATTTAGGGACACAACTTGCAATACAATCTAAAATTATTTGAGTTTTGAAATACTTCACTACTAAATTCCGGATGTGACAATACGTTTTGGAGATATAGCGAAAAATACGAGAAAGAAAATTGGATTTCACAACGCGGTTTTGAGAGTGGTGCTAGGTATGGTATTTTAGCTGTATCTCGGAAACTATTGAGTCTACCGAGCCTATTCTAGTATTCTAGCAAATCTAATTCAGTTTCAAAATGTACACTTTTTGTCAAAAACGCGCTCTATCATGGCCAAAATGGGGGAAAAACAAAAAAAGTGCGAAAATTTTGAGGTTTCTCGCATTTTGATCAAAGTTTTGGGGGCCACCGTTGTCAAAAACATGGATTTTGCGTATCAGTCACATCCCCTACAAGAAAAAAACGAAATCTACTACCCCCAACTTAGGCCCCCCTTTTCTCGTAGTCCACAAACGTGAGACAAGGCTTGACCCAATCCTGTTCACAGACAAAACTTCTTTTCCAACCAACATCAGGAAGACTCGATTTTGATGCCGACCTTGAGTAGGAGAATTCGGAGAACGTTCATACGAGGGGTCCAGGCGGCCGGCACCACCTCACCAAACTGCCCCCCTCGCTCGAGCGCACTCCTCCACCCCTTCAGCCCTACTATTGTTTCACCAATCTTAAGGATTACGATCGTAATTTTTGACCAATCTCAATTATGAAAACGGATTTGTACACTGTATGCATGGGCACACTGCTGTATAAGGCGACATTTTTGAAAAAGTCTCAATTTAATCAAAAAATTTATTGAACAGTGCGCAAAAAAATTGTGCAAATTTTTTAAACCGATTTCGTCCAAACTATGGGTTGACATCTTATCAAATCCGTTTTCAGATTCAAAATATCTTGATTCGTTCTCCTGTGAGGAGTCAAGGAAATTTGCCCCCGATAGTGCTGCCATCTCTTATCTGAGAATCTCACTAACTTGTCGTTACATTTAGCCTTAACAGCTTGTAAACAGATAATAGCACAAGGCAAAGTGTGGTTCATGTCCAGTCCATACACAAATATTGGATTACGACCCCTGCATACCACATCCAGCACGGATCAATTCAACTATTCAAAACCCCAGTCTCATGATTCTGAATATTTATGTACATAGATATCCACTGAATGGGTAGGCCTTTAGGACGCACGAATCCATACGAAACTGTTTAATATAAATTTAATTAATTTGAATATAAAATCTGATTTGTTGGGTCTACTTTAAATTATTCAAAGTCAATAACAAATTTTGAAAATACGGATAAATATGTCTCAATATTTACGTTAATATTTGAGAAATATTGATTAAATACACTGCCAAGGTGATGGCACAGGAGCTTCCTCGTCACAATCAGAGTGACCCATTATAAAATAGAACAGACTCGGAAGGCAAATAACATAACATTACATTACATAACATTACATTACATAACATAACATTACATAACGTGAAATATACATATTACATAACATTACATTACATAACATTACATGAAATATACATATTACATAACATTACGTCCATAATACATTACGTCCATTATACATAATTGCGAAAGTTATGCGTGTTTGAAGAATTTCACGTTAGCGCATGCGCAGGGCGAACCGCTGGCTCTATCGTGTTGAAATTTATATGGGACCTCAATGGGCCTTACCCGCTTAATCCCTGAGAATTACATTGAAATTGGGTGAAATCTTTGGTTACTACGGCTGTAACAAGGAAATTGTATCTATTTCACGCCAGCGCACCGAGGGTCCCATCATGCTGAAATTCATACTGGAACTCACTAGGCCTTGTCCAAACAACCCTTGGAAATTTGAGCGAAATTGAATTAAAATTGTGAAAGTTAAGCGTGTTTGTTGAATTTAACGTTAGCGCATGCGCAGGGCGTACCGCTGGATCAATCATGTTGAAATTTGTATGGGACCTCAAGGGGCCTTATCCGCACCATCCCTCAAAATTTGAGCTGAATCAATTCAAAATCGTGGAAGTTATGGCTGTAACAAGGAAATGCGGACAGACAGACTCACGGACTCACAGACTCACAGACTCACAGACCCACAGACCGACAGATACGGAACCAAATTTGTTCAGTAGGCTTTGAAACGCAAAATGCAAGTGGAAATTTTGATTTCTGAAGACAAAAATTTTTTGGCTCACGAAAGTGAACACAAGGCTTCCGCTGCTTCGCAGACTCGGAAGCAAAATATCGTTTATTACAGCGGGTAAAAATACTTTTTACGTTTAATATATAGGTACTTATATATTTATAACATAGGTACCTATTAATATACATTTAACACACATTCCTGATATTACGGGGCCACAGGATTTATAACTGACATGAACTGTCCAATTGATAATATATTTGTTTATCATTTTCAATAATAAACGTTTGGAATCGAGCATGAAACACATTTTTTAACCCCCCTCCCCCGCAAAATTTGGTGGTTTCCGTGATTTGGTAGAAACCGAAAATGGAATAAAAAACGCTGCAAATTATTACACAACGGTTTATTATTTACCTGTATAGATGCCCCTGCTGCGTAGACCTCCGTTTTCTGTGGTCAACTATAACACCTACCCTCGTGCTCTGCCTTGCCCCAAATGGAGTACTGGAGCCGGCCAGGGAATTAAAGTATCATAAAAATGCGGGATGCAATAATTAATTTTATTTGTTGTTATTCATGAAGCATAACGGTTGTTCAAGTTGCATAAGTGCCTATCAACAAAATCCAAAACAGCCATCATTCTTCAAATGAAATGATATCACAGAACAAGCAACTCGACTTCATACAGCCATCCTTGATTATAATCAGGTGCTCCCTAATGATGATATCCCGGCCGGATTTATACCGTTTGATTCACGATCATGTTGACGAAGCTCTTCGGTGCAAAGGAACGGCTGGTCTTACAATGCTCCGGGTGGATTCAAAAAAATTCTTCAACATCAATTAAAAACGTTAAAAAAACCCATACCCTTCTACTGAAAGTTCTCCAGCTACGGCGTTCTGAAAATTTCAACCCCTATTTTGGCCCCCTTTGCGGGCCAACTAGACCCCAAACGGGAGCTTCAAACGAAATATCATTAATTTTGGTTCATGGTAACTGAGGAAAGTGCGAAGTAGGTACGGCGTATTTTAGCGTACGGACAGACATTTTTTAAATTCCATTTTTGGATTCCAGGTACTTTGAAACGGAAACCATCAAATTTTGAGGGGGGGGTTAAACACTTTTTTTGCATGATCGATTCCGAAGAGTCATTATTGAAAATAAAAACATAAAATGTAATAGGAAGAAGGTTGATTTTGATCCGTCGTGATATCAAATCCACAAGAATCAACATATGGAATAGCTGGATTTGTGAAGTCAGGGCCACCCGACACCAACGATCTCCTGTTTTTACGCTGAGGGTAGCAAAGTTGTAGTCAACTCAGTTGTACTTTGAGAAGTTGGCTTCCGAGCTTCGGAGAAGTGGAACAGCGAGGGAAGCGAGGAAGTAGGTAGTGGCAGGTTTGAGCAGAGACGCGGAAAGTGTCCCTAGGTGGGAGAAATATTTCTGGAAAATGTTGGCTGCCATGTGCAATCCTTATCCCTCCATCCCTTCCCCATCACCATCTACCATAACCCAAAACCCACCAGTCTGCAGTCTCTCTCTGTCCCTTCATGGCACTTCAGCTTGTAATTTTTTCCAATTTTGTGATGAGTTCTGGAGATTTCTTGATATTTTTTAATATAAGTCGGGAGTGCGGTCTTCATTCAGTTCTCATACAGGAGGGTTGAAAGGTTTGTGTGTGTGTTTAGTTGTAACTGAGATGGTCGACTTTCCAGCAAGTTCCTGCTCCCCCTGCTCATCCCCAACGTCCTGGGTGTCTTGAAGATCATCGAGATCAGGTTCGTCCAAGTAATAACAATGTTATATCGAACAATTTTGCACTAACTTGGCTAATGGCTGATATAATAATTTAGGTATGTGTTCCTAGACCTGAAGACAGTGGTAGGTAGGTCTGCTTGCAGCCCCCAAGCCTCAGCCCGCCATTTTCCCTGTGATATTCCCAAACAATTCCCCTGTTACTACCCGCCGAGCGCTACTCGGCCCATTTAGGCTTCCCGGCCCTTCAGATCATCAGTAGGTACACAACTTGTACTTGGACAGCGCTTTCAGGACAATAAATTATAACGTGCCTACTGGCCCCTCCCTGCCGAACCAGACGCCTTCCCAAAAAACAAATCGCAACTTATAACCATGAAAAATCGATACTGAAATTTTAATATTTTGATGTAATCTGCCTACCTATAATTACGGTAGTTCTTCATGCCTTGCAGATTCTGGCTAAAACCCTTTCTCAGTTTTCAATTCATCCCATCTCAGAGCCCTATGGCTCCTGAATAACCTGAACAAGCCAAAACCAAGTTAGAGAGAACGACGTTTTTTTCCTTGTCCCCTTCAAAATATTACAATTTTTTAAACTTTTACTGTTCAGATGAAGTATATCATGGCTGATATTGAAGCTCGTATGGGTACCTTCCCACCGACCATTTTTCAAATTGCTTAAAATTACTCTACACTGAAATGAATGAAATGAAATTATTTATTTGTAAAAGCCTTCCGGCGTTAAAAATTGATTACTCTAAATAGATTTGGAACCACCAAAAATGTTGCGGATGGGTGACCCGAGACAGCAAATATTTATACTAATACTAGGTACTTCGCTATCGCAAAAACGTTTTGGGCTTAAAATATACCTACCTATCAAAAATGGAGTTTTGGTTTACTATTTTCAATAATTTTGGAATCGAGTATGAACAACTTTTTAAATCCCCCCCCCTCCCTTCAAAATACAACTTTTTTTTTAAAACGTTTTTGAATTGATCTGGAACTAAAGAATTTTTTGGAGTCCACCCGGAGCATTGTAAGACCAGCAGTTCATGTGCACCGAAAAGTTTCGTCAACATGACCGAGAATGAAACGGTATAAATATCATCAGATATCCCGGCCCAGATATCATCACTAGGGAGCACCTGATTATAATCAAGAATGGCTGTATGAAATCGAGTTGGGTGTTCTATGATATTATTTCATTTGAAGAATGATGGCTCCTTTGGATTTTGTTGATAGGTAGGTACTTTTCCAACTTGAACAAAAGTTATGATTCATGAATAACAACAAAAATAATTATTGAATTATTGAATCCTGCGCATTTTTATGAAACTAATTCCCGGGCCGGCTCCAGAAATGAGTTGAAATGGAATTTGGTATACGGGTCCCATTTGGGGTCCAGTTGGTCCGCGAAGCCCGGGGTTACTGTCAGTCATCTCGAAGGGGTGAAAACAGGGTGTTCCAATTCCAGGGCGCCGTTATGCGAAAATTGTTTACGTTTTTAAATTGGTCTCGAACTGAGGAATTTTTGGAGACCTCGCGGAGCAATGTACGTCCATCCGTTCGTTCACAGTAAGGCCCTGAATTTTGCAACGAAACGCTTCGTCAACATTATCGTGACTGAAACGGACATAAATCCAGCACAGTATCATTACTGCTAGGGAACACCTGATTATAATCACGCATGACTGTATGAAACCGACTTGGTTGTTCCGAGATATTATTTCATTTGACGAATGATGTTTATTTTGAATTTTTTGATAGGTGTCTATTTTTGTAACTTGAACAAATAACGTTATGCTTCACGAATAACGACAACATTTATCGTTAGTTAGTTTATTCATCTATAATTAATTATTTAATTATTAATAAATTATACAATTCTCGAATCAACCGAATATTGGTTATGAAACTGTAACTCCCCGGCCGGCACCATTACTGGGAGCCCGAGGGTAGGTATTGACCACAGCAATCAGTGATCTATGCAGAAGGCCTGTTATAATACAGATAAATAGTACACCGTTGTGTAATAATTTGCAGCGTTTTGAAGGAACATTTTGATTTCGATACTTCGAATATTAAGATTGCCAGAGCCCATCAATAGTTATACCTCGAAAATAGGTACGGCAGGGTTGGTTAAGGGTGTTTCACACTGTACAGAGACCTTTTAGCGATCCAGAACGCTCCTTCTTGAGAAATCGTGACAAGGCCCGTCAAACTTGACTTCCACAAACAGCCTCAGCTCACCACAGTGGAATAGGCGGAAAAAGTGGAATTAACGCCATATACGGAAACAAACCACAAGGTGCCCAGTAGGTATCGCCGAAAAAATAATCCGGAATGCAATTTAATTAAAACCATCTCAAATCGCCTTCTCTTCAGTTTTTTTCGTTCTTCTTTTATACACGATTTTTTTCGTAGCCGTCTACGGTAGATCCCTCTCTCTACAGACTGGTTTTCGAGAGTATTAGATCGAGTTCGGGACCTGAATGATTTATTATTACAGGAATGACAAGGCGGCCCACTTTGTTGGCGTGGGACCCACCGAGAGCAACTCGGTTTTAAATTATACGCGCCCGAAGAAGCTTGGAGCGTTTAATGGCGGGGGTTAATTTACATTGAATAAGACATGTCCCCGCGCCTTTGGGACAATGGAGGTATCCGCACGGGAGCTCAGATACCGTCTACGTACTGTATTTATTAGCGACCAAAGTTATTGATTGGGCTCAATATCCATTGTTTGGACTTTGGGAACGAGAAGGTCCGAGGAAAAACGTTCTTTTTGGTGGAGTAGGTACTCCCGTTGATAATGGGGCAGATTGGGCGAGGTGACTACAGGCAGAAAGTTCCAGTCAAGCAGGGCGGTTCAAAATTTTCCGTGAGCCAGTGAACTTTGGGGAACAGGGGACGTTGCATGGCTGTGGGATGTAAAAAATGCCGACTTATCAAACACACCCCCTCACAGAAAAGGAATGTGGAAACATTTCTTGACTGGTTATCTTCATCATTTCTCTTCTGTCAGGTGTTTCGTGGCGTTATCAGCGTTATCAGAAAACGGAGAGGTTACCCTGTGGTTTCTGCTTTGTTCATAGCTATTTTTGTTGTTTATCCCAAATTGATGGAATAAAAAAATGAATAATGAAAAAAAAATATATATATGTATAATTATATATAAATAAATAAAACAGTAAGAAATAAATCAAAATACAAGTATTTCCAAATTATAATTCTTTCAACACTATACTGCCCCCCGTACGGAAGAACGTCCTAAGTCCATTTTTGCGATTTCGAGAAAAACGAGGTTAAGTGAGATTTCTTCTGCCACCCACCAGTTCAATTAATTCAAGCCCAACTTTTTTCGATCGTGTCTCATATCTATTCCCCCAACTCGTCCACATACTGTTCAACCATGCAATTAATTACCTTGACGATAATTATCAATTTTAGCTCAATTATACGGACATAGGACGGTCTAACCTAGTATGCACTACATCGGACGACTTGAACGTATATGGTACCAGGTTAGAACGTCCTATCTACAGGGAAAAGTTCGCTTCATTCAGTTTTAAAAATACTATTATTACCCCATATTAAAAAAAATTTCTCCAATAATTTATCATTCAATGAGACCATGAATCCTAAATTAAAATTGAAAGTCCAGGAGTCCCTGATGTAGGCATCTTTTACCTCATATTCAAAGATCAGTGTGCACATAACCCCTTATATTAAATAGATACCTATTTTCTCTGGTTCCACACCTTTAGTAGTACTGGGTAAGGTCATCATCAACAATAATCATTAACAAATTAGCATTCTTCTAGGAAATAAAGTTCATTTATTATCTTTTTTGAATTAGGTAGGTAAATTCATTTCATGAATTATTATTCCGTTAACAGCCTTGATTATCACTTTTATAACACAGCACTGAAACGTAAATATAATTTACTAGTCTCTTTTTAACATTATATTTATCAATATAATTATTAATAATTGCTGAGGAACCTTTAAAAATACATCAGTCTAAGTCATAAAAGATGACAGTTTTAATATTAAACTATTTTTGAAACTGTGCCTAACTAACATGTCACTGAATGTACTAGTACATTAACCAACTCGAAAGAATGAACGTATTTATAATATAGAAAAATAGTACCTACTTTGGAAGTATCATTAAAAAATGTGGTAACACTTGAAAATGGTCACGAAGGCTAATCAGTCTAAATTGGTAACATCAGTGTTTGCATCATCAAGGGACTCTTCTTCATTGCTGACTGGCAATGAATCCCAAAAATGAAGACGATTTCCACAATCTGGAACTACCATGATACTGCTAAGACATTTCGCAATATTATTAGCCAAGAAATGCCACTTAGGACAGAACTGCGTTGAGCAATAATTATTGCTGCCTAAACTAGGCCAGAGTGTCCTAAGTAGAAATTATTAGGTTAAAACGTCCTACCTCGAGGGCTGAAGTCAGACATAGGACGATCTAGCGTAGTATAATACTACGCTAGATCGTCCCAAGTCCGACATCAGCCCCAAGTAGGACGTTTTAACCTAATATGTTCCACATAGGACACTCTAGCCTAGTTTAGACAGCAAAGTGGTGCAAATGGACTTAGGACAATGCGTTTTTTCACTGCTTTCTACTACATGTAGGACGTTCTAACCTAGCTCAAAAAACCATGTCCTTAACTCAAAAACTGAAAAAATGACTTAGGACGTTCTTCCTTACGGGGGCAGTATAATTCTCGGAATAAATTTACAACAAAAAATAAACACAAATGATATATGTAATTATCCCAAAAACATAGGAAGTTTACAGAGATAATTTACCCTACTACCACGTGGAAGTCAATTCACCACTCATCTTCTAAGTCTGTTTTAGTGCTCTATACCGAACAAATATAAAAACTGCAGTAAATGAACCAATCGAGTCAATCCATTAGGGAGCAGCAACTGTGATCAGCGAAGTGTATAGAGTCACCGTCAACAGACTTACTCAACAGGCCACTAATTAATTAATGGTCAACCAGGAAATTTATGGGCACTCAATAACCATTCAATTGAGCGCAACAGAAAAACTAAAAGGGGAGCTTTAACTTTAACTCTCAAGTAAACGTAACCTCAGCAGTTACGTCACCGTGTTTAAGATACGATATCGAACAAAGCTAAATACAGCAGTCTCAATAATGTTATTTTGGAGTCGCCTCAAATCTTTCTCATGAAGTTGTCGAGAGAGGGTAATTTCCATAATATTCGTTTTGCAAACAGCCATAAAGCAGGTTCACTGCGGCCACGACGAGATGTTTGTCAGAAGTTATGGGGTTGTTCACAAATGCCACTGTTACGGTTTTATTGCCAAACGTTTTTGTACTTTATCTGAGGTCCATAATTTAGGCTGGAGTTACAAAATTCGACTGTTTCGGTGTCATTTCAAAAAAACTATCTGACCGAATTTCGACGAATTCTGATAAAAGTTGTCCACGCAGGTACCTACCTACTGAGTTCAAAGTCTGGCGAATAAAATCAGTGACTTTATTTTGTTTTCACAACAAAAATCTTTGTTAGGTAAAGGTCATACAACATCTTTCTCAATACAGAAATAACATTTATGATCAAACAAGAAGGGATGCGAAAAATGCAAGTTTGTTATAGTTAGGGCTCGGATCAACATGCAAAAATTTGAGGCGAAACATGCACTGAAAAATGCCAAAACATGCAAAAGCATATTTTTTAAAAATAATTCAAAGAAACATTAATTTTAGGCTATGAATGCTTGTGGAACCCCGTTTTAACGAATAAGTACATAAAATGTTAAGAATATTTGAAAACCCATGAAAAAAGTTTATGAAATGTATCAAACTAATAATAAATAAATTAATTAAAAAAAAAATTGAAAATTTTATATCATGCGCGAATAAATAAATTTGCAATCATCAATTGCTTTTCATCAAAAATCTCTCAAGCAAAGGGATGGGTTGTAAGGAAAGAACGGTATTTCACAAATTGGTAAAAATTTTACTGTCAAACTATACTATACAACTCTACAAAAATGAATAACGGGTTAGAAGATTGAAAAACGGTTTGCATTATATACACAGGTGCATTATTCTTCCGGCTCACTCCGATCATCTTGCTGATTGAAATTACAATTAACAACTAATGCCTTCTCTAGGTTGCTAACCTTGAAAATACGCCTGTTCTCGCTTAGAAATGTCTTTATTGTAGAAAATGACCTTTCCACATCACAGGAGACAATGGGCCAATGAGACCAATCACCCCATTTTAGTTTGAAAAATGCTATAGAAAACAAACTACCACTCGTTTTACTTAGTTATTTTTAAAAAAAAAGTTTGGTTTGTACCTAAAAATTAGCTTAAAAAATCCATTTTTGGACAATTTTTTCTATAAAATTGCTAAGAATACACGAAACATGCACAAAACATGCAACAATTTGGAAAAAAACCAAAACATGCTAAACATGCAAAATAAATTTTGATTTTTTTGGTTGCAAATGGTCTGAAAACGATCAAAACGAACTTCTATGAATGTTTGGGGCTTCTGAAAAAAATATGCAAAACATGCAAAATCCTAGCCCTAGTTATAGTATATAGAGGTAAAGAAACTTGGTAGTGAAGAAATTATCAGTCTAGAGTTTTTTGCACTACGATTACAAGAGCCAGAAAGGTTTTTCTCATACAGAGGTTCACTATACCACACAATGTTCAGATCGGAATATAGGTAGGCACACTGTCAGCTAGTGGACTGAATTCAATGATGGGATCAACGCATTAACAATCCATGACCCCAAAATCCCAACCCAACCCCAAAAGACCCTCAACCTCAAAATCCCAACTCAAACTATGAGATTTCACATTCGTGTTTGGTTCATAATTAAAACATGGTAGGTAACACCATCGTGACCTGCACTCTCACTGAAAGTCAGAATCTGCGCGGACAAGTCATGTCCAAGTCGAAAATGAACTTCATATGATCTACCTTTTCGAACATGATCCCCAAAGGTTTGGAATTAAGGTGACTTTCCACTGATAGGTAACTGATGGGAATGCACCATGGATATCGAACATTTATTTAGTTTCCTAGATTACCGACGTTGCCACGGGGACCACGGTAAAATATTCTTCATTGAGATTGTTAGAAGAGTGAAGTCTACGCGTGGAAAACACATGATCAGAGTATGCAAAAGGAGTCAATCACAGTCTGTGAACCATATTGACATAATGCAAGCAGAAAGGGTCAACTGAACTGGCTATTTTCAAAAAGGCTGGCTCAGCTGTAAGGTGCCGAAATAGGTACCCAAAGGCAGAATGCCCAGGGTATCTGCATCACCGAAATGTACCACAGCTTAGTATTCATTGAAAATAAAGAACTCAGGTCCCTTGCAATCCCGAAACTGGCCTCCACTCCAAATCTTAGGTACTTTACAATGGAAAAAATGAATTCTTTGTTGTCAGACGCTTTCACATACAGCGTGATGTTATTTTCAAACGGATGTGCATAGGTACGTGATGCATGTGCACTCTTCGGTCAAAGAGAACTCTCGCACACCTAAATAATATAAGCAAGCGGTGATTCAGAGTCAGGAGAAGGTAGAGCGCTGAGAGTCGCAGATTTTATTAGAGTCGGAGCTGCAAAGGTTCTTAGGCGGAAGAGTGACAATAAACAGAGTTTTTATGTCACTACGGTTATGGGCGTTTCATCACGGGCGTCTCCCGGCGATCGAATACCAAAGCGATGGCGGGAAGATTGAACTGGCGGCTCTGGATTCTTCTATGAGCGTGTTGATCGTCAGAATCGCCATATTTCTCCTAGCGTTATGGGTAATGAAGGGTAGCTGAAAGGCAAGTCACTGCCTTCCGATGTTTTCAGCTATGTTTCTATGTTCGATGTTTCTATGTTCTATGTTTCTAGCTGTTAAGGCGGATAAAATACCAGTTGTTGTGGTACAATGACAGTTGGACTCAACAGCAATGGATTGGAATGAGTGATACCTACTTATAATGCGGTCTGGTACTCTAAAAAAAAATTCCACGTTGAAATCTTTAGCTGATTCCTCAAAATGGAACCAAAATGACAATCTTCACCAGTTACCAGTCAACAGTATATCATACAGCAGAGAGAAACTCTTGTAGGTTACTGTAGCACGTGACGTCAATGGGTAGTGCGCGTGGGTCACAAAAGTGGTTTATATTATTTTTTAATGAAACTCGATTCCATTCTGAGAACTGACACCAACCGCACTGCCGTATGATTAGTAGTTCTTTTTCTATGATTTTTCGAATTTTCTAGAGGTTCCCATGTCACACAGCTAGCAGGGAGGTGCTGCCCAGGCGAGAGGGGTGCAATGACGTACGAACCTCTGGAATCTCTGAAAAATCATAGAAAAATAACTACTAGTCGTATGACAGTGCGGTTGGTGTCAAAATTCTTAGGATGGAATCTACTTTCATTTAAAAAAAAAAAAAAATAATAAATGAATACTTGTGCAGACCATTTATACTATTTGTTCTCGGATGTTCGTTCATATCCAGACCTACCCCCTCAGTTTTCAGAAATTATTATCACAAATTTCATCTCATTTCCTCTCTAATCTGTGAATTTCTATGTTTTTCGATCACGATGATTAGCAATTATTCGTACAGTATAATTTCCGTATCCAACGGGTTAAAGAGAGTTCAAGTCAAATGTAAAGACAACTACTTGAATAAATAAAGCCATACCTATATAAATATATATTATTTATTTATTTGTGGGACGTTTTCATGGGCATTCTTACCGATTCCAAAAATATGAGACGAAGGATTATCGCGCTGCAAGCGGATTCGATCTCATTTAGAATCAAGTTGGACACAATTATTGTTAATTTTCAAGAATTTCCCATGAAAGGAGTACAATAAACTGTATACCAATTTATGGGCATTTAAAAATTTGGAGATGATTTTAGTTTTGTGTTACACGATCGTTGTCAATAATAAGTAGGTACATTCATTTAAAGACCCCCACACTCAAAAGGACATAACGGGTTGTACAGTAAATGTACAGCCTGATCTTTCTTATTTGCTGGGGTTCTCGGTCACGCCATGGGATCAGGCTCCAAATGGAACCTCGTGTACGTTCCAGTGTGTATAAGCACTTTCAGTTCGCGACAGTAGTAGGATCTGGAGTAAAACTGTGTGCTATTAGAGTAAGCATCGGTTTAGGTCGGAATAAATAAGATGTTGAACAGACTATCTCATATCATATCGACAATCTCAAACGCTGTTGATGACTAGCGGTAAAAAATCCAAAGGCTTCAAAATGAGTGCACACCTCTGATCTTCCCAAAGGTATTACACATACTGATCCACGCCAAACGCGGGTTTCGTGATGGAGCGATCAACTAAGGTATCTATAGGGTGGGATGCAGGTATGTACCGTGCTCCGTAATATGGGAGTAGCTCTGCCGCGAGTATGTAGAGGAGCTGCCGCGCGGGTGAAAGTCTAAAGCTAGAGGAATGACCTGGGAGTTATGTAAAAGGCGATACATGACTCAGAAACTCCCCTCGGCCTTCTGAGCCTCAGAATCCCCTTGGACACTGGTTGTACTATGCTGTATGGATCGTTCTTGAGCTGCAGCACCCCCCCCAATCAAAACCTAAGAAATTTCTTTTATGGATTATAGATGAATCAACGCCAACTAGCTACTTTTCCTTAGGCATTGTTTCATCGTACTTAAAGCTTCAATGCTTTGAAAGACCGTCAGCCAAGAAATGTGATTCTATCCGTGAATTTGCAGCATACATTATAATCAGGTTATGAACAATCGTTAGTAAGATATCAGTTTATAATAATCCCACGTAACCGATCTGCCCTAAATCAACAGGTTATACGAACATGAAGGCACAAATAGTTTTTAAGCCACTTGGTTTATGCAGAGTGTACTAACTGTTAAACCATAAATGCTAGGAATTTACCAGCCGGAAAGAATCCCTAAAATTGAAACAAACTTGAACATAATTTCGCAAGGTATTGGCATACCTGTACGCTTATAGGCACATTTAGTCGTGGTCTTGGGGCGTTAGCCAGAAAGTGCGGTAGTTACAGGTTCAGTACTTGGATGGACATTTCAGTTGTTTAGAGTTCTGTGGAAGCTATAAATTGGCGACCAAATGAATTACCTACTCTCACCTGATAGTCTAACATGAAGACCTCAGCACTTACATTTAATATCTACAAATATTTGTCTGATGGGCAGGAACAAACCAACTCTTAGGAACTCTCAAAAATCGAGTGAAGCCTACATGAAAATTGAACTAAGTTTTAACGAGATTTCACATTTATTTGCCTTTGCACTGTTTCATCCATAATTCGAGGGCAATTAAAAATCATCAAATAGGTGCAACGATCCTCAAAGGGGTCTTGGAAACTGGTCGGAGTTGAGATACAAAGTTAGGGGAATTTTGGTTTAGTCTTCTGATTATCAATGATTACAAAGCTTCCACGAGCTTGGGCGAAAGCAAATTCCATTTAAATCCATCATACAGTCAGCATTAAGTAGGAATGCAACAGTCGTATTATAGAGGCTGCAAGTAGTAATCAACTGCACGATCATAAATTTCTCGTTCAATACTTCCCACTTACAGCGTTACAGCAGACCACGGATGATTCCGTCCTGAGACGAAACAAGGTGTTTTACTACCAACGCGTCGCAAACTGTCCCGTAATATGTTGTAATTGAGTGCGGTCTAAGCTTTGGAAAGAAGGACGGCGAAGCGCGGTGGGGGTTCACCGTGGGGCCACCATCTCGTTGAACCCGTTACAGCGGGAGTTGAGACTCGGATGAGAAGCAGACTAAGCATTTGGTGATCAGGCCCATCGGGAGTTTCGAACCTGTTCCCAGTGTGGCAATCTCTTTACTTGTCAGATCGTGGAATGCCCAGTTCAATGGTCGTTGCGAATCGGGTCTTTTACGACTCCAAGACAATCCTAGGCATGAAATGGTTCATGGGGCGTTATACAGTTACTTCTAGCCTTTTGCAAGTACTGTACGTTGCTTCCGCCTTGCATAAATTTGCGGAATCAATTCAACGCTCAGAAACCCTATTTTATAACTGCCATTACTGCCTAAATCAATCTAATCTATTATAGTCCTAGTTGTTGTTTATTCGAAGTCTAGTGAAAGGACAAGGGTCATGTGACCGGATCATGGGATCACGTGACCGGATTTACCAATACATTCGCAATAACACATTTTCTCGAAGTTAAAAAAACATAATAAAATCAAATAACTACCTGCTCTTCGTTCTAGACAGGTAGCTTTCCCAGCCGAAGTAGCTAGTTGACCTTTGAAGCCCGACATTTATTTCCTAGCCTCCAATGGAATCCTTGTTATGCAAGCAAACGTACATTATACACAAGTAGCAGCACTTTTATGTCAAGAAATATTTGCATAGGCGGGGAAAGAACCACATTTTAGGCCCTACCGAGTTCTATTTAGGATTTACTATATAACCCCAAAGACGTCGAAATTGGGCTATAATAGGCAAAATAAAAGTAGTAAAACGTACCTAGATGACGGACCTAGTTATTAAAAGGTAAGTAGGCACTTTTTCACGCAAGTGCAGAGCGTATCACTGTTCCAATCAGTTTTTCAAACAGGCCTATCACCAAGGCTCGATCTTCAAAGTCAATGTTTTGAATAAAAATTAATACTTTAATTTCAGTGCCATTTCATGGATTAAATGTTCTCTATTTCATGGATTAGGTATAATTTTCTAGGGTAGAAATACCTTTACTAGAAGCAGTACTTGCCGGCTTGCACTGAGGATGAAACATTAGTTGTACCTAAGTGCAACTGATTCTTCGTGTAGAGTTAAAGGAAGTCCTTGAACTTTGTGAAATCCCGAAGTACACGGCGTCTACGAATTGGCACCGCACGAAATTGGAACATTTTCTATGTAAACTGCAATTTACTTTTAATTTGAAAAACTCAAAAGTACCTAATTATGAACCAAGTCGCATTTTATGAAGGGGGCTTCTCAAACATCTGAATAAATTAGAATGGGATATATAATGCTATAACATTTTGGCTAAAGAACATGGGCATAATATTCTCATTCCTCAATTTTTTAATCATCAAGCATGGCGTAAAATCCAATTATCGTGTATCATGGTGATGGCTAAAGACTATAAATTTAAACCTTTGGAGCCCGACGAGCATAACTGGAGGATTCACATCGTGATGACGCTACATTAACCGGTCAATTTCTTTTTCCTTTTTCTTACACCGAAGACGTTTCGATCGCCTAATCACAGGGTTATTAAGGTCCGTCCTCAGTGATGAGCATAAATATAAGGATTTCTCGCATAAAATAAAAGGCTAACTGCGGGAGCGGCTCAGATTAATGTAATGAACTTCATAATTGGCGGCTGTAAGTGTCCCATGTCATGCGCTCGCGGAGACTGGGCAGCCAAGCGAGTGGGACGAGTCCGCGATAATGTAATTACAAAAACTGGAGTTTTATTTTTAAATTCTGGACTCTTTTTCTTTTAATTCTGTCAATAAAAACATTTCGGTCTCGGGCGGAGGCAGGGTAGTGGGCTGCAAGAGGACCGGTCGCACCGTCTATTGAATATACATCGACTCCAGGCTTCCTCTCCTCAGAGATAATTGTAATTAACGTGAACTTGTGAAACCTGATCACGTCCACTTGAACTCAGGGGCCCCCGCCATTTTTGGTCATTACGTCGAAGGGAGTTTTTGTCGTCGCCACCTGGCTCCGGAGTTTTTCTGTTCAAAACCCGCCTCCGCTCCTTGGAAAAATAAGAGGAGGTGAATGACTAAACTAATTAAAGAACCAAATTATCTGGTAGCTGTTTTTGTTCTTCTTGAAACACAACGGTAAAAATGTTTTGTTTTTTTCCTCAATCTTCTATCGACCGGAACCTGCGAAGGCAAAGACAACCGGTAGCAGACATCTGCCAGTAAAACCAATTCCAGGCTTCCAGTGTTTATTATAGGGGGCTAGGTCAGCCTGTTTAAATCTTCCTCCCTGACTAGAGCTTTGGCACGCAGTGGGCCAAAAGGGCGTTTCCGGTAAAAACGATGCTCCGCTTCATGCTAATACGAAATACTGCATGAACGACTACATTATATACCCCATGTTCCTATACCTAAAATAGCCTATTAGCAGTCCTTTCTTAAAAATCCTCAAAAGTTCACATTTTCTCCCATTGGAACCACCCGAAATGGTTACGAATGGAATGATGACTAATGGTAGTAAGGTAGGAGGTTTCGAGGTTCGGCCAGTGAAAACTATTATCTTTACGCCAACGTTTCGTCGAATTTATTCAACATCTACAGGGCTAAATTGACAAACAACATGAGTGAGACTAGGGTAAAAAATAAAATTAGCATGAATGAATGACAATGTGGTCGGCTGATAATACAGAATACAGGCATTACAGAAACGTACCTTAGAGATTATGATGATGATAAACTGATGAAGATTATGATTCTGATGAATAGAAGCTGATGATGGTGGTGAACAATAATATTGGGATTGTCAGCCTACCACATTGTCATTCATTCATGCTAATTTTATTTTTTACCCTAGTCTCACTCATGTTGTTTGTCAATTTAGCCCTGAAGATGTTGAATAAATTCGACGAAACGTTGGCGTAACGATAATAGTTTTCACTGGCCGAACCTCAGGAACCTCCTACCTTACTTATTCCAGCGGTCAAGAACCTCACCATAGACTAATGATAGTAGCTTAAGCCCCCTAACAAGGTACCATACCATTTTTGGCGATTTTCCGAATCCCCCTCAAGACTAACAGCAATATGTAGACAAATCTAATTCGGCAGTAAGGCTACTAATGTAGTCTGGTTGACGCCGTCATTACTAAAATTCACGTCAATTCACGTCTAAAAACTCTTCGCCGACACGTTTGAAAATGGCTTTTTAAAAAGAGAGGGGGGGGGGGGGGTGTTGACGTCAGTGTTGAAGTGTGAGTTAATAGGTACTAATCTGGATGAAATGTGAACATCATCAATAAATCTTCAGGTGCCATCATCAGAGCTGTGTGCCCATTGAATCGGGTAAGTGTGTCGGAAAAGAAACCCGTTCTGAATATAGAACATAACCACGATATTGAATCAGATCAATCAACCTATTGTTCGTGAAGGCAGGAACCCAGCCAATACTGAATGAATGAATCCAAACGGAGGATGTGGCTCTGCGAATTCGAAGTTCGCAAATCATTCGAACGGCGTTTTTTTGAAACTAATAATTAATTTGAACTAATAAGGCGGAAATGCCAGTGGGTAGGTGTAAAGATACTATTACAGACACTGATTGGTTTCTTTCAGAGAGACTGAAAACAAAAACTGGAGGAATTTAATGTGTGACTTAAATTAAATGTGCTTGCAAAAGAAGATGTGAATTCTATGCGCATTCCTATATTTTGTATTATGTTGTACTGTAGTATTATTATATGATAATACCTATTACTATTATATTATACAGGTAGTAGCAGTACTTAGAAAAATTATATAGAATATATATTTAGAAAAACACGTAATTTTTATTAATATTAAAAAACGCTGCAAAGTCCTTGTCACATGGGGTTTATTATTCTACAGAAATGTTGGCTGTACATTTATTGTTTGTTTCATGTGAAATAATTGAAATAGCTATTTCTGATGGTTTCCAACAATTTTGGCCCCCAAAACACAAATTAGGTAGGTACGATCTTTTTTTTTTCCAAATTAACTTTGATCATTGGTAGTGCCATTTAATCGTTCTAGTGTTATTCTACAAACTGATGGTGATTTCAGACGATTTCGCAGGTTTTTGACTCATACAAAATCAATTTTGGGAGCTGAACATCTGGTACAACCTCAATTTTCCACTCCTTGGCCAAAATCGACCTCATATTCGATCTTCTCGTCCCCAAAAACATGGAAAACGATACGTCAAAGGCTCATGTTACCAACATGTTACTAAAACGCAAAAAGTACCTATTTTTACACACATTTTCACTCATAACACCCCTGGGTATATTCCGATCGGGCTGAAAATTTTCGGGACAGAACTAGGGCCCAAATAGAGCATGTGTGCGAAAGAACGACTTTTTTAGACCGAAAATGAAGCCTGTACACGTGATACGGCGGACGGACATTGCATTTTTTGAATCTACGCACCTTGAAACGGAAAAAAAAAAGTTTGAGGGGGGGTTATAAAAATTTTTTGCTGAGCGATTACATAGGTGTATTATTCAGAGAATAATAAACCAAAACCGCTGCAATATTACACAACAGTTAATTATTTACGTGTATAGATGCCCCTTCGGCACAGATCACTGTTTTCTGTGGTTAGTACCCTCGAGTTCCTAAACGGAGAACTAGAGCCGCGGGAATTAAAGTTTCATACAAACGCACTGGATTCAACAATTAAATCATTAATTATTTGTAGTTATTCATTAAGCATAACATTTTGTTCAAGTTACAAAAGTAAAACAAAATTCGAAAGATTATAAGGTGTTCCCTAGCAATGATATCTAGGCCCGATTTACATCGTTTCATTCACGATCATGTTGACGAAGCTTTTCTGTGCAAACGAAAGGCTGGACGTACCAGCCTCCGGGTGGTCTCAAAAAATTCTTTAGTTCATGATCAGTTTAAAAACATTTAAATCAGTTTAAAAATGCATGTTGTTGTATTGTATCTCGTATCCATGTTTGACATCCTGAAAAACTTGAGAGATGGCGTGGTGTCGTTAGATCCTGAGACAGGCTCAAAACATGCTTGTAAACGAAATTTGACCACCTATATTACAGGTGCGTAAGTCCACCCCCCACTTGCTGCTAGTAGATGACTATGGACGCTACCCCACGTTTGGCTTTGTTAGTTTTAGTAGTAATATTAGTTAGATTACTACCTAATATACATAAGTGCAGGGGCTAGAAATAAAAGTGTACGGTTTAGCATACTTCTCTGAAATTTCTTCGATTCGCTATAATGATAGAGAGAGCATGCACAACTTCCACTACTGAGTCTGAGGGTCAGGAGTGAAAGTGTAAAATTTTTTCCCCGTACTGGTATCACATCTAGGAAATCGAAGTTATTTCTTCACATTAGGAGAGACGTAGCATTGATCTCCTGATGGTAATAATGATTGGTTGACTCGAGACTGGCACTGACCAGAATCAGCTAGAAAAAGTTAAAGGCCACTGACCCAACCACACCCTCGCTATTCCCAAGGTACTGAATACTTCAACAGTATTCCAGAGTCATCGAAGAGTCCACGGTGACAAAGAACTGAACCGTGGCCGCAACAACCTTTTTTCTTGGAAGCGTATTTCGCGCTAAACGCGGTTGCAGAAGCCATGGTAGCCACTTCCTCTGTCCGTGCTGGCCACGACAGGGCTTCATCCTCAAGGGGGAGTCACAACTCAGGTTACAGCCTATTAAGAAAAGGCTAGAGTTAGCCCCGACAGTCATCTCATCTCAGGCCCTCAGTAATAGGACGGTTTCGTTGGAACTAAAAAGGTCTCTTTTCATCGATATTTATAGCTCCGCTTCTGTGAAGTCGAGTGAACTCATTTTTTCTCTCTTTTAATGTTGAAAACCCCTTATTATGAAAGAGCTCCTTTTTCAATTTCGTTCCCATCAACGGAACTCTCGAAAGGCGCTACTGGCCACTTGTGGGGGGCTTGGACCACAGTTCACTATCCAGGTTTTTCCGAATTCTCTATTCATTTTTCTGCTGTAAAGTTCAAGAAACAGCTAGTTACACAACCCTTCGATCCCGACAATGTCCTGAAACTGTAATAATTCACCGCTCAACACACGATGAGTAGAATGATATAAGAACACTTTGCCCCCTAGAAGAAAAGCCACCGCCAACGTTGAATGAAATTTCAATGTGGGGGGGGGGGGGGGGGGCAGGTTTCTATGCACGTATCTAACAGATGGGGAAGGAACATGTTTCTATATGCGAAGCACTGATCATACTACTTCAACGGGCATATTTTTACAACAGAGTTGTAGAAATAATACAGCAAACAAGACGCAGAAATTAGCGCCAAATGCTCGTAGAAAATTTTCTGTTTGAACTTCAATAAAATCTGAAAATTTGCATGGCCTATGTCAGACGTCCATGATTCTATGGAGTTATAAAATAATGCCGAAAACCCAAGAATCCAGAAATCCGTACACTGCCTATCTAAATCATACCGAACACCCTGTGTACATGAGCGGCAGCGTTGCGTCCATAAGGCCACTTGGGCCACAGCCCTGGCACCCAGAAACACTAGTAGTAAAAAAACCTCCAACCTTGTTCAGATGGCATTTGAATTTCCCTCCGTACAATGTACCAAGCATTTTTCTCCAAGTTCAACAGCGACTCACCAGATTTCCCTGGCTATGGATATTCAGTGTTCTCGTACAGCATCAACGGTGGTTCATTCGTTAGCTCCATAGACATGGAATAAATATCGGAATAAAGCGACAGTAATCGATGTCCTGCAATCGAAATCGAAACGCGGGCTCCTGAAACTGGCAGGTAGGCCCTGGTATGGGGTGGTCCCATGGCAACTGAGAAAAGTGGCCCGTCCGCGCATGCTCAGTCGAGTAAAAATATTCTTCGACACGCCTAATTTGGGCGTTTTCTACCCCAAAATCGTCCCTTTTCACAATCGATTCGATCCCTTCGATTCAATTTGTCATCTCGATACGAGATGCTTCTTCGTCCTCCGATTTGTTTTTGTTGTCTCGTGAACGTGAACCACATTCACTTTTTCTGTTGAGTCTGTTCTCTATTGTCAGTTTTCAATTTTTTGCGTCAAATTTTGTGCGTTTTGCGTTCGGTCCGGTTCCGATGACAGATTAGTATTTGTGGTACCTACGTGCGTTTTGTCCTATTTGTGCTGTTCGAGGTCTTGTACTTTGTGGACTGGTCAGCGGAGTGTGTAACACACAGATAACTACCCAGCTTCTAGTCAATAGCTTCTCCATTCAAGTAGGTACCGGCCGACGGGTCATTGTTTTGTTGTATTTTAGTTCACTATACCTATTCTTGTAACACATGAATTCGGTGGCTAATTTGCAGTAGACATTGTCGACGTTCTAGTGTTGATTAAAAGAGATAAGCTTTGCTGAAATCACTCAAATCACTAAATAAGGGAAGAGTTGGTGCCTTAGTGTATTTTGTAGAGAAATCTGTTGGTTTTGTGTTCTGGTTTGGTGCCCCAAAGGTTTCACAGCCACGCACGCTACTCTACATGACTACCACTCACCTGTCACTCCGTCTTCAACATCAATACAATGTGGACATACCTGAAACAAAAATGTATTTGATTATTTGAACGTAAAAGACGATTATTTTATGCGAATTGTTTGACACTGTCTGATTTTCAACTGGGCTTGTTCCCGTAAAAGTAAAATAAATAAATAAATAAAAGGAGGCAAATTAACGAATAACATTCACTGTTTGATTTTGATAGATGAAATGTGATGGAGTGAAAGAGTATGTGAAAACTTGAAAAATGGTGACCAGTTACGCGCAAAGACGTGGTGCGATTTGTACAAGATGTGCACTAAGCTTGGAGTGAGGTAAATCGCAGAACTGAACAACCATTGCTACTCCAAAACTATTAATTTGACTCTTCTTTCGCAGATCAATTATTCGCAGAATTTTAGTATGTTGAAATACCAACCTATTTCATCATTGGCCCGTTTGACTCAGTTCAGTCAACTAGAATTCGCTGTTCCCATCGCAAAGATTACAAAAATAACTACCCTCAAAATTTCTGTTGTAAATAATAATCTACTAGGAATTAATCCGCCGCTGTTTTTGTGAACGTTGTTGTTAATTTACCGTTTTTTCCCCTGAACGTGAACGGTTCATTTCGATACAGAAGGCTAATTTTGAGAGGTGTTGCACCCAAATCAAGCTCAACTGAATGTCGGTGGGTTGATGACCGCAAATGATATCAGAAAGCTCCTTGTTCTCTGCTTTCCATATTTGCACCTCCAAGGCGAAAATTGCATGGACCGATTTCTTCATAATTCACGGATATACTATCAACAACAATCGCTTTCGCAAACATCGACAAATACAGCGGAATATTCTTTGTATTTTCATAAAGGAAAAAACCTTATATTCAGAGCTTACGCAAGTAAGTACAGAATCAGATTGTTATGCAATATAATAACAGTGCTTGAAAATCACCGGCTGTGAAAAATATGCGTTACTTATAATTTCCAACCACTTCACCAACAAAGCTAGTGGTTTGAATATTGTGCAATAATCTCTAGCAGAACAACATTAATAATGTGCATACTAACTTCACCAGTTCTTTACCACTTTTCGTGTGGTGTACAGTAATGACCTATCGTTATTAGTACCTAACATTCAAGAAGAGTACATTGAAATCAGTTAACTTGTAAAGGATTTTGGTTGATCTCATTGAGAACCAAACTGCATAAATTATATCCTCGAAATTCCGGACTTTGTCTCTGTTATTTCGTACTATATTGGCGTTTCTAGGGCGGGCGGGGCGTACTATTATGTTTTCGTGGTTGTGGTTAATGTATATTATGTTGATTACCATGTACTACGTAGTTTTCAATAAATTTCATTATTTGATACCAACAAAACCACCATTAGGTTATTAGGATAATCATATTTCTCATCCTCCAAATAGACGCAGTGAGGATGGAAGATGCAAGGAGGTAGCTCGCTCTCGTCCAGATGCATTAAAACAAACACATAAGGAAGCGTTTTAAAATGATGTCATCTCCCTTGACCGAAATGAAATGAACACATGTCCAGCTCCCTCAGTCGGCACAGGGACAAACACAGGCTCTGTATTGACTATAGTTTCCAATGTTCAACTCCGCACTCCAATCCAGATCTTCGCAGGGTCCCGGGTTCGAATCCCCCTCCACCCAGTTGACAGCAGACACGACCTCGACGGGACATTTAATCCCACGTCGTTGGCGCTCGTCCAGAGCTCCCGGGCCCTCGAGTTGTTAACGATCGCAAAGCCGAGTAGTGAGGTCATAAGAAAAGGCATAACATGTTTTCATGGGCACAACACGAGGTAATAGTGGCGGATGAAACATGATTTACGGTCAATTCGAAGCTCCTTTGTTACTTTCCATTTAATTTTGGAAAAATCTAAGGTCTTCTTAGAATCAGCGGAGCATTGTTTGAACATTGCCAAAGACAATAGTGTATTAATGAACAATAAGTCGTGAATGCAGTGGAACTACCGAGACGCCAGATGAAACGCCGCCCGACGCTGTGATTGAGTGAATGTAATAAATAATACCGAGGGTGATATTATTGCACGTTTCAGGGGTTTTTCGACTTGAATTAACGAAGCAGGATTTTCCACAAGCCAAACAAGAAATATTTTGACTACCTGCGAGGTGTCTGTCCGACTGTTCAAATCGATACAGGCCCACAACATGTATACTAATTGAAAACCTATAAAAGTTAATGTAAGTTTTACGTAATATGTTAGAGTTTTTTTTAAATTTCTTTTTTAAATGAGAAAAGGAAATGAAAATACCAAGAAATATCGCAGGTTCAGCCGAGATCAACTAGCAACTATCCTGGAGTCTTTTGAGAATAAATAATTATTGCTAGGGGTTGAAAAATTAATAAGATTTCTTGAATAGTCCAAGACTGAACATTGATTCTTGCAGGATTGTTTTGGCCGAGGCATAATGGTACAACTTCGCCATTATTGAATTTACTTCATTCATTAATAATTTTATGATATTTCATGATTTTGTTGTGTAATTTTTCAATTTGAAAAATAATTGATCTACTGCATTCCTCGAATGACTTGAAGCTTTAATTAGTTGGGAAATTCATCAGCCTATCAGTGGTCCATTTTCCAACTACCCTCTACATGCTGAGTCAAATTAATGTTTCTCAAGGAGAAGTTTGCAGATGAGCAGACGAAACTATAAGTCGCATCACCCGCCATTCTGTCGTGGAAAATGCGCTGCAAAAAATATGAGCTTGAGGTCAGCTGACTTGAAATGAGGTGTTGAAACCGTTTTCTCCTTTTCGACCTCGTTGGGTATTCGCCGCACGCTGCGCCACCACCTGCTTCTGTTAAGACTTCCAATACGACCCGTTTTCAGTTTGGAAACTGTCCATCGAGAGCGATCCCTCCTACTGATGAGGTTATTGTTAGGTTTCCGTTTCGTACGCCATCGGAAGAGAGGGGAAGCTGTTTCAAAGGGAAGCTCTCAAAGCGGTTTTTAATACGTCAGTGAAGACGGAGGAGTTGAGTTGGGAAAACTTTGGGAAAGGCCCGTGCGACTCCTGAGCACCTTGATGAGCCTTTCAAGACTTCTCGGTTCGGTTCCTCCCCCACAGGGTTCATTATTCAGAAAATGATCATTTTCCGGCCCCCAGGCTCCTCTTGGGATGCCCCCATCACACGACCTAATTAATAGAATTTCTTCACACGCCACCTGCCCATTATTGCCGGCAAATCTAGAAGTCATTACAATCTCCCCTCCAGCTTGAAGACTCGACGCCTCCTAGACTCAGTGTTCATTGTCCAATGTAACGCCTTTAAAATCACAAAAGGAGTCGCTGGAGGAGACGAGATGAAGAACCTTTTGAAGGTTCCTCGTCTTACTCTCGTGCCATTCAAAGGGGATATTGGCATTAGTTTTGTGATATAACAATGAGGGATATTCAATCCCGTGCCTCGTAACGGTACATTAGCATATGGAGACGGGCTGCCTCGCCTGCTCCCAGCACCTTGGGAAGTCGAGGCCTGACACTGTGTCAACACTCCAATTATGAACAAAAAGGTCAACTGTTCTGTGGATGATGTTTAAAAATTATATTAGCTCCGTTCATCCACTCTACAAAGAAAGGTTATAAAGGTAATATGAGCGGCTGAAATGAGTCAGCTGGTTCTATAAGGTTTAGCATAGTGAAAATCTGTGTTACAGACAGTTTGGGTGGGGACATCCTCAAGTCACGAAGAAAATTTGCTTTGACAACCTCTAGCAGTTTGCAAGGAGAGTTAAGTAATTTATCATAATAACTAGCTATCAATTTCTTTTTCAATCTATATGATACTTACCTACATTAAATTATTTGATGGATTATCATCAGGCAAGTTCGATAACAAACAGGTACTGTTTGCGTATCAAAACTCCTAGGCAGGTACTTCTTTGGTGTTTCAAAATCATTATTCGTGCCAACCTACTCTATTAGGTACTCTGAACTTTATTCCATGACAAGATTTGAATTTAGGCTGCTGTTGAGTTTTAAAACAGACCAGACTGATTGCAATAGGTACGTAAATACGAATTTAATCGCATTTTCCCAGAGTTAATGGAATAATACATACAATTACTGAAGTGAATTCGTGAACAATCGAATTTTATTGTAATATTTTATTACGACTCACTGTAGTGGAGTGATTTTATGAAACCTTATCAAGTACTCACTTATAAACACAGTAACTAACGTTTAATTAAGATTCAAACTGGATTATTTTCATCGCCATTCACCAGAGTGAATTATCCTATGTCGGCAATTTGCATGCCCTCGAAAAATGTCAACAAATCAAACTATTTTTTCACAAATTAAGCTGTCCTGGACATTAAGACAATGTGTTTTTTTCAGTCCCAGAAGCAAATTTTCGTGAAATTTTGGTTTGTTGGTTTCAATAATGGAATCGAGCATGAAAAAAAGAAAAAAAAATACCTCCCCTCAACATTTGATGGTTTGCGTTTCAAGGTACGTAGGATCCGAAAATGGAATAACAGTTTCCTGTCCGTAAGCCGTATTTCGCATTTTCCTTAGTTACCGTGAACCAAAATTAATGAAATTTGATTTTTATGTTCCATTTGAGGTCTGGTTCCCGAAGCCCGGCGTTACTGAAGTCATCGGTCAGTAATACTAATCACGATGTACCAAGTTCATGTTTTAATCTTTTACATTCATCAAAACTTTTGAAAAGTTATTCGAGTTATTCGATTTATTAATATGAGTACAGTGGTGAAGGTGGTGGCAGTTCAAAATGCCCTTACCACTAATGAGATAATTAAGGATAAGGGGTGTCGGTGGTTGGGTGCGCATACGTGCTTACGTGCAACTTACGTACGAGTATAGGCAGGTTGACCAGTCTCGATCGAGTTGCTAGGTAATAGATGTACTTACTGACTTCGGACCATATACATTTTGTTTTAGGGTTGAGAAAGAAACACAGACGAGTTAAGTCTTGCGAAGCGAGCGTTTTTGACTAAAACAACCAAATGACGCAGGAAACCTCGCTCGCATAATATCATATAAATTTCATATGAGTTGAAAGTTGACGTTTCGAGGCTAGGTGGTAATAGCGAGAGTAGCCTGTGAAGGAAAAATACATTTGGAATCGCAGGGCGACAGTCGTAACCAATAAGTAGAAACAGGAGTTCGCACACTTCAACCAACTTGGGTCAGATCCACACTAAATTTTGATCATCAAATTTTGACTACACAGTTTCAGAGTTTTTAGAGCAGACTGTAAATTCATTTGTTGGTATTTTAGTACTTGTTGGTATGTTATCCACCTTATACTAGATGATAGGTATTTTACATCCAGACTGTTGGTGAAAAACCGACATGGTCTTCGGAATGCTGGTATCGAACCAACCTTATCATAACATCAGTAAATTATTTGCAAATCATTGCAGTAAAGCTCCTTCCAGAATAGTCCAAATTCAGATATTTCAATGAAGACTTCTATCAGGCCTTTCACTAGGTCGGTTTTTTTTAATCTTCTAGATCCACAAATTTAGCGTTTTCTAGTAACCTAAGTTGTAAACCAAACGATATTCCCCAAGGTTAGGAATGTTTGAGAACTCTCCTCTGAATTTCTTGCAGCAAACTAGCTAAGCAAGTGTTCAAGATGTAGAACAATTAATCAAAAGAAAACTGCAAGAAGTGCATGGGCGCAAATAACCTTGAAACTTGATTCTTCGAAGGACCCTTACAATGCGTTGCGCGACTTGAGAATGTTGTTTCTTTGCGCAACCACTCTGCTGCATCGTATGAATCTACGTCGAGCTCGGTCACTTAACGCCATAACGCGTGATCAAATTAAGAATCGCTTTGGAACGCGAGACACCAAGACATTATCACTACGGACAGGAAAAAAATAAGAAAAAAATCCCGAAATGGACCAGAACCGTTCAAAAAAAGATGGAAACTAAACGGCCCCATGAAGTCCTTAAGACTAATGGAGGCTGTAGCTCTGAGAGATATTTCATCGTTCCCACATGAGCTCATGAAGGTCTCCCAAAGCAGAAACCGAGACCAACCGAGGGAAAAATGAAGCATAACTCCAAGTAATTAACTAGGTACAGAAGGAGCTGAAGAATCTTCGGTTAGGGCGAGGTTCTATAATGAACCTGCAAAAGAAAGGTTGAAAAATAGTGAACGATTAGTTTTTCGGGGATTCCGTGTGTAACAATGAAAACGACCTAGAGGATCCAGAATCTTTTAATTGAAGGATTCCTTGAGAGATCGGGTCGGAGGGAGGTGCACACGTCCGTTCGCCTGAATCACGATTTCAATTAGACTTCAATTACTTCCCTAGGAAGAAGGACATTCCGAGTTTGGACCAAAGATGCCATCCACTGACATTAGGTCAACTCTATCAAGAAACATTTTGAGTTGAAGAAGATCAATGTTCGAATTGTAGCTAGCAACTGTAGCTCTTTTATGGTTGAATGAGTCAGAAAATTTCACTGTTTTCCTCTCAGGAATGTGATGGAGAGACAACAAAATATCAGAACAACAAATAATCAAGTTGCTCTGTGTAAACTGGAAGCCCACTGCGGAAACAGAGAGAAATGGCAGAAAGTCGTTGGAGTGGCCAAGGCCCACAATGTAAAGCCAAAAAAGAAGATGGATGTACATTCGGTCTTCCGTTCCTCACTAATCGTTATGGAGTGGAGGTCATGGGACCATAGTAATTTGCATAATCAGTGCACTTGCCCATGATCGCTGGAATATCTATAAAAACATGTGGCTGTCCACATTTCTTCACAAATGTTAATCATAAGCTATGAAGCGTTATGACGTTATGATTCATATCGTTAGTGTTGATGATGCAATATTGGTAAATTGATGAGGAACATAAAACGCAAAGTTGCTCCGCAATTTCGGTGGACACGAAGGCAACGTTCTGATAAGACCATTGCACTCTACCATCGTTGACGACACTGTCAATCCACTCTCATCGCATGCGAACACGTTATTATTTACAGAGACAAGACCAGGTATATCTACGTTTGCAGATATCGAATTGAGAAGTCAATGTTTCTTGCCTAAAAACCCGAGGGAAAGATTTTATGAGATTGAATAACTCTTCAATAAAGATCACGGCCAAACTGATTGCCTGCCGTCGTAAACCTTGCAGTACTCTGGCCGGGTCTATTATAGCTGCATGAACTCTTGGTTATGACGACCCAGGAGTTTTTGTCATTAGAAAAACACTTAGTTCTGTGGCGGAGGCTATGTAAAACTATATATATAATAAATAAGCTAAAACCAAGTTTCACGACGGTTACATATAAATATGGTCTACCACTGTATTTATTCACAGAGGAGCCCTTTTTTTTTGGATCTTTGAGGTTATTGTAGACATATTTTGGTTTTTTTGGCTTTTGCGGTACTGATCGTGAACGGTAGAATCATCACCGTAACACTCAGTTGCCACCTACTTTTAGAAGTAGACGAGCCTGAAGCAATATTCATCATCGCTTATTTGCAACGTCATCCGCGAGTGATTAAGTTCGAGAATTGAAAGTTCGTCCAACGCTAAACACAATCTACTTCAGTCTGACTTCATTAGCAATCGAAATCGATACATAGGAACATACAGCACATGCTCAGATGCACAGATGTTTCGATAAATGATTTGGGAATAAAGGCAATTAGAAAATAAACTTGTCGCGCAAATTAAGCGTGAGATATACAGGTATAAACAGTACAATTCATGGAGATGGGCTTGAACTGGGCTTTAGTAAAATTATCTCAATAGAATTTTCATGGAAAATACATTAGCACAAGCACAGACCGAAGGACGGATCCTCCCTACTCCCCATTTCAAGTTGATACGGAAAAACTATATTTTCATAATAGAAAATGTCTATCAAGATGAGGCACATTGTTTTTACGGGACATTTACACGCGATCAGAATGGCTATTCAAATCCATCAGTGCTTGAACGGGTGATTGCCCGATTAAAAAAAATACACGAGTACGCGAATAAATCCGATGAATTACACAATAATTTGATCAGAATCAAATTTATGAGTGCTGCAACCGTTTCACGTTTGGGCATGCGCAGACGAAAGTTCCTGTCCAGATGAAAGTTCCAGACAGAGACATGGAATCAAATATGTTCAATTTCCGCATCATCGGAGGAAACCGTCGTCACTAGCTGGTCGAGTACTGGAGGCGAGCACTTTCGACGTAACGACATCATCATCAGGCCGTCGAGAGAATTCTGTATCCTGCATAACAAGTGTATTCTCTCGACGGCTCGACGATGATGTCCTTACACCAAATGCGCTCGCCTTCAGGTCTCGGATTCCTCCGAACGGTATGGCAATTTTGATTCTAATGCTAGCGGAAACAACCCTTTAGATTTAATACCAAATTTGTTCAGACAGGCCTAAAACGCAAAACACGTATTGATATGGTTTTTGAGCACAACAATCTTTTCCATACATAAAGTGTGCACACAAGGCTTTCGCTACCACGGTAGTCTCGGACGCCAAATGTGTGCATTCAGAAGGAACGAGGAGTGCCCATGACTTCTGTGTATATGACTTTCCCGTTTTTACAAGGAAAGTATGTTCGATTATAAGAATTTTGAGACCAACCGCACCCTCCTACCGTGAACAGTTCTTTTTTCCATGTGCTTTCAAATTTTCGGCTCCACTCGTCTGGGCGGGATTCTCTTTACTTACCCAGTGTGATGTCACTTGTTTCCGAAACATTGAAAGCTCATAGAAGAAGAAATATTCATGTTGGAGGCTGCGGTTGGTCTCAAATTCTTGTAATGGAACCTACTTTCATTCAAAAATACTAACAGAAGTCATGGGTACTCCTCATTAGATTGGTCTGGAACAAATCATCAACTTTTACCGTGGGTACCTACTAAAAGTAGGTTGGTAAGAGTAAGGATATCGATAGTAATAATATCCAATCATCCCCACTTGAATGACTATCGAACTGATGTTTGGCAAACAAGTATGAAAACCAAAGATTAAAACAGACGATTTATCGTTATCCCACAATAATAATTGATTTTTTGGAGATGTACACCTTGACCGCATGTTATTCAGCAGATGCTGTGCTTTAAACTCATTCCGTCCTCTATGATAGTTAATTTCGCAATGAATAATCACACGGGTCGGTCACTTCCGCCTTCGGCCAGGATAGAGAGAAAATTACAGGGTTCCCTTCCTTTAATTTGAATAACAATTCTCTCGGCCCATCAACGCGGAATGCCCATCTCCGTGCGTTAGCTATTCTCAGGCTGCGTAGAACTGAATAATTCTTTGATAATTTGTCGGGTGTTGCAATGATAATGACAGGAACATTATCAATTACAGGTATTTAAGAGTAGTTACATGAATTAAGTGAAATGAATAATAATTTTTTGATCGATAAGCACATAACATGTCAAGAGAGAAGATCGAAAGAGCTCAACAGAAATTGCCAAGCAGAAGGGAGAATGTTGGAAAAACAAAATTGTGGGAAACTGCAACTTTCTCTAGCGAATATGAAAGCTGTACCCACCCAACTTGGCATTTATAATGATATTTATTCTACATTTACTGAATCGTTCCATATTTTCGGATTAGTTATATCATTAATACAAGTAAAGTCATGCTTGAAAAACTTGACTTTATTGTAACATTCGCCCTCATTTTTCTGCCATTGAGTGACAAAAATTAGTGAGGGGTAGACGATTTCCATTAGCCTACTGACAGCGAACGAATTAGAACTACAATATTCTAAATAACCCTCAGTAAACTGTTGAGTTTTGATCTCCCAAGCCTTCTTCTTATTTTGCCCTTGTTCACGGTGTTGCGACTTAGTTTTTGTCCATAGGGCCACTGGTTTGTTTGAATAAATAAGTTTTTTAGGCTACGTCATCGTCACAGGGCTTGAAACACTGATTTCAGTTACATTCGCCCCTTCGCCGGTCTGCTTGCTACATTCGTCCAAACTTTCTATCTTTTCCCCTGAACATCTCCTTCCTTCCTGGCTAGATTTTCGTGGTCTTTTTATATTTGAGTAGATGAGAAAAATACGCAAACATTGACGTGCTTAACTCCACACCACCTAAATTGGCGTATCCGCCCTTCTGCCTGCTATTTATTTTCCCTCAAACTTCGGTGGTCGTGAGTACTCGTAACGTTACCTACTGTTGAATATATTCCCAAGTAACGTCTCTGTTCCTATAAATCACGAATGAATATCATCTATCGATCTATCCAAGCGTTCTCTTTGTTTTTTTAGCTCAGCAGTTCAATAAGTAAAACTATGATCATGGGATTACGGTGTTTTGAGCCCCTAACACGCTTCAGCAAATCAGTGCAAAAATGAAATCTATTCTCACTACTCGTATCTAACGTGGCGTTGATTATTCTGCTCTCCTTTGGTCACTACATTATAAATCACTTTTGTATCGATCAACATCAAGATAAAAAATATTAATGTTTGTTATAAGAGTTGGGTTGAAAAATAACAACCCACAAAAAACAATTAAATCCATGGAGGGCTGACTGGCATGTTTGATGTGTGGGTACAGATGGAACGAGCCTGTAATTGAATCGACGTTTATATAAATGTCCCGATGCCAGATAAGAAATCTTCTTACGACTCCGGGACAGAGAGAGATTTTCGGCGAGAAGCGGTGCTCTCAAAAGTGTGGACCCCCCCTCTAACCGTGGCTGAGGCCCTCTAATCAAGGGAGGCACAGGTGGCTTGATCTGGTTCTAGCAATGGAGGAATGCGGTACGCTTGTATTAATCTTCCCCCACCAACGGACCTGGCCACCTTCCTTCTTCACCAGGCCAAACTGGAAAGTGACGTCAGGAGATGTTGCCATGAGCTGGAGGATGAAGCCGAGCCGACTGCTGGGAGTCTGCCGGGCTCCGAAAGCCTTCCCACTGTTACTGCCAACGGACTCGAAGTTGGCGGAAAGTTCGGTAGGGAATATAACCACACAAACAATGGTACGGGCATCGGCAGACTCACACAGACAAATACTTTTACATTAAAGCTGTTTTGAAGCCATAGGTCCAGGAAATTCCTCCCTCACAGGGAAACACCGTCTGACCATTGACATGCTGTCTTCATAGATATACCATAATTTTACATTAAAGCTGTTTTGAAGCCATAGGTCCAGGAAATTCCTCCCTCGCAGGGAAACACCGTCTGACCATTGACATGCTGTCTTCATAGATATACCATAATTTTACATTAAAGCTGTTTTGAAGCCATAGGTCCAGGAAATTCCTCCCTCGCAGGGAAACACCGTCTGACCATTGACATGCTGTCTTCATAGATATACCATAATTTTACATTAAAGCTGTTTTGAAGCCATAGGTCCAGGAAATTCCTCCCTCGCAGGGAAACACCGTCTGACCATTGACATGCTGTCTTCATAGATATACCATAATTTTACATTAAAGCTGTTTTGAAGCCATAGGTCCAGGAAATTCCTCCCTCGCAGGGAAACACCGTCTGACCATTGACATGCTGTCTTCATAGATATACCATAATTTTACATTAAAGCTGTTTTGAAGCCATAGGTCCAGGAAATTCCTCCCTCGCAGGGAAACACCGTCTGACCATTGACATGCTGTCTTCATAGATATACCATAATTTTACATTAAAGCTGTTTTGAAGCCATAGGTCCAGGAAATTCCTCCCTCGCAGGGAAACACCGTCTGACCATTGACATGCTGTCTTCATAGATATACCATAATTTTACATTAAAGCTGTTTTGAAGCCATAGGTCCAGGAAATTCCTCCCTCGCAGGGAAACACCGTCTGACCATTGACATGCTGTCTTCATAGATATACCATAATTTTACATTAAAGCTGTTTTGAAGCCATAGGTCCAGGAAATTCCTCCCTCGCAGGGAAACACCGTCTGACCATTGACATGCTGTCTTCATAGATATACCATAATTTTACATTAAAGCTGTTTTGAAGCCATAGGTCCAGGAAATTCCTCCCTCGCAGGGAAACACCGTCTGACCATTGACATGCTGTCTTCATAGATATACCATAATTTTACATTAAAGCTGTTTTGAAGCCATAGGTCCAGGAAATTCCTCCCTCGCAGGGAAACACCGTCTGACCATTGACATGCTGTCTTCATAGATATACCATAATTTTACATTAAAGCTGTTTTGAAGCCATAGGTCCAGGAAATTCCTCCCTCGCAGGGAAACACCGTCTGACCATTGACATGCTGTCTTCATAGATATACCATAATTTTACATTAAAGCTGTTTTGAAGCCATAGGTCCAGGAAATTCCTCCCTCGCAGGGAAACACCGTCTGACCATTGACATGCTGTCTTCATAGATATACCATAATTTTACATTAAAGCTGTTTTGAAGCCATAGGTCCAGGAAATTCCTCCCTCGCAGGGAAACACCGTCTGACCATTGACATGCTGTCTTCATAGATATACCATAATTTTACATTAAAGCTGTTTTGAAGCCATAGGTCCAGGAAATTCCTCCCTCGCAGGGAAACACCGTCTGACCATTGACATGCTGTCTTCATAGATATACCATAATTTTACATTAAAGCTGTTTTGAAGCCATAGGTCCAGGAAATTCCTCCCTCGCAGGGAAACACCGTCTGACCATTGACATGCTGTCTTCATAGATATACCATAATTTTACATTAAAGCTGTTTTGAAGCCATAGGTCCAGGAAATTCCTCCCTCGCAGGGAAACACCGTCTGACCATTGACATGCTGTCTTCATAGATATACCATAATTTTACATTAAAGCTGTTTTGAAGCCATAGGTCCAGGAAATTCCTCCCTCGCAGGGAAACACCGTCTGACCATTGACATGCTGTCTTCATAGATATACCATAATTTTACATTAAAGCTGTTTTGAAGCCATAGGTCCAGGAAATTCCTCCCTCGCAGGGAAACACCGTCTGACCATTGACATGCTGTCTTCATAGATGATCCATGGCCTTCATAGATGATCCATGGCCTTCATAGATGATTCATAGCCTCCATAGATAGATATACCTATGGCATATATATCTATGGATGTCTTTCACCAGCGGTTTATATAGGCCAGTTCTAAAACTGTTTTACAGATTCACCTATTTGTCAAGGGTCGTCCAACCTGAAATAGCTGTCATCCAGTTGGGAGATAGGAGTAGGTACAGTACGCAGTACATAATATATTAATCACAGTTAGAGGAGATATAAAAATTGAAGTGCTTCTATTACTAAAAACTCGCTGTTTCAAGTTGGAGGATAATTATGGAGAGTCAAATGTATAAAGTCGGCACGACTGTAAATTCTGGTGCATTTATCTGTGATCTGAAATGATGAACTCACAATCTGAGTTTCTCGAACGTTTGAATGTTCAGTGGTGAAATGTTAACAGTTTGGAATGAGCGTGATATTATCGAAAGTAAGTATGGAGTGTGCAGTTTTTAATGGCATTAAGCGTATTAAAAGCTGATTCACATATGTAGGACTTCTTTACAAGTTTTTATCATAAATATCAATATGCCATGAGTTAATGAGGCTTTTCTGTACAAAGATAGAGCACTAATCATAACAAGTTGTGTATCAAATGACTGAATAACCAAAACGCTGCAAAGTCCTTGTCACTTGCCATGGGTTTATTATTCTATCAGACATACCTATAGAAATTTTGGCTATTCATGTATTGTTTCTTTCATGTGCAATAATTGAATGAGCTATTCTTGATGGTTTCCACCAAAACCTCGAATTTATGACAAATTTATTTTTGACAAATTGTCTTTATTCTCCTGTTAATACTACTTCTAGTGTTATTATACAAATGTATGGTGATTTCAGACGATTTCCCAGGTTTTTGACTTATAAAAAATGAATTTTGGGAATTGAAACTCTGTTAGATCTCGATTTTCTAGTCTTGGATAAAATCGACTTAATATTCGGTCTTCTCGCCCTAAAAAACATGGAAAACGATCCTCATAAGCTCATGTTCACTAAACACTAAAAAAAATCGAAAAATCTTATTGTACACCCATCTTTCACCCATAACACCCCTGGGATCGGGCTGCCGAGCTTCGGAGCACAGCCTAGGGCCCAAATGGAACAACGATTTTAGACCAAAATTTAAGGTAAATTTAGGCTCAAACTTTGTTAGAACCTCAATTCTCCGCTCGTTGTTCAAAATCAACTTTATATTCGCTCTCCTCGCCCTAAAAAACATGGAAACCAATCAAGTATTGCTAAAACACCAATAAACCCGATTTTTACACCCATTTTTCAACCATTACACCCTTGGGTATATTCCGATCGTGCTGCACAGCTTCGGGGCACAGGTAGGGCCCAAATGGAGGCTGTGTGCGAAAGAACGAATTTTTAACACCGAAAATAAACGTAGATATGGATGATGCGGCGTATGGTGGACAGCGGAGGGATATTGCATTTTTGGAATCTACGCATCTTGAAGATCTACGCAAAAAAAATTTTTTGTGGGGGTGTTCAAGATATTTTCTGCTGAGCGAATAATAAACCAAAAAGCGCACATGGTTCTAAAGTTCGAAGTAATTATGTAGGTGTGGATTATGGTATCAAACAGGTTCTACTTTTGAAATACTCATTTCCAACGGTGATACTCGTACATAATAATCTAGACATGTTCATAATCCATAAGCTTCATTCAAACTGGAACATTGATATTCCTACTTAGTGAGACATGGCCTCTACTCCCTCATTCATTGTTAAAATTTCCAGTGGCCCGAGCACTCAAGTTGGACCATCCTTGACCCATTTTAATCAGCCTCTACATAATTGGAATTTCGCTGTAGTCGATCGTTTTTCTCGCCCCCTGCTCCATCACTACCCAGTTATTTTCGGTTCATACGATTTTCAAACCACGAGAATCAAACAAAAATTTGCTTTCAACCCCCCCCCCCCCCCACCCTCCAAACAAAATTGCTAACAAATTTATAATGGTCGCAGTTTTTGAGATATATGCCCTTCGATAAATGCATTAAGTTTCTCATTCGTAGTGGCATTCGTTTATTCTCGCAAAATGTTGCCCATTGTGCGCCCGTGAGAGCCAGACCAAACAAGAGTCTGCTGTTCTCAAAGGCGAGCGGCGTATCAGACTCAGACCGGATTCCAAAGGCTCTGAGGCTGAGGGCTTATTCTTCCCTTCTGCCACCACCGCCCTAACCAACATGAATACCATCACGAGTACACGTACTCACCACAAAGGAGGAAAAGAAATTGATGCGCTCATGACTCAGAGGGTTCCCTTCAAAGGCTCTCGGGAGGGATTCCTTGGATTCCTGTGATAGCATCCTAGTAATTGACCGTCTATCACGCGAAGGACTAAATGAAATCAGTCTACCTATGAATACGACCAAATTGAAAACAACATCAGAATCTAAGAGATAATAATCCCCCTTCCTCTTCCCACCAATCAATTTTGGCCTCTTATAGTCTGATTCAAAAGTCCTGCTACGTGACAACAATGTTTGGATTATCTTCTTAGCTTCTTGTCCCGCAAGGCTTATCAATAATATGCAGCAGTGACACAGTTTATGCTGGCAGAGATAGTTAGTTGACAAAATAGGCTATCTATCTGAAAATAGCAATGCCCGTGTTTGAATGTCAGTCAGCCAAAATCATTTCCAAAAAGATTTCAACATATTCCATAATCAGAATTTGGAAATCCTAGCATAAGAAAGCAACTGAAGATTGACCAAACTTAAGTACCTGGCTAAGGAAACACCTGCACTTTAGTTTTTTCCGTTTCTGCCCTTATAGAAACTTGACTGGCTCTCAATGATATCAGTGCGGGTGAAGCCTGGTCCAATCTCGCTCGAACTGGCTCCTTGGGCCGAAGATGAATTTGCATTATACCTATTTGAATTAATTTACTGTATTCAAGACCGGTTAATACATCAATTGGTACTGTCAACTACCGACGCTATTGTTTCGATTTCAATTGCAATGTACTGTCGAAGTCTTCAATCGCTAAAGCTTCTGGAAGTTGGACGTAAGCGGTTTTTGTAAGTGATTGCTTCTTTCGTAAGTAGAAACCGTAAACGCCAATAATCTTCAAACAGCGTTCAGTTAATTGTAAGTACCCCATTGTCTGCCATGTTTCATTCTCGTTAGCGAAGTTAAATACAGTCATCCATGTTTATAATCGACTGCCACGTTGATGAAGAAGCCGAAAACTCGCGCATCCATCTAATTTTATTCAAACGGCCTATTGTTCCTCAAGCTTGAAGGTTGCCTTGGAAAAGGCTTCTTAATAAGGAACTGAATTTTTTATGTCCTGCTCCGCCGAATGGTTGACAACGACATTCGAAAGCTGGCCACCCATGTAGAGTTTTTTTCCCACAGCTTTGAAAACTTGGGGGACAAAACCAAAACTGATTTACGCGTGCGGGTCACGTCTGGTTTGCTAATTATCATACGGGGTAACATGAGTGTGTTTAGAGTCTGAAAGGGGTTCTATTGTCTGAAAGAAAACCAAAGCTTCGGGGGCGAGTGTCAGGTACAAATTATTATTACGTTGCTGCCCGTAGGCTAATAGTCAGCCTCGTCTTCGGTATCCATTACTGATATTAGGTAGGTACACTTCTATACCTCTACAACCTATACGGTATTGTTCCTTCTTAATAACAGTGGGGCGCTCTACACACCTGCAATGACATGCCCACGGCAGCACCCAAATCCTCAGCCTTTCCCTTCATTATGCCTCCCACATGAAGGAAAAAATTATTAAGGTTAGAACCTTCCGTAATATGTACCTATTTTTCAGTGAAGGAAAAACTTTGGTTTTTGGTGGTTTTATACAGTAGATAGAATGGGAAAGTTGGTTCAATGAAGATGCTTCACCCAGGACAATAATCTGGCCATGCCACTATTTCCAACTCCTACCTCATAATTATCTAATAATGTTGTAGCAGTATTATGTGGTTGTTGTAGCAGGGTAAATTGAAGGTTCGGACGAGTATTTGATAGCAGCCGAATCGCGAATCGTTTATGGAGGCACATTCTATGAACACATATAATGAGATATATTTATGGATAGAAATATATTAGTAATAAGTATTCATGTGAGAGAATAATATATCATGGATGAAGTTGTTTGTTTGGTTGTGAATGTTTGACACTGTTGATATTCCGAAGAGGAAAGCAAACTCCAAAGAAATGATGTCGGGTTTGGTTGCTGGATCGGAAACCGTAGGCAACTTCGAAATCTTCTTCAATCTTCTCCACTCCTTGATGGTGGAACTGGGACTTGGTCTCCGCTAATAAAGTATACGATTTTACTACTACCGGTAAGATTATTGACTGTCAAAGACTGGAGACTATTGTGGGTAGGTGTTCACGATCGACTCGTTCATGTTAAAAAAGTTGAATCGAAAACGTCGCCTAACGGTTCAATCGTGAGGTCCCGTTGTTGCTATGTTAAACATTGTCAATAGAATTTGGTGATTTCTTGATAGGTAAAGTTTGTTGTTCACGGCATCCGAATTTGGTGAAATTTTGGGAATATCTCTGTACTACTTGGGTTTAGCAACGATCAGAATTTCAAAATTACCGGATGGGGGGGGGGGGGGAGGATGTGAGGCCGAAATGGTGGGAAGATGGGGGCAGTGAAAAAAGCATATTTAAGTAACTGTCATGGGAAATACCTAGACCTAACCATGGGTTTGGAATTGCTGATTTTTTCAAAATTAGCTCGCTGTGTTGTTCATTGATTGGGGGGGGGGGGGGGGGGGATCGATTCGCCATAAATTTGTTTAGTTTCCAAGATTACGTGGAAAGCGGTAACGACGTGATTGCCGGTATTTCTTCCTCCATGCTAGGTGCAGCATAGCAGAATAGACACGCGACTTCACGGGCTGTAGTAGATGCCACAGCTCACCTCAACGTCGTGGATTATATAAAACAAGCTATATCCATAGAAAAGTGGCAATGACATCATCAAAACTTCCTCATGCAGTTAAAAATCAACTAGGTACCAACCAATTGAGAAATAATATGTTCTCGTCTCATTGTTTACTTTCAAATAAATAAAAAGTAAAGATACGAGGAGAAACCCATCGGTTTCCCCGGCGGTGAAGCCAACTCGGCTCCCTGATTCAACGCCTTCTTTGACCGCTAACGGATGTCAATCCTTCCACAGCAAATTCAACAGCGAATTCAGGGTAGCTGACCCAAACATATTCAATGTTATAGATGTACTGACTGATGTACAATTTTTAACAAACAAGATATCGCGAATGGAATATATTATCGTCCCCTGAAAGGCAGAATATCGTAAGCGCCATTTTCCGAATTTGACAGAAGAGACGAAAAACTGTGGAAGGATGTTTTTATTGCCTAACCCGTTAAAACTTGATATTTTAGCGTAAATTGGACCGCTTTGTGTCGATTTATTTAAAAAATTGCATAAAAACCCTAGGAAGTAATAATTTTTAGAGAAAAAGGCGCTTAAGCTATTCTTGCTATTTCGAAGAAAAGGATAATACTTAGTTGTAGATATCTTAGACATTTCGGCTCTTAGATATTCTTGATGTCTTGCTGTTAAAGTATTATTTGGAAAACTAGCGTATCTCCATTCGCGCGAACTCGGGAAGGGCCGCTTACGATACTTTGCTCAAATTCGATAGGAGCATACGATACGCTGGTCCCCGGCATAATATTAACATACTGTAATTTTATCGCAAGTTACAGTGGGAATGGGGCACATACCTACGACAATGGACAATTTTTAACTCGGTATTTACATTCTCGTGGTGCATACTTAATTTCTGAATGAATGGTGGATAAGATATTTTTACCAAACTGGTGGTTACGATTCGAAAAGTTTGAAGCTGTTTTTGAATGCCTTAGAGGCGGACGTCGCTTACGATAAGTAGCTTGACAGATGCGCCTTGTAAGAGAGTCCAACGGTTACAATAACTCAAAATCGCAAAAATGGCGCTTACGGTATTCTGCCTTTCAGGGGACGATATTGCAATATGCCCATTTAATGCTTCATTCGGAAAAGACAAACTGTTTCACGGGAAACATGAATAAAGCCCAAAACGTAACACCAACACATTTTTAAACCGCACCTCAATTGAGCCAGTCCTAAGTCTGCAAAGTGGAACGGAATTTGAGCTGGTGAAAGCAGAAGCCGTTTGGGAAAAACGGCAGCTGAGTTGGCTGTAGACGGCTCCGGTACTCGATTTAGGTCTTTCCTTGGGGAAGATCGAGGGTAGGTAGGTATTGAGCACAGAAAACAGTGATCTACACAGAACGGGTACCTATACAGGAAAACAATAAACCGGTGCGTAATTATCTGCAGTGATTTAGTTTATAAATATTTGACTATACCAATAGCCATCAACATCGTTGCTTACGAATTCACCGAACAAAAACTCATGGTTCATAGGACAGGGCCGGGATGTCCAAGCGGGCTGAGAGTCCGATCTTTATATCCCCGTTTGGGATAAAAGTTCGCGGCGTCTCTGGTTCTCGTCTCGGGCGGACACCAATACAAGCTTTGAAAAGCGTCCATGTGCTTACCCGACCAGCGATTAGCTCTTCACCTCTGATAGTAATCATGTGAAGCCTACAGAGACTAAAAGATTCATAATATAACGTTCGAGTACCCCCCCCCCCCCCCCCCCCCCCCGGATATACCCAATGAGGTCAAATCCACGGCTATAAAAGTTCTTTTTGTAATTTAAAAACTACAAAAAGAAATTTCATAGGACATGCCATGCGTGCATCGCAGAGCATGCTACATTATAAAACAGCACAAAAATATACATATACCTCCAATAACCTGCTCTCTAATACCAGATCAACGCTTATCGCCACACTTTTAATTTGGAATAGCTCGGGAAGCGATTGTTCGATTAGATGGAAACCCAACTTCTTCCCACGCGAGGCAAGAACGCCCGGAACCGGTTTATAAATCTATTTTCAAACTCCCATCAACCTTTTACTAGTTTAATAACTTGGGGTGAGATTGTCTTTATGTTTTCCCCTTCGCGGATATGTAAGAGAGAATAAAGACCTCAATAAAAGACGGAGTAATGAGTGCGTTTGAAGCCAGATTTCAATTACAGTTTTTACGATGGGGCCAGCAGGCTTTGGGGGCAGTTGAGTTGATGTGAAGCCAAGGCGAACCGGTCACCTACCTAGATGGGGGTAATTGGTTAGCAACCGCCTTCGAAGGATTAAGGTTCGAATCCACGGATTTATGTTTCCTTCTCAGCAGGGCAAATCCTCCCTGAGAAGCGACTGCGTCTTGAGAATCCTTATTTATGAGGAGGGTCCCAGAATGTAAAAGACGGCCCTATGTCCCCCTACCGTATAATATTTTCGTTGTGTTGCCCCGTGCGGGTCCGTTGTGGTGCCTGGGCGATAAATGCGATCAGGATCCAGGCTTAAGGAGTCACCCGCAAGAGTATTTGGGCAGTGGATTTACGGCCAATTTGGCGTCTTCAACCCTTTTAAAATGTTTTATGGAGAAATCCATCCAAGATTCGTCTTTGTATCGTATTTTGAACGTCTTGGTAGTTACGAAGCCTTAGTCAGCCGAAAGTTCTGATAAATTAGCTATAATGTTCTGATATTATGTGATCGACTACCAACCTATAAAATATCAAGTTTCTGAAAGAGCAGCTATCAGTTGCACGTAATAGGAAATTAGGACAATATACACATCTCACTGCTGTTCCAAAAAGGACAGCAAAACTCCTAAGAATGCAGCTGGACTTGAAGAAGGCCAGCCTGGATTAGAAACCAATCCCTGGAATAAGAACTGAGACGGAATCAATCCCACAAGAGGAGAAAACTGAGACGAAACCTACTGATCCTTCAAACAAGTTCAACACTCCCATTCGACTCACTGCTCTTATTTCTGTAACTGACTTTATAAAATACAAAGAGATTTTTCGAAAGAAAGAATTTTTCTTTACTGGGCAGAGACGTTCCACACCAGGCAACTTTCTGGTGGACCTATCATTTCTAGTGGTAAATCTATTACCTGTTCAGAAAAGAAGTTTCTGAATGAGTAGCAATTGAGATTATTGGATGATAAAATAAAACTAACTGCTATTGTAGTTATGGTATCAATAAATACTGGATGCTCTATAAGTGCTATATGTACAAAGTTGAAAAGACTTCTGCGATCTGCTGACGTGGGTGAGGAGATTGACGAGGCAGGGATGCACCCCAATCAGCTGAGGAAGAGCACTAACCGTAATTTGTACTTTCACACGTAGGTGTGAATCTACCTAGTATATAGGTACGAGTACATAGAAATCCAGCGCAGAGTTTGTTGGACAGTAGACAGGTTTATAATTAGCGAACTTTTGCTGATTTCATTCAAAATACTTAGAAATTACGATACCCACACACAAACTGGCTCAGTACAGAAATCCTTGGGATATGACGAATGATGAAATTGAAACCTACCTATCGAAAATTGTAATATATCTCTGATTTATCTGTGATACATCTCTGGTCGTACAAATCACCCGGAAGACGATCATCTTTCACCTTGAGTTCCACGAATCGAAATTTCATTAACGTTGGCTATCCAAATAAAAACATTCAACGCGTACGCCTTCGTGAAATGAATGGGCTAATGGGTTGATAGCCGGAGCGTTTCGAACTGGTCCGCGATTGATAACGTATCGATCATGTCATCAGAGAAAGCATACAGGAGGTGTCAGGGCTCTGAAAACGTCGAGTCTCCTTTCTAATTCTTTCATTAACAAGTCGAGAGAACATGATATCCGGACTCATTAGCGCGGATCTGATTTCAACGTGCTGTGTTTCATCGCACAAACCTCGAAGTATCGAATACGATAATAAGTTTGCCATTCTTAATGAGGACTTACGAGGACTAATATATTTCAAAATTAAGGAACTAGAAGGCGCATTTTGTCGAAATACAGTCCTTTCCTCCCCCTCACTAAACCTAGAATCAAACCAATCAAAACATACGGTATCGGCCTCGTGGCTGTGCTCTAAATCGCATTCGATCAATTTCTCACCAAGCATTTCTAAGTGGGCCTTACAATGTGGGGACGGCGGTGGGTGTACTTGAATACTTGAAACCATCGACTAATTTAATCACATTCCAACGTTCACTTCACATTTCACTCACGAGGCGATCTATCACAATTCGTATAAATGTTCAACTTCTACTGGTCAATGCCCACGGGACACTGAGCAGGATTTGACCGACTGCTGATCACTTGATTAAGCGAGGGGTTAGATAAGGTTATTAACGAAACATAAAGCCTTGATGTTAGGAAGGTATCTAAGCTGGAGTGTAATATGACCTTACTACCACTACATAGTAGAGACTTGGTCTCACTTCAAACTAAGAGGTGACAGTTTCTTGGATAAATAGACAGTATATATTCTTATATATATCTATAAAAATCTCATCTCACGGTGTTTGTGGTCACACTCCTACGATACGGCTCGGCCGATTTTTATGAAATCTTGTACGTATATTTGGTACCTAGTTATGAGAATAGGTCGTAAAGTATATTTCATACCGCTAGGAGACCCTCCCATTTTTTAATCGCGATTTTAGTATTTCATAATACTAAATACCGTTGTTCGTATTTCATACAGAACGAAATCATCAGGCGACCTGGGTCATAGAACGAAATTATCAGCTGACGTGGGTCACCTGATCCACGTGTTTCATGATTGTAAAAAGGTTGGTAATTTATACTAAAAGTAGGGATGGCAAAATTTTAAAGTAAATCGATATATCGGTTTTCCGATATATCGCAAGCAACATATCGATGGTACAAAAATTTCTGGTGAAAAATATCGACATATATACGGTATATCGGGATTTCGATACATCGCTAAATATAAGTCAAAACTGAGGGTTAAATGCGTGATAGAAATATCGTACAATAAACATAAAATACATTCAATAACGCATAAGTATTTAGTAAAAGTATCAAAATAAGCCTACTACATTTTTCACTTTCTTACTTACGTTACTTCAGTGCAACATGATAGTACAAACTGACTATAGGCCTACGCGCGCTACAATAACTGTAAAATAAAATAAAAATGAATGAAAGTTAGTCATAATAAAGTTAGTAAAATATCGGTACCTATACGCCAATCAAATCATAAATCAAAAATTTTTCCACTTCATGGAAAAACATTGAATCATGGATATGTTTTTGGGCGCTGTATTTTCGTTCACTAGGTACTTACTTTATGTAGCTGCACGTAGACGACCACTATTTGGATCTAACAAATTCCAACATCATCATCATCATTTCATTATTAGAAGGCACATTTTTAGGTGCTACCTTCCAATCGCTACCTTCCAATTCGTTCAATAAAATGGTTTGTGCTCATTCACCAAATGAAATAATATCGCAGAACAACCAACTCGATTTCATACAGCCATGCATGATTATTATCATCAACTTCAGGGCCTTACAGTGCGGTTGGTGTCGAATTCTCAGGATGGAATCTACTTTCATTTAAAAAAATAATATAACTAACTGCGCATACCCCATTGTTTAGTATAATCCGTAGATGTGGAGATAGTTTCATTATTGTTTCGCTGGGTATTGTCGGTAACTACACACGCACATCTCCAAATTGTTTATCGGTTGCAGCGTTGCATTTTTTTCGGTCGCAAATTTTAGAATGACCCCCCAGGGCAAAAACATATCCATGTTAAAACTAAGTGTTGAATCAGTGATCAGAACCACGAAACAACCCACTTTTTAGAGTCGAATGGATGTAGAATGAGCGGGGTTTTGTACATCACTGACGACATCTACTAGGCCGATATCTCGGTTCAAAAATATCGATATTCCCGATACTATCGAAGGTCAACCGATACCAATATATCGATATATCGGATCCTAAACATCGATATTTCCGGTATATCGATATTTTGTTGCCATCCCTAACTAAATGAACAAATCTATTTGTGCGTATAACAGTGAACAATGTCAGCAAGACGCAAGAACGAATAAAGCAACAAAAATGCAAAATATTAGAGCAGACAGAACAGACGAATAAATCCGAAAAGATAACGAAAATGTGCGTGTGAACATGTCGCAACTGCGTGCATCTCAATCACAAGAGGCACGAGCTGAACGAAATCAACAAAGACAATTGGAAGGAGGCAAGCGCGCGGGTTCGTACTTAACACAAGCAGAACATATGACCGACAACGCCAACAAGTACATCGAGCATTTACATCTGCTTCGTTCCTTCGTCTCGCATTCGAGTACGAGCCTGATATTGAATATTCCGCTCATCCGAAACTGGTGATTGGTGCTATGGACAAGAATTTCCCCACTGTCATGCGCTCAAATTCAAACATGAGTCAGCCGGGATGTGTTGCGCATCAGGGAAAGTGCAACTACCAGAAATTGAGACACCACCAGAACCACTGAAAGGCTTGCTCACCGACACGGATCCAGATTCAAACCTGTTCCTGAAGTCCATTCGCACATTCAGTTCGTGCTTCCAAATGACTTCGTTCGGAGCAACAGAAATAGTACACAATACTGCGGCAATAGAAATAATTTATATGGCAGAACAACGTTTGCCGGGTCATCTAGTACCGTATATAATATTATAGTTCAGGAGTTCGAGCTCCCGACAGCCAATTAGGTAACCTCGGGTCGGCTTGGAATAATCCCCGGCTTATGGATGAATCGACGAGCACCCATAGTAGGCTTAGGTCAGGAACAGACGTTTATTGCAAACCTGGCAACAGTTTGGCCTAGGGAAGTTTCAAGTCGAGAACTGTCGGATTTGAGCTGTTCATCAGACGTCAAGGTTGGTCTCATTGTCTCCAGAAAATAAAATCAAAAGTACGAAATTACACAGGTAAAGGAAAAATTGCGAATCATTGCTCCCGGTGTTGGGTTATACTCCCGAGGCGATCATGATTGTGTTTTGAACCTCCGAGTTATTGCCTTCCGTAATTGCTGGGTGCCCCTACTCCTGAGCTGAACACTTGTCATTAGGAAGCCGTCTCCTGGGATACGTAACTTGAAGGAGCAACCTTAACCTCTGGAACGCCGTTTTTCATTGCCCACCTGACGCCATCATGGACGGAGCGAGTTGAGGCTCATTTGAGCATTTAAAACCAACCGTTGCGTTCTCAAGAAGATGCCACGTATGATCCACAATAATGGGTTTCTTTGCGCGCGAAGATCACATTAAATAATTTACGGAAGGTTCAAACCAGTCGTGTATCGCTAAATAATTATGATGTAGGAATTCCACGTCCTAACACTCATACCAGAAACTGGTAGAGAGAGAGAGAGACAGAAAGTTGTTCTCGCATCGCAACATGACCGCAAAAGAGTGCACTCACGGAACAAAAACGCGAAACTACTGAACGCGTCAGTGGAATCGGGATCATAATAATTATATGATTATATTTATTATCATTCTTGAAACGCTTTGAAAAAGAATGGTGAAAAGCAGATGAAATTTGGAGGGTGGTGCGGGTAGGCCTACGAATGGTGCAGTTAAATTTCGTTAAATTCCGGCAGTAACTCTCCTCTGCGCATGCGCAACCGTGTTTTCCTTGAAACTGAAAGGTCATGTACATCAAAGGTATTTTCATTAGTAACGAGACAATTTGCATCAATATGCACCCTAAATCTTAATCTACACGCCTTAAATGTCTAATTCCCAAGACAGGAAGACTGTGACTGTTATATACCTAGGTACAGTGCTGGCTATGCATCTGTGATAAACTGAATTTACAACTCGTCTTATGCCCTTTAAAATCTGAGAAACACGGTTCGAGGTATCGTCAGAATCAGAGTCCTAATAATCATTCTAGAAAGCTTGTCTTGTATATTATGGTCGCTATCAGGGTTATGGAGTTGTTGAGTACCATCTCGGGAACATCAATGTCGCGCTGGACGGGGGCTACTGAGTTGCCTCGGGGGTTTCAGTTTCCTTGAGAACGGGTGCAGAAAACAGGACCTGTCTCCTGAAAGACGATAAACAACTCGCAAGATAAACCCGGAGACAGAGCTGGGACGGGGTCTCATATGAATATCTAATCTACAGATGTGACTGGATGGGGGGAGACTAAGGTGGTGACCGGAGTTGATTGTCAGGTTCCGATTAGTCGTCTGACGAGGGGGACGGGCTTATCTCGTAGCTCAAGTGAGTGGGCAGGCTCGGAGATGTTACAGATTACACAAAAAGAAAGGAATCATTTTGGGGGGGAGAAAAAAAAACAGGCCGTCCCATTCAAAGGGTCTTGGTGGACATATTTCACGGGGGTGGACTCGTCTAATTTGAGATCGCCTCCCATGAATGGCTCGGCCTTCTCCTCCGGATGTCAGTTTTGACAAGGAGGCCACCAAGAGTACTGAGTATAATTATACAGCTCCTTCACTTGACAGGCGCAGTCAAACGTTGCTCGAGGCCATCCACGTTAGGTAGTTGACGTTTTTATCCCGCAGATGGTGTACCTCTTACATTAAGGCGATCATAACGTACCAAAGTGAGGAACCGAGCTTGCAGTCCTCCTGAAATGAGAAGTGCATCGCACTTATTGCCGAACGTCATTGAGGCTTCGTACTCAGACTCAAGCGACGTTTGAGGCCGCATTTGTATGTCTGTACCGCGCTACAAGCAGCAACTCCGGGTATTTTGACTTGAAATGTTGAAGGTACACTCCTTAGGCCCCCAGAATTTTCTGTAGTTTTTGGTGTCTCGACAACGCCAGGGCTCTGCGCCACGCTGCTCCATGTGACAGAAAAATGAGTGTAGGCCTCCAGAATTCGCTGTATAGTTTTTGGGCCATCTGCCAGAAAAATGTGCGTTATAGTTAGGGACTGGAATTATATGCACAAAATTTGGCCAAAATATGCACTCGAAATGCGGAAAATATGCAAAATATGCACCCCAAGCAAAATTAAGTTTAAACAAATTTAAAATATTTCTAAAATGAACTACATTTTGCTGTGAGATGTACTGGTAGTCTATACATTATGTTCCTTATATCGCGTCCTTAAAAAATTATAGAAAAAGGATCAAGGAAGAAAATGGAATGAAAATGTACACACGTTTTTTTCTCGACTATACAATATTTACATTTATACAAAAAATTCACTCGCTATCACACTTATAGCACTGGATTACAATTGGTTTTTCCAAATTGTCAACCGTAAATCTCCTACGGTTGTCGCTGAGGAGCAACTTTAAGGCAGAAAACGACCTCTCGACATCACAGGACACGATGGGCAAAAATATGACTTATTTATAGCCCGAAAGTGAAAGGCAATCCCATTCAGGGATAAATGGTAAGGGCGCGCCTAAGCCCTAACAGGTACACGGATTAAACGGTGAATGGCCTAAGAATAACCGTGACCCATTTTCAGAAACACATTCTCGGAGGATTTGGCGATTGGAATGTCGAAAAATAGGGAAATTCCCGATTTCCATTAAAAATGCAGAAATATGCACAAAACGGCCAAAATATGCAAAAATCTCAGGAATCAGACAGAATATGCAAAATATGCTGTTTAAATTTCAATTTAACACAAGCTAAACGCTTCAGGTACCCTCAAAACGGAAAATTAGAACGATATACACGATTTAAAAAACATATGCAAAATGCAAATTCCATTCCCTAGTTATAGTTCTTCATGTTTTCCAGGCACGCTGATGAATCGAATGGAATAACTCTCAACGCTCTGTCAATCATTATTACGAAGGTTGATATATATTTAGCCATAAAACGTTGCGAAAAATAGCTATTACTAAGCGTGGTACGTCGGCAGAATTTGAGCCTATTGCGCGAGGCGAGCTCCGTAGGGTTCTGAGCCGACACCAAAATTTCATTACAGTATTATATCAAAATTTGTACTCGTTTTTTACCTTTTTGTACCACAAAAATTAAGTTTTGTACTTCGTAGCTCACCCTTGTGCTTTTAATGTAGACCTGTGGTCTGACATATTTATTGTTTATATCTCTTCACAGCGAGACAAAATTTCATTTTTTTTTGTACAAAAAGATACAAAAAGAATACAAAATTTCGATATATTATATTGTAATGAAATTTTGACGTTGGCTCACAACCCTACGGAGCTCGTGAGGGCCTGGTCAGCGGACCCGTTAGTATAATATATTATTCCTCCCCTTTGCGCCCCTACTCACCCAACAAAACGCAATCCGCAACGCTTCTTCAGTGTTTCTACTGATCTCTAACTCATGTTCAGGTCAAGAAATATTCCTTAACAGTCCAATCAAGCACTTCTTCTACGTTGGTGCCAGATACCGTCAAAACCGGTCATTTGGGTCAAAACACAATGATTAACACTGCTCCCGTCACCTCAATTCTAAATTTTCCTATAAGGATTAGTGGGGGGGGGGGGGGGGTCCTTTTAAATTTTGAGATGCGAGCGCAGAGGGCATCCAGATCAACTACCAATTTAGAGTAGTCATTGCAGAGCGGTGAAGCTGGCTTTGCTTTAAAATGATAACTTATCACATATTGAAAGACTGCAGAAAACTTAGCTACCGCTAAACATTGTTGTATTATTATGTTCTTGAAGAGCAATTTGGAAACCCAAAGCTTCAAATAAAATAAAATAACAATAAATCACTATGGAATGGGCAATTCCAGCTGGAAATCTGATGGTATTTTTAAAAAAACGGAGTTATTGAAACGATGTTCATTTTCACCAAGAACAAATACACTGCTATACCGGTTTCGGCGATCAAACCATCGTAAGTAACTGAAATTTGTTATCTGCTACTGATGGCGGTTTGATCAACAAAGCCGGTAGGCAAAACAGACGTTTCCATAAATCTTTTTCCATCGACATTGAATTAGTTCGTGATGGTGTTTTTTCCTACAAGGTGGTAATGTGAGGAACTAAAAAACTATATAACATTGAAAGTAAAGCTGGTGAAAACGCGGATGAATTCCTTTTAACCGGCGGATATATTGCAAAATTGCAAACCAAAACCATTGATCATCCCTCTATCCTTATACAGGGTGGCCGCTAAAACCAAGATTTCGAAATTCCCTGACTTTTCCAGACATTTCCCTTATAAAAGCCGTTTGTTTTAAGAGGCATATTATACAAAACCTTCAAATAACGCGATGCTTGACACGAAATTTTATATACCTAAATTTGATTCCTCATTACTGCGTTGTCTGAACATGTTCATTTCTTCCTTCCAAGTCTCTCCATTGTTTGGATTTAAAAAAAAAGAAGTAATATTTAGTTAAACCAGTCTTTATTGTCAATAATGCAATAAATATTAGTGGCAATGAAATTATAATACAATTTATAATTTACAAATTTAAAATAGTCTTTATTGTCAATCTTTATTGTCTGTCTTTAGTATCAATGTATTGCTGGAAATTCTTCTTGCTCTATATTATGGCCGTGGGGAAAGCCTCGGGTGGCCATTAGTGGTTTGGAGAATTCTGTGGGAGGGTGGTAAAGGGTGGGAGGGGGTAAATTACCACTGTTAGTTTTGTTATTTACCACTCAAAAATATATTTCTATTATTGAAGTATTTCCATCAGAATATTAAAATTAAATATTATAGAATAGCTGAATAATTCCCTGACTTTTACCGGTTTTTACGGGACTCCCTGAGTTTTCCCTCACTTTTCCAGGCCACCCTTTTATCCCTAGTTGTGTGGTACTGCTGTGTTACTTTATTTCATATCAATTTTACTCTCACTTTATTTTATATCAATTTTACTCCCTTCATAGAAACACTCCGAATTTCTACTTGTTTCAGTTACTATGGATGGGATCCGGCTTGTTGAGACTAGAATTAGGTAAGTTTTTGGATGAACCTGTTGGTTATTCGTCATATTCACCTCAAGTTTACCCATCTTCGTACATCACAACTACAAGTTTGTTTCCGTTATGTAAGTACCTAAACAGACGTTTCAGGCAGGGTCCAATCGCCTTTCTGATCGGCTATCCTCTCAGGAGAATCAGAATTTGAACATTTCGCTCATGGCTACCTATTGCCTCACTGCCCTAGGTTGGGACGAGCGGCGGTGGGATTCGAACCGACGGACCACAGTCGCCGTCCAAATCCAAACCAACATTAGTAGACGGTGACAGTGTCAACGATCTGCTGCCGGCTCACACGTTCCTCTGAAGTACTCAACATAAATTGGAACTCCCACAACTGAACAAAACCATACAATAATTCACCATAATAATATATAATATTAAACTTGAGACACAAAATGCATTTAAAAATCCTTTTGAAAACGAAAAACTGGAAACCGGCTTTACTTTATTTCTTCGTGGTGGCCCCACTAATCGGTGCTGTAACCTCCAAAGAGCTGTCACCTCAATAAAACCCCTTTGGTCGTGACTTGGGTACGGCTACACCAATTCGAACACATGTGAGAAAAGACGCCTCAGGATACGGGTGTCCCTTATTAAACAGAGGGCGCTAAAAGGTGGGCGAATTCCTCGAGTTTCTTCTGTAGCTTGCAAATCAAAAGTCGAGGTCTGACGCGGTTATTACATTCACACATCTCGATGTCCCCGTTCCATTCACCTCCTTTATGAGGATCGTCCTATGAATTATTGACGATAAACCTTATTTTATTTATTTCTTAAAAAATTTTTTATTCTCGTATCGCGAACGAATATTTACATATCACACCATACCGCGCACAACACGGTGGCCAAAAATGTCCTCGATTGTGTACGGCCTCGTCCCAGTGTCAAGGTCTTTAGTCTTAGCTTCCCATGGAGCCGTCCGGGAGGGACAAATAATACAAATCGAGTTCATTAAGAGATGCCTTTTCGAAAATTTGCTTCCCCTCAGTACAACATTATCTTCACTTGCAAATACCATATCAGCAGCAGCGATTTATAATTTGATTATCCAACTACCCTCTCGCACAGTAAGTAAGCTGCATTCTTCTTAAACATATTCATATTAAAACTATAATTTGGTGCAGCACCTACAATCTCGTGTTTTGCATATAAAACCCCAGGATACCAGGGTTGCATAGGGCAGTTTATTGTGCTAGAGGTAAAATTATAATATATTATATTTATATTAAGGAAGCCTGTAATTATTGGACTGGCATTATTTACATTTATTATAGGAGTTGACAAATGCAATGTAAGGGCAATGGAACACCACACAAGAACTGATGTTAGTTCCAATTTAAGACTGCCGAAAATTAATTGTAGTTGCTCCGTTGAATTTTTTTCGTAGACACGGAATGAATAGATAAATAAAAAGATGTTCACTAATTTTTCTACGAGTACATTTAAGAAGGAAATACGAAGTATAACTGTAAGGATGTAATGGCTCGTGAATCACACCATAAGGAACACTACCACTTTTTCCATTCATTTATACTAGAAAACACAAACATTTAGCATTCATTACAGACTGATTGGAATGCTGGTGGTAAAAGTACAACCAGTCTGCCAACCCGAAGTGGTAAAAACGCGCAATTCATTAAACAACGTTTATTACTTTTCCTGGCTTATATATTTTCTTTCAGCGTGGTTTTCTATCTTTTCAACGTTTCACCTACCTACATAATTTGGATGATTTATTTGGCCGTGAACTTTTATTTTCGCTTTTTTCTGACCTTTTTTTGCCCAAACAGTACTGAAACCGTTAAAAAGTGGGTTGTAGCCCAAAATACGGGTAAAATCCATCCAGCGACTTGCATAATGCGGTATGCCCTTTGTTTAAGACCTCGAATTTTGTATGAATGATTTGTGATCCGCCTTCATCCCTTTCGATGTCTTTTCCTAACTCTCAAGACGGAACTGTTCAACGAGCGCATTCCAAATGAATTGTTATACTATAGCAGTTATTAGGTAATGGCCAATTTTCTTCAAGATCAAGTCACGAAGGGCTCGAACGGTTTTCCAAGTAAATGTCATCTGATAAAACCCTGCAACGGGGAGACACATTCACCAGAGAAAAAAAAAATCGTAAGTTCTAGATAGATACATATAACTTCACTGGCACAACCAACAAGGAAACGTAGGTACGTAGAAAACATAATTAAAAAAAAAAAAACACTGAAACTGGGCTTTTAATATAAATAAATTAAGCTTCAGAATTAGTTAATTAAACGCCAGTGCCCACGGAATGAGTTCTCAAGGAACTTGCGTTATTCAGCGGAGTCGCGGTTGGATACTACTGATGAATATTAATATTTACCACCAGCAGTCTAATCAGTATGTAATGAATGCTAAATGTTCGCTTTTTATAGTATAAATGAATGAAAGTAGTGTTTCTTATTGTGATTTACGAGTCATTACATCCCTACAGTTACATCTTGTACTTCCTTCTTAAATGTACTCGTGGAAAAATTAACAAAATTCTTTTTATCTATTTATTCCGTGTTTTAAAAAAATTGACCTCTAAAAAGTTCTATACGTAATTAATTAATTTTGGCAGTCTTACTTTGGATCTAACAGCAGTTCTTGTGTCGTGTTCAGTTGCCCTGACGTGAAATTCGTCAACTTCTCTAATGAGTAAATAATGCCAGGCCAATGACAGGCTTTTAGCTTCAGCACAATAAACTGCCCTGTAAAATACCTAGTACAAGGGTACGATGGGGTTCTATATACCAAACACGAGATTGCAGGTGCTATCCCAAATTATAGTTGTGATATCAATATATGTTTGAAGAAAAATACAGCTTACTTACTGTGCCAGAGGCTGGTTTGTATTATCAATCTATACAGGTAAATAAGGTATCATCTATACAGGTAAATAATAAACCGTTGTGTAATAATTCGCTGTTTTATTCCATTTTCGGATTCTACAGACCTTGAAACGGAAACCATCAGATTTTTGAGGGGGGGGGAGTAATTTTTTTAAATTAATTTTTTTAATGCTTGATATTGCTAATTTTTTTAATTTTTTTTAATGCTTGATATGATTTTTATTGCTCAGTTGCAAGTACAGTCGTATAAAATTCTCTCAGAAACTTTTCAATAAACATACAGCAACACCGACACAGTAACTTAACGCAGATAAATTAAACACGCTCAAACAACACCTTACATCAACATTCATGATCTCTGTGTGGGGATATAAATATACACCTATATATACGAAAAAGTGAAAATCTATTTATTTATTTATTTATTTATTTATTTATTTATTTGATACGGGCAAGCCCAATACAACACAATAGGAAGAAAAATACAATAGAAAGAAATAAAAAAATAAAATGAAACGAAATAAAATGAACTGGAATATCCGCGCCCAGATAGAGACGCTCAGAAAAATACACTTGAATAATACAACTCAGATTTAATTAATTATGGTTACTCAGTAATATGGAGGAAATGTGGCGACGTAGTGTTGCAGAGGATTGTGAGAAGAAGTCCAACTCGTGGCATCCGTTCAAAATCCAGTTGGCCTCTCTTGGTAGTCTAGCCAGGGGGCGGTTATACATGAAATTTGTAGGCGAGAATGGGACCCAGAATGAGTTACGACAGCGAGAATGTGGGCGAGGAACCAGAAGATTGATCCGGGCCAGAAGTGACGGCGAGTCAACATGACCCATCAAGATCTTCTGGAAGAACAAAAGATCAGATATATATCTCCGATCCTGGAGCCTAAGCAAGCCAAACCTCCGGCCCAAAGTCGCATAGCTGACCCCATCAGGCGGGATGCGGAGTTTAAACGCTATGTAACGCAGGAAAACATGGTGCACTCTCTCGAGCTCTCTTATGTGGCACTGGTAGAACGGGTTCCATACAACCGAAGCATACTCCAGAATAGGTAAGATGAGGGATTTATAAAGCGTGACTATTGCAGGAATATGGTCGAATTCTCTGGTGTTCCGCCTGATGAAGCCCAAAACCCGCATTGCACGGCACGACACACCCGAAATGTGGCTAGTAAAGGTGAGCTGGCCATCGAGAAGCACACCCAGATCCCGAACTGAAGTCACTCGTCTTAGTGGAAAAGTGCCAATATTATAACCATGATGAAGAGGCTGCAGGGACCGATTGAATGTCATAACTGAACACTTCTCAGGATTCAAAGCCAGTCCGCTTGAAGAACACCAATTGAGGATCGCATCCAATCCATCCTGCAGGACCCAACAGTCAGATGGCGATTCAACTGCGCGGTATATCTTTAAATCATCCGCAAAAAGAAGGAAACGTACTCCACCCAGTACAGTGCTCACATTGTTGATGACCAGTAAGAACAGCAATGGACCCACATGGGATCCCTGCGGTACACCCGAACTGGCGGGAAATGACACCGACACTACATCCTTCAATCGCACAGCCATCGTTCGACCATCCAAATAGCTCGCTATCCAGGACAAGAAGCGCCCAAAAACTCCAAGCGAATCAAGGACGGATACTATGAGCTGGTGTGAGAGTTTATCGAATGCTTTTGAAAAATCGGTGGAAATAAGATCGACTTGAAGGCCCCTGTCAAATGCCTGAAGTGTATACTCCTGAAACTCCATCAGGTTAGAGACCGCAGACCTCCCACTCACGAATCCATGCTGCTCAGGAATGATCCATGACGAGAAAACCGGCCGAATCTGCTCAACAACCAGCCTCTCCAAAATCTTGGGTATGGTCGATATGGAGCACACTGGACGATATTGTGCAATATCAGTTTTATCTCCACCTTTGTGAATTGGTGTAATGAAGGAATGCTTCCATTGGGAGGGAAAGCTCCCCAGTGAAAGCGACCGATTAAAAAGTGAGGTAAGAGGAGCAGCCAGGGCAGATGAACAGGACCTCAACATGACCGGTGGAATGCCATCTGGCCCCATCCCCTTGGAAATATCCAGGCCTGAGAGGGCACTAAGAACTGATCCTTCAGCAACACTCAACTGACCCAAGGACACTGCATCCAAAGGTAATGGGACAGTGCTGGGGGCTTTAGGCTCAAAAACCGAGGCGAAGTGAGCTGCAAACAAGTCAGCCATTGCTTGAGGATCGTCAACAGTTACATCACGCAGATGCATTGATTGAGGCAGACTATTAGTCCCGTCCCGGTAATTGATATAATTCCAGAAGATTTTAACATTCTGATGAAGAGAGTCCTGTACTGAGTTGAGGTAGACTGCATATAAAGGTCCTGATAATGCTTTGCAACGAGCTCTTAGTTCAGAAAATCTGACATAGTCGTTCTCAAGCCCGGTGTGTTTGTAACGAGAGTGGGCGTGGTTTTTTTGGCGCTCCAGCGATATAAGTTCCTTCGAAAACCATTTTGGGTAACCATAATCAACCGAGACCGTCTTAGGAATGTACAACTCGATGGCCTCCCGGAGCACCTCATAAAATTTGCAAACCGCCACATCCAAGGGGAGGGAAAGTAAATCCTTCCAATCATAAAAAAGCAGAAACCGGTTCATGTGTTCATAGTTTCCACGCTTAAAGTTATGAACAAAACGTTTGGGAGCATGCACTGGTTCGGAGCTGGAGTTATGAAGACGGATCTCAAACCGAAATGGAGGGTGCGCTCGATCAGCGTCCACCAGTGCATCGGCAGGTCTAACTCTCACCTCGTCGAAATCGGCAAAAAGGAGGTCTATGACATTTCCATAGGCATTTCGAAGGTGGTTGTGTTGTTTAACATTGAATAACTGGATAGAGCTGAAGACCGTCGAGACTTTTGGGTTATTGATAGGTGGAACTGATTCCTGATTCCAAAAAGTCCATTCAGTGTTAGGCAAGTTATAGTCGCCGACCAACACAATTTTAAATTTGGGAAATGCCGTGGAAATCGCTTCTAGTTCCTCAAAGTGACGTTCGTATTGAGAAATGGGCATATAATCCGGCAAGTACACCGAACCCACAATCAAGCAGATGTCAGGCAACACAACAAAGACCTGTTCGACGACATCAGACGATTTCCACCTGAAAGACCGGATTCTGCTGGAAACCGCTATCAGCACACCCCCACCAGTCCTCTTGTAAGCATTATTAGATTGATCTATAATATTTAGATCTCCGGTGCATGAAAAGGATTTTGGAGGGTTTTCCGGTGCACAGGGAGCATCTCCGAAATTTTGGAACGAGCCAAATAGCTAACTAATTTTTTTTGAAAATTCGATAAAAATAATGTTTTTGCAATATTATAGGTATTATTGTTGTTGGGTAATGGTGGTTTGTTTACCTGTGGTCCCGTAAGTGGTCTTGGCGACGAAAGGCCTTGCCGCAGATGTCGCAGGAGTACGGCCTCTCGTCCGTGTGCGTCCGCTCGTGTATCAACAAGTTGTAGGACTTCGTGAACTGCCGGTTGCAGAACTTGCAAATGAACTGTTTTTTCGGCCGCGCCGCCCGTCCCGGGGCTCGGAGGAGGCGCCCGGACGAGGCCGGGGGAAACAGCGAGGGCGCCGGGGGCGGGAAGGGGAACGCCGGCGGTGCCGCTCCCGGTGGGAACAGACCGTACGCGGGCGGTGGCGGCAGGCCGTGGAGAGCGTGGAGGGCGAGCTCCTTCCTCTTGTCGGCCATCATCGCGACGAGCTCGTCGGACGGTCCGCCGTAGAGGCGGACGCCCCGGGACGGCATGACGGGGACGAACGCCGAGTCCCGGTGCATCATGTACGGGCCGGCGCCGACCACCTCCTCGCTCCTCCCGCCTTCCTCACCGCCGCTCCCACTACTCGGCATGATCACCCCTGCAACAACGAAAAACGTAAAATTAAACTGCATTACAAGTTTACTATTACATTACTATTAAATTTCATTACAATAAAAATTCCATTTTACGAATTCGATTTTACGCGTTGCACGCGATAGTTGCTTACAATTATTGTGGCAGCCCAATAAAGAATTTATGTATTCATTTATGGAAAAAATCACGAATATCCGACGTTTTATGGGCTTTTGCGTGTACTTTCAAAGAAAATGAAGATTGCAATGGGTCAAAAATTTGCAGAACAAGAATTTTTGAAATTTCGGTTTATTATTCTGTGAATAATAAACCTATGTACCTATTCGCTAAGCAAAAAAAAAAAACATTTTGAACACCCCTTCAGAGATTCCAAAAACGCTGCAAAGTCGTTGTCACATGGGTTTATTACTCTACTGGACATACGTACAGAAATTTTGGTGTTCATTTATTGTTTATTGATGGTTTCCACCAATTTTGACCCCAAAAACACGATCGTGAATCAAACGGTATAAATCCGGCCCAGATATAATTGCTAGGAAACAGCTGATTATAATCACGGATGGCTGTATGAAGTCGAGTTGTTTGTTCAGTGATATCATTTCATTTGGAGAATGGTGGCTCTTCTGGATTTTGTTGTACTTTTGTAACTTGAACAAACGTCATGTTTCATGAATAACAACAAATAATTAATTTATTATTGAATCCTGCGCAGTTTTATGAAACTGTAATTCCCAGGCCGGCTCCAGTACTCCATTTAGGGTTTTCCACTTACTGACCACAGAAAACAGTGATTTACGCAGAACGTCTATCTATACAGATAATCTATGATGAGGTTCTTGACCGCTGGAATAAGTAAGGTAGGAGGTTCCTGAGGTTCGGCAAGTGAAAACTATTATCTTTACGCCAACGTTTCGTCGAATTTATTCAACATCTTCAAGGTTAAATTGACAAACAACATGAGTGAGACCAAGGGAAATTAATAGTAATAATAGTAATTCATTCATGCTAATTTTATTTTTTACCCTAGTCTCACTCATGTTGTTTGTCAATTTAGCCCTGAAGATGTTGAATAAATTCGACGAAACGTTGGCGTAAAGATAATAGTTTTCACTGGCCGAACCTCAGGAACCTCCTACCTTATATACAGATAATAAACCGTTTTTTAAACTCCATTTTCGGATTCTACGTACCTTGAAACGAAATCTTTAGTTCACTATTGAAAATAACAATTAAAAACAATAAACCGAAACGTCGGAGCCGTTATTCTGTCTATACCAAAACTTTCGTCTTTACACCCCCGTCACCACCTGGTTCCAGCCCTCGAATGCTTTCCAGATAGGTAGTGCACCAAAAACTACAGTAAACCCTTCTTAAAATGTATTTCAAGGGATTCAGACAAAAGTACGTCTTAGAAAACGGGAACACGTCTTACTCGGGAAATTTGAAAAATCAACAACACTGTACATCGATCAAATATGACGTGTTTATTGAAAAACTTGTACATCCGGCTCTCAGCAGGTTCGTCAGTACCCAGTTGGTAATTAGGTACTTTCGTTAATTATTTTTTATGATACATAAATTCTGCTCTATGCAAAGACTTGAGGCCGCATCGGCTTTTACAAAAGAAGAAATCACACGCGAGAACTGAGAGAACTGTCTGAGAACATAGTTGGTGCCGTCCACGACTGAAATTAGGGGTTCAGGGTCGTCTTGAGGGTCATCTTCGTCTTTAGCAGTTGCTTCTACCGTCACGTTATCGTTGACGATTTCCTCAATTGTTTGCGTCTGGCTGGTAGTCACCTCGTCCTCAGTGGATGCTTTATCATGGAGGCGTGAGGGATGGTGAAGTGGTAGCTGCCCCTAGGATGAGAGCCACCTAACAGAATTCTTGGTAACTGTTTCCTTGGCGGCTTTATTATATTTTTTAAATGAAACTGGATTCCATCCTGAGAATTTCGACTCCAACCGCACTTTCATAGAGAAAGTAGTTATTTTTCTACGATTTTTCAAAATTTTCATAGGTTCCTACGCCACTGCACCCCTGGGCGGGACTCCCCTGCCAGCTATGACGTAGGAACCTCTGGAAACTTTGTAAAATCGTAGTAAAAGAACTACTATTCCTAAGACAGTGCGTTTGGTGTCAAAGTTCGCAGAATGGAATCCAGCTTCATTAAAAAAATAATACAAACCACTTTCGTGAACCATACGCATACCCCATTCGATGAGAGTTGACGCATCTCCTGCTGTCGATAAATTACGCAAAAACGCTTGAGAATTAGAACCTGATCACAAGATATTTTTGTATTCAGCAGACGTTTTTACAGGGCGCTGTGTCCATCGATTTTTGAACTTCCACCATCCATTCTGACAAATTAACGTGAAAGTGCAAACTAGTAGGAACTAGTAAAATGGGGATCTTCATTGCTTAAGGCTAAAGGGGACGACAGTTCTGCAAGACAGAGGGAAGATACCCCTCAATATATCTTCCACAACCGATCAGTCAATTTTCAACTCTAAATACGTTTTTGAGTTCCTCTCATTCTAAATTTTTAGAGAGAAATTATAGTTTTATTGTTATTTTGGGACACTATTATTTTATTATTTCCATAATATTCAGTTATGACAAATTTTTTTTTTTCACAAAAATGCCCATTTGTACAGATATTAGCTAGTTTTTAGATCCATATGCAAAAAAATCATCGAGGTATTCCGTCGGAAACAGACATTTTTGCCGTGAAAACGCAGCGCTATATAGCTTCATTTGCCAACCTTCAACGCGGGTGATGTCATAATTATGACATCATGCCGTTATTCCCAGGGTACAAGTGACGTCATATGACGTCAAAGCAGATGCGGAGGGCGCTCACCACTCTAGCGGCCCTTTGAAGGTTGATGGAATGTTCGGTAAGGTTTGGCAAGTGGTTTATGTTCAGTAGATCGCTATCTGTCGAACGGTCAAAGTCGGATACGGATCGAGCTATTTTTAGCCCTCCCAGAAGACGAGAACGATGTTTTCCGCAACGCATGAGTTTTGAAGTAAGTATTAATATTTTTACTATCAGTTCTCGTCAAAAGTGTTGAATAAATTAATAGTATGTGCTTATATTTATCATGACTTCCTTATATTTTCAACGTTTCCTACACAAAAACAGCTGAAAAAATAAATAATAAAGTACTAAAATTACTTTATTCTGATTTTCGTGAGTGTTTTTAACAGTGGCGGCTCGTCCATAAGGCCACCTTGGCCCTCGCCCCACCCAAAAATTTGCAAAGGAAAACAGAAAAAACATAGAACAAGGAGAAAAAAATCTTACCTACAACTACCCACTTCCTCCATGGAAAAACTCTTAACCTATTTTAAAACGCAAGGTCCCTGCCACCGAGCTCTTGCGGGCGGGCGACTATTTCTTCAGACTTCGATAGCAGTACACTGTGATAAAAGTCGTATCAGGCCTCAACGCATTTTGTTTCGATTTATCGATTAAAAAAGTCGATTATCGGAAAGACCCAAAGTGCCCTAGTCTCAATGTTGAAGGGATAGGGCGGGTCCTGGGGTGGGGGAAGGCAACCAGTACTCCACAAATGGAGCCGTTCCGGGCGGTGGCCCAAATATCGAATCAATGAATGAATATCAAAAACAATCGATTTTTTGGTTCCTTCCCAGCTGTTGATCTCTGATCTTCATAACCTTCGTATAATTTAACCTACTCGACGCAATTGTCTCTTTTTGCTTTCCGTGATTTTTTCTTTCAATTTCCTTTCTTTGTTTTTCGTTCGTGGTTTCGGTTTTCGTTTTCGCGTTTCTTCCCTGAGTTCAGGCGGCTCCGGCAGTGTTGAAGCTGCACTCGATCCCTCGCTGAAGTTGCTCAGATAAGTTTTTTTTTTTTTTTGTAGATTGATACTCTAGTTCTAGTAGGTAGATACCAACCTCCCGGCGAGTCGGCGACTTAGGTACATAGATATTTTTTTAAGATGAATAGAGTTGACTATTTGCTGCTAACCCCAGGACTAAATCGCCCGTTTCTAGACAGATTAGAGATAAAACGATTGGGTCGAGACTTACCTACATTAACTCTTACACAGAAAGTAAGTAAGGGGAAAGGATTGTTTGCTGAACGCAAGTTCAATCCCAATTGTTACCATAAAGCTGAATGGCTCAAGAGAACTCTTTGGAGAATGATGTTTCCTGACTTGCTAAGAGCTGCATACCACTAATTATGAAGCAGTTTTGCTGTAAGGGTAGTTTGAGTTTAGTTCCTATAGTGAGTACCTAATAGGTAGGTATGCACCTAAATATTGCCCTGGTGCCCCACCAGTTTCTGAGCCCACGAGCCGCCCCTGGTTTTTAATTGTGTTAGTTTAAAAATTACATTATTATTATGTGTCTCTGTATCAATAATATCCTTTTTCTCCACCTTCCAGATAGCCGCAATAGACAATTCACCAGAAAACATCGGGGAACGGTCAAGGCCCGTCAGCAAATGACCGAGTCTCAACATCCGTTCATCTACAGTTGTATTTCACAAAATTTTTGTTGGTCTCAGTATAATAGCTCAAGATATTTTGACTCCTTATGTATTTACATAGATATTATAGTTTTCATCATGTTCGTATCACTTTCATGTAGGAACAGACGGTGTATATGCTGGTTTGCCTACTCATATCCTTTCCCCCTCACGAGTGATGCCATATGACATCAAGCTCCAAAAATAACCAAAATGCCGGCCGTACCACTTCAAATGCTTCGAAATAACTTCCTTATCAAAAATAAAGGCGCTAGTGCGAAATTTCAGACGAGAAAATTTCCCGTAGGCGCCGCTGTCAGCTGTTTTCCTTCTCTCGTTGAATGTTTTCCAAATTCCTGGATCATTTTTCGGAAATCGAACGACCTAGCGTCCTGCAGATTGAGCAAACACAGGAATCTGTCAGTAATTGGCTTCATGGTTTGTCGGCAAAAAATGCAGTAGTATAAGGCCAGCCCCAGGGAATCGAATTTTACTGGAAGAACCCGACACCCCACTTAACCTGCGAGGAGAAAACAGGAGTAGAGGTGAGTAGTTCCTGGCAGAACTACTCTTGAAGAACTAACTCTACCAACTGAACTACTCCTTGACTTAGTTCACTGCACTGAACGTTCGTTCACTAGGAGCACAGAGTAAAAGAATCAAAGACCCAGTGTCCAGAGGTGGATGTAGGAAGGGGGAACTAAAGAACTATCGTTCTCTGCGATACGAACTAACAACCAAAGAACTAGTAACGCAATCACAAGGCGGCGGAGTTAGTTCTTGTTGTTCATAGGAACATGATGAGTTGATCGTATCTACTGAAAGATATAGTTCTTCAGTAAAGAACTAGTAACTCACCCACAAGGTGGCTGAGTTAGTTCTTTAGCTCTTATAGTTCATAGGAACATGAGTTGATATCCACTGAACGACCGTTCTTCAGTTGTAGTTCGTAAGAACGGTGGATACTACATGAGGAGTTGACAGTATCCACTGAACGACAGTTCCTTTAGTTCATTAGGAGTCATTGAGATGGGGCTTCTTTACTACATGAGATTTGATAGTATCCACTGGATGACCTACTGAACTAACCCAAAATAACTACTCCTTTCAAGGAGTGAACCAACTGAACTTGAGTCCCTCAAATGAACTACTCTTAACCATCACTAAACGGGAGGCTGAGCTCACAACTGAGCGAGATCCTTGAAGTTGCCTCAGTCAAGTGACCCCGGTAATATGTGAGGTCACCTCCGCGGACTGGGCTCAAGTGAACGGCCTAACCCGCCTTTTGGTGGTGGGATTTTGTCGGGTATCGATCGTTTATTGTATCTGTAGATTAATTTGTAGAGCACTAAAATGTTCACAACTGAAACCTTAATGGCAAACATCGCTGAGGCCAGGTCTTCGAGGGCAACAGGCAATAACATTATACAATTAATTATGACAGCCAAGTAAAGTGGATTTTTCTCTTAATCAGAATGAAGCTATGCCACTACAGAGTTTTTGGATGAGATTATCTGAAAATTCAAAAATAAAATGGAAGTGAAAATGCCAAAATAATGAGAAAAGACCCAAAACTTGTATGGAAGATAATAAAAAACCCTATCTAATTCTCTGCCAAAAATAATAAAATTACGTGAACGAAACTGGAAGTTTCAGTCATGCAGACTGGCTATAACAAAGCGAATTTGCAGAGAAATATTCGTGTTGCCGTGTAAAAAGATGATGTAGCGAGAAACCGGAGTTTAAATATGGAAAATCTGAAATTTTATTAGGATTTAACAAGTAGGTATGGTAGGTTGTTTAGTCAATAAACAGTAGGTAATAGGTATTGTGTGTTTCAATCGATACATTTTTAAGAGGTATCTAATAGTAGGTGGGTG